>CAKNXH010001011.1:249696-294591 GCA_932178445.1 Andricus quercusramuli
ACACTCTAAGCTTAGCAATCCTCTACCTCCTTTATCGCGAGGGAGATGTATTCGAGGTACAGAAGATCTAGGATGAAGACTTCGTTGAATTGTCATCATCTTGCGTGTGCTTCGATCAAGTTGTTTTAACTCATCGACGTTCCATTTTACTGCACCAAACGTGTAGAGCAGTATAGGAACGGCCAGCATATTGGTCGCCTGGATCTTATTCTTTCCAGATAATTCGGAAGCCCAAATTTTTCTGAGAATTTGGCGATACCTTTTTCCAAGGGCCGTTTTCAAGTTATGCACATTTTGGGTTTCCGCTTGCGGTATTCCAAGATATGTATATGTTTCTCCAATACCAAGATGTTGAATGGTATTTCCGCCTATGAGTTGAACATCCTGATCGTCACTGGATGATGTAGTTTCTAGTCTTCCTTGGTGTAGGTGGACGCAGGCACACTTGTCCAGTCCGAAGCTCATGCCAATCGCTGTAGAATACCTATTTACCGTATCTACAAGGATGTTAAGGTCCTTTTTTGAGGAAGCAAAGAGTTTAAGGTCGTCTATGTATAAAAGGTGGTTGACCTTATATTCTCTTCTGCTCGGCGGGCCACATAGGTATCCAGAGCTTTTGCCTCGGAGCACAATATATAGAGGCAAGAGGGAAATGCAGAAAAGTATCGGACTTAGAGAGTCTCCTTGAAAGACCCCCCTCTTATAAGTGACAAAGCTTGTAGTCACTTGTCTTTTGTCAGATGTTATGACAAATCTTGTCCGCCACAAGAGCATCAGCTCTTTTATGCATCTCACTATTTTTGGATGCACCTCCATGCACTCAAGGAGCTTGATAAGAAGCTCATGGTTCGTGTTATCGAATGCCTTACGGTAATCAATCCAAGCCATGGACAGATTGCGTCGATACCTGATCGAGTCCTGGGTAATACACCTGTCTATTAACAGGTTCTCCCTGCAACCAGCCAGCCCTCTCTTGCATCCACGTTGTTCGACTATTGCACTCCATACCGGCTCGATAGATGTCAATATCCTCTCTT
Organism: Andricus quercusramuli; assembly: GCA_932178445.1. NCBI lineage: Eukaryota > Metazoa > Arthropoda > Insecta > Hymenoptera > Cynipidae > Andricus > Andricus quercusramuli. Next base: position 250,734 of record CAKNXH010001011.1, read on the forward strand.
TGAGGATGCCAGTGAATAGCTTGTAGCTGGTGTTTAAACAAGCTATGGGCCTGTAGTTCTTTGGACATGACTAAAGTGTATTATTATTATTATTATTATAGATCAAGCAATTTGCCTTGAATCAAGAGATTTTTTCCGTTCTTGCATCAATTTTGAATTATGTTACTGAAAAGAGGTTTTACTATGAAAAACCGTGTTTTCAAATATTATGCAATTTCACAATTTCCATACTCTTCAATAAAATGTCTTAATATTATAGGTCAATCGATTCGTCTCGAATCAACACATCTTTTCTGTTCTTGCATCAACTTTGAATTATGTTAATGAAAAAAGTTTTACTACAAAAAAACGATTTTCAAAATATATAAATTACCATAACTTCCCTACTCTTTGATAAAATTTATTAATATTATAGGTCAATCGATTTGACTCGAATCAACACATCTTTTCTGTTTTTACATCAACATTAAATTATGTCAATGAAAAAAGTTTTACTATAAGAAACCGATATTCAAAATATATAAATTACCATAACTTCCCTACTCTTTGATAAAATGCATGATTATTGTAGGTCAGTCGATTCGTTTCGAAACAAGGAATCTTTTATATTCTTGCATCAACTTTGAATTATGTTAAAGAAAAAAGTTTTACTATAAAAAACCGATTTTCAAAATATATAAATTACCATAACTTCCCTACTCTTCAATGAAATGTATTGATATTATAGGTCAATCGATTCGTCCCGAACCAAGGCATCTTTTATATTCTTGCGTCAACTTTGAATTATGCGAATGAAAAAAGTTTTGCTATAAAAAACCGATTTTTAAAATATTATTGAGTGCTAGAAAAAAATGCAATACATATTTTTTGAAATCCTTCGGTCAGTTTCAAGATATTAGTGAGGAAAATTAGCTCTCCAAATTTCATCAATTTATCTGCAACGGTTTTCTAGTTATCGTGTTCACAAAAAAGCGTGACATCCACACATCCACACATCCACACATCCATACATCCACACATCCACACATCCACACACACACACACATCCGGACAATTGCTTAGAACATTGTATTAGACATTTTTAAATTAGGGAGGGTTCAATTAAATGAATTTAAAAAATTTGAAAAATGTTACCATTACAAAGCTTCCTCTATGAGGAAGCAAAAAATGGAAGAAGCTTCCAAAAAAATGAAATATTCAAACAGAGATGTGAATACCTAAAGCCATTAGGAATAACTAATCCACAATCAAATATGGACAATGAAGTTGGTAAAAGTACCAATGCAGCATTCATTCGTCCAATGAGAGAAACAAGGCCCAATTTGATTGTAAAGAATGAGATCTACGTAAGCAGACTGTTGATAGATTCAGCGTCAAAAATTTTACCGATCTTGAATATACCATCAGGTACTATGAAATCACCAAAGGTACTGATGATTTCGGGTGTTGGGCCACTTGAGAAAGTAAAAAAGCATGTAATCAACCTTTATCAAAACTTACCAATTGGGCACAATCTCCGCGATCATTTTATCGTTTCAGGTGTCTCGGAAAAAAAAATTTGGCATAAGATAATTTCAACAAACCTGAAGAAAAAGTTGAAAACTTTAGTTATCATGCAAGAACACATGAACGAAGCTTCTCCGCAATCGCCTCAGTACTTATTTCTGCTGATGCTCGCACATGAAAAGTAAGAAAGTCCTGGATATACAAGTGGTTGTGAGCATGTCTGATGAAAATAAATTCTGTATTGTTCGCTTTGAAGAGTAGAGGATTAATTAAACTCAATGCTACGGATCCATTGTGGGTGACACTTTTGATATATCCTGGATATTAAACTTCCGAACCGGATCTAAAACGCATCGTTCAGGGCATTCGAATTGGGTTCAGTGTCTTTAATACTACGGCTTTTCAAAAATATCAATTCAAACTTAATGATGCCCCTATGCCTTCTTACGATAAATTCAACTTATAGATGAATATTGGACCTGTGTCGTGAACATCTTGTTAGAACATGTGACATGGGTCAAAAGAAGATTCGATCACTAGTTCGTGGAATTAGAGGATTGAGAGTTATTGATGCATATATCATGCCAGTTGTTACAAAAGGAAATACAAATGCGCACCAACAAAGAAGATTGTTTAGGATAAATTAGGATAGTAAAATCATGATGATATAACCCTCAATTCAAAATATTGTGACAGAGAACAAATAAAACAGGTAAAATTGTATTCAAAATAAAAAAAGTACATGATGTATTTTTGTACATCGATCATTTATTCTAGTGAAGATGACAAGGTGAACTGAAAAAAATTCTTGCAGTCAAATGAATGCATATCCTGAAGTTGGGGTTTCAGCAATACTAGAAAGGTTTCTCAATCGTTTCTGACGTTACATTCCAAAGTTTCAATTGTTATTATTTTTACATTGTACACACTCTGACACATTTCCTCAAGCTTCTTCTTCGTGAAGAAATGAGACTTGTCAGAAATAAATGAAGGGTTCATTAATGCGCTTGCCATCAAATATTAAAAATTAATATCAATTTTACTGTATCCTCCCTAAAGTAGGTAGTGAAATATAAAGTAGACAATCATTGATTAAAAATAATAATGTGTATCGTCATGTTACCGCTTTTCATGATTTCAGTCAATCGGTTAAACATGAAAGTCCTCAAAGAGTTATTTGTCTACTACTTTTCTTACTAAATTATTGCCGCGTGGTGATCACTGGTGTCTTATTTTTTTTGCATTGTCAAAAGTGTGCCAACAAAAATGCACACAAAGCTGAACACAGTCAACAACACTGGCACAGATGCATTGATGTGTATAATCTAGATACACTATTTTATTTTCATTCGATTAAGGGATGTAATTATTATTACATTCTTTGGAAAAATGCTTTTTGGGAGCCCTTGAAGACGACCAAACATGTGAACAAAAGGGTCAAGAAAAAAAATTTAACTTCGAGGACATTAGCATATTCAGCTCAACAAGATACAAGGTTTAAATAAAGGTATGCAATTGTTTTTAAAGAATACCTAATGCCGATTTTTCAGGGTTTTCAGTTCTGTACTGCAACCTCCCAACTGTGGAATGATGATTCTGCACTCGCTTCTGCCATTCATATTAAAGGCGTATGCTGGAAACTACTGCACATGCATGTCAACAACCTTTACTTCTCTGATGTGGGTTTTCTGGCCTGAGGATGTGCAATTTAATAAGGTCAATATAATTATCAAGACAGGGAATTATTATTTAAAAACATTTACCCAAAGAAATTTAATTGTTGCTTAGATTTTAATTTGTTAAACCTTGTTGGACGCTCAAATTTCTTTCTTATTTGAAGCAACTGAAGACGGAACCAAAATATTCCGACTTTATCGTGGCAGAAGCTGGCTCTGCCGGATGTTTTGTATCGAATAGACTTACAGAAACGAGGAAGTGGAATGTGAATATATCATCATAAATAAATATATTTCATTGATAATTTTTGATAGAAAAGATGCTAATTTATACATTTTCAACAGGTACTGCTACTTGAAGCTGGAGGGGGGGAACCAATCACTGCTGATATTACTGAGTTTTTCTACAACTCAGAAAAACTGCAATTGAGTGGAATTATACAGCCCAAGCAGAAGAAGGATCATACTTGATGAACAAAGGCTGCAGCCTGTCTCATGGGAGAGTATAATTACAATTTGTCAGTATATAGTCTAAAATTGTTAATATAGAATAATGAATCATACAAAAATGATCAAGAATCAGAAAGAATTGCGATTTGAACTTTGTATCCAACTTCAAGGTAATGGGTGGTTTAAGTTCACATAATAACATGTTGTATGTTAGAGGTAATAAAGAGGATGACAACAGCTTGGGCAGACAGGGAAAGACCGGATGAAGCTATAAAGAAATTTTAGCTTATTTTAAGAAGTCAGATGACAGCACAGACCCAGAGGTATGAAGATCACTGAATAATTCACTAAATACTTTTATTTAGGATGAAATATTAATAATTTGACATTTTTTTAGATCGTCAGACAGAACCCGAGCTATCATGGGACTGGAAAAGGTTCAGAAAAGTACCAATGCAGCATTTATTCGTCCAATTATAGGAACAAGGTCCAATTTGATTGTCAAGAATCATATATACGTAACTAGACTTTTGATAGATCCGGGCTATAAAAAAGCTTCTGGTGTAGAATATATATCATCACCCTCTGGAACAGCTAAGCACTTCATGAAAAAGAAAGAACTAATTGCATCAGCAGGTGCTATAAACTCACCAAGGCTCTTGATGGTTTTGGGTGTTGGGTCAGCTGAGGAACTCAGGGGAAATAGAATTAAAGTCATTCAGAGCTTATCAGTCGGTTGTAATCTTCACGATCATTTTACTGCTTTAGGTGTTTCTGGAATAAGAAAAGAAGTGATTTCAGATAATTTTGTTGAATTTAAAGAGAAAGTAGAAAACTTCACCTATTATGCGAGAACGCAAAAAGGAACTTTCTCTGCAATGGGCCCTGCATTTCTTATTGCTTATGTTCGCACGGAGTATGAAAAAAAAACGTCCCAGATATGCAATTAAATGTCATTGCTCCAAATGAAAATTAATTCTCTATCCTGACAGCATTGCTTGCACACGATAGTGGAGGGTTCATGCAACTTAATGCTAAGGACATAGTCTTGGGGTCACCTTTGATACATCTTAGATATTTAATCGCCGAACCAGGTATCATTCAGGGTATTCGAATTGGGCTTAGTATATTCAATACTACGACTATGAAAAAGTATAGATTCAAACTTGACGATACCCGTATGCCTTCTTGCGACAGTATTAAATTCAATTCAGATGAATATTGGACCTCTGTGGTGAGACAATTTGCTTATCCATTCCATCATCTGGTTGAAACATGCAAAATAGGTCCTAAAAGAGATTCTGAAGCTGTTGTTGATCCAAGGTTGAGAGTTGATTGAATCAAAGGCCTACGAGTTATCGATGCATCTGTTATTGCAGTTATTCCGAGAGGAAATACTAATGTACCAACTATTATGTTTGCTGAAAAAGGTAGTGACATGATAATAGAAGATTATAACATATGTACGGAAGAATGAAGATAGTGAAATTATGATAATATGCCTCTCCATTCACTACATGAAGATTGTGGGAGCGCAACAATACAAAATGTAGAATTGTATTTAAAATAATAAAGTTACACGATATTGTATTTCTTGTGCACGAATAATTTATTTTAGTATGCAAGGTGAACTACAAAATATTTTTTTAGTGAAAGAAGTTTATGCGCTTGGATTTGTTTCTTGAGAATAAGAAAAGGTTTCTTTATCTCTTCTGGCATTGCAGTAAAATATTTCAGTAGTCTTTTTATCATTTTTGAAATTGTAGCGTCGAAATACTGTTCTATTAAAAAGTTTCACTTATTTCTTCTTTTTTTCATCATCATAATACTGTGGCATATTTTCTTTGGTTTCTGTTCCAAAGAAGCAAGAGTATTCTCAGAAGGAAATTGAAAAAAAATCCTAAAGGTTCGTGACCCTAAATATTTAAAGATGTAATAAATTTTACAGTTTAAGCCATATGGAAGGCTTTTCTACAGGATAATCAATCATAAAGCAGAGAATAATTATTGATTGAAAGTTATAATGCATATCGTAAAGTGTGTGCTCTTGGGAACATCACCCAATCCATTAATTGTGCTGTCTACAACGAGTGCAAACTTTATTTATATTTATATTCATTGTATATATATCGCCAGTTTCGCCTTTCTTCTCGCCTTGACAAATTTCTACAAAACAACATACAGAAACACCTATTGAGGTCAGCTTCCATATGACACTACATTTCAGACACAGATAAATATCTTTGTTTTTGGTCCTCCTCATCCCTGGAAATAAAATACAAAAGTGAAGTATGTTACGCAAATCAATTTTTTCAGTACATATGACTTTTTGTTTGAACGTGTCAATGAAATTCAACGAAGATTCTGTAATCTACTTGGCGGTTGGAACGAATTTTCGGAATGCAATTCATATGTCTTCTTTAATTTATTTATGGTGTTTTAGATTCTTATCAAACTATAGTGCAATTTATTGTGATCAATGCTGCTTTTTTCGAAAGCCCTTAAAGGCTTTCACAAACGTTTACAATAAGATCAAGGGAGAAAAACTACAGTGTTATACAATGCTGTAGCTACTGTGAAATCTGTAACTGAGGAGCTATTTCAAGAATCACAAATTCATAATATTGAATATTTTTATTTAATTTTAGTACGAACTATCGCCTGTAGGCACTCCCGTTTGCCTAAAACTTCACTTCCGTAGATTTCGCCATTCATGAGCTACAATTAAATTACAAGTATTTTTACCTCGATGAAAAAAACTACATTATTAGTCATACAAAATTTGTTTGCTGTATACAAATTTATTATCACCACATGACAATGAAACCTTTTTTGAGATTTTTATCGAACTCTCGTACTAAATATTGTAATAAAAGTTGCTTTCAACTTGAACGATCTTTACATGGGTGAAGTTTTTAATGAGTTGCATATGATTAACTCAAGTATAAATACGAGAATATTTACAACGCAAGAAGTTTGGTTTTGCTAATATTATTCTGATTTTATATTATCTTGTGTAACTTGTTCTCGGGTGAACCAGGTTTCTCATCATAGCCAAGGACTAAGTCAACTGACTGATAAGATGAGGATGTTATGGATTGATTTAATACGATGTCTGAAATCCTCTGTGATGATGTTGTAGGTACCAAATGAGGAGCATGGTGTAGTTTTGAGTTCGTATTCTATTCCTGTTAAACTTACACAGCGGCCGCAAGCGTTGGGGGTGACAACAGTCAATTGAGATAAACATTAGGTTGAGACCGTGAGAGCCGCTGACTCTTAGATGATACCGTTGCGTGCCCTCGTAAGCCTAAGCGTGACCGCAAAGCCCTCTCCATACGGCAAGGACCGCAGCCACGCGGTTGGCCGATATTTCTGACCCACTGATGCAGTTACTGTCCATGAGTGTTAGTCGATTCTCCGCAAATGCGGTCAATAACAAAGGATATGAATAGCTGTCTCATAATCCCTTTCGCACAGACGACAGAGAAGACTTTCTGCGAGCCCTAGCTTATGTTTGTGATATCCGTTTCCATGCCCTATATACATTTCTGTTAAGACTTTGACTTCGTTCCTTCTGAGCTCAAGTATTTCCTCAGCTTGATTAAGGTTGAGCTTTCAACCAAGAGTGTTTGGCCTATCTAACCTCTCTAACCAACTGGAAATGCCTACAACTGGTTCGGGTCCTGTGAAATATTTTCTTGCTGCTAGTTTGGCTAGCCTGGCCGATCTCTCATTCACTTTGATGCCGCTGTGTCCAGGGATCCAAAGTAGTGTCATTCGATTTTCCGCCGTTAGGTTGTTCAGTGCCTTAAAGCACTCCCGTACTAGCAGCGACCTAGTCATTGTTCTATTCAGGGCCATTATGGCAGCCCTGCTGTCTGAGCAGATACGGTTGATTCTTTTGTTGTCATGCATATTTTGTTGCCTTATAGGCGCACTGGAGCATGGCCATAATCTCAGATTTTGAAACTGTGGCGTAGGGCACCATCGGGAATGTGAAGCCCATTCTACTTCTTCTACGATGAATATCGGCTTCTGCCGTCTTGTTTCTGGAGCCATCTGTAAACTACTTGAACTCATCCCTGGGCAGGTGTGCTTCGCCGTTAACCCAATCCTCCTTTGTGGATAAGCTAACACGATACATCTTGGCGAAGAGATAGCGAGAGGGTGTTTTGTCCCGGAACATGGTCAAAGTCGGCCTACTCGCAATGTTATTTGGGATACGTTCTGCCGTCGAGATCCTTTCGCTTTTTACCATATTTAATCTCCAGGCCGCTTTCGCAGCCACAGCCTCGATGGTGAGATCGAAGGGCTCCAACCCTGTTAGTGCCCCAAATGTAATTGTGGGTGTTGACCTTGAGCTCCAGTGGCGCAATGACTGACGCATCTCAAAATCAGTTCCCTGACTCATTCCAGTCGAGACTTCACAGTGGAAAGTTCGCCCCTACTACACCAGAACACCGCTGAATAGGTTATCCTGGGTCACAGGATTGCTGTGTAGATCCACATGGAAGTCTTCGGCTTCAAGATCCAGCTGTTTCCTATGGCACTCCTGCAGAGCCATATTGTTGCTACTAGCTTTTTGCACTTGTTTTCCAGGTGCTCGCTCCATGACAGCTTCTTATCTAGGATGACTCCTAGATATTTAGCTTGTTCTTTGATTTCCAGTTATCCTCCCAATTTCAGCGTACTCGTGGTTTCCCACTGATACTGTCTGGTGAATACAACCGCATCTGTCTTACTAGGATTGACCAATAATCCAGTCTTCTTGCACCAAGAATCCACTATCCCCAGTGCTTGGTGCATTACTTGGATGAGCGCATCCAGATGAGGGCCGCGTGCGATAAACAATATATCGTCCGCGTAGCGTATGACATAATAGCCCTGACTAGTAAACAGATGAAGCAGTTCATCCACTACCAAGCACCACAGCAGGGGCCATAAAACACCTCCTTTTGGACATCCCAAGTGAATCCGTCGTTGTTAGGTTCCTATTGACCATCATGTAGCAGGTCCATTCCACGACTGCGGTGGGCACACCGTGTGCAATCATGACCGCCCTGATCACCTCTCTGGAGGTGTAGTTGAAGGCTTCTTCGATATCCACAAAGATTCCAATCGCAAGACCTTTCTGCTTCAGTTGTCCTCCGATTAGGTTTACTACTCCGTTAGGAACGTATCGGTCGAGTGACCAGCCATATAGGCTTGTTGCTCCTTGTGGAGTGGCCTACATGATAATAAACTGTCGCGGATATATCTATCCACAAATCTTTCCACTGTTTCAGTAGGAGAAAAGTAAGGCCGTCGTAAGATATCATAGCGTCAGACTAGCCCTAGCAAGTCTTACGAGCGGTCCTATGATGATCTCTCCTGCCCAGTGTAAGAGGACCGGATATATGCCATCCGGACCAGGAGACTTTTAGAGACTGAAAGACTTCAGGGCCCACCTGACCCTAGATGGACTCACAATCTCCTTGGCTAGTCGCTGTTTCGGACCCAGCTCGGCCACAGGCGGCTTTCGTTGCCTCTGAGGTGTCGCTTTCTTCTCTCCAAACCTTCTTAAGATCAAAAAATGTGGCTTGATCAGGTGAGCCAAAGTCTGCTCGTCCGCCGCTGAGTATTCCCCGTCGGGCAGTTTTAGGGTGCCGAAAATAGCATCCGTGTTTCGAAAAAGCAGCTTGTCCAGTAGATTTCACGTCACTGAATGTTGATTGAGTTCATTTAAGTGTAAGAAACTTGCCAAAATTTATCATAAATGACCCGATAACTTCCTATATATTACAAAATTTACTATCAATTAATTTATTCATCATTTTGTAATCATGACCTACAAAATTCCGATTTTTTTGGTTATCTAGTTCTTTACTGCATCCTTCCAATTGTGGTCAGGTATCAAGATGATTCTGCCCTCACTTCTGCCATTCATACCAAAGTCGTGTGCTGATAACTACTGCACCTGTCTGGCGACAATCTTTACTTCACTCATGTGGGCCTTCTGGCCTGAGGATGTAAAATTCAATAAGGTAAATATGATTAGCTAGAGTATAAATTTCCATTTAGAAGAGTTAATTATGTGTGAAACATATTTCTATTTTATATACATTGTTCATAAATTGAACTTTTTCTAAGGAAACGAAGATTGAACCAGAAGTTTTCGACTTCATCGTGGTAGGAGGTGGCTCTGCTGGATGTGTTGTAGCTAATAGACTCACGGAAATAAAGGAGTGGAATGTAATATACATATAAAAAAATTCTGATACTTTTGTTATTACAAAATTTCAATGGAAAGTATCTTCATTTATACATTTTTATCAGGTACTTCTACTAGAAGCGGGAATGGAGGAACCAATTGCAGCCGATATTCCCCGATTTGCTGCTCTTTCTTCGCTATTCGTAAAAACGGCGATCGACTGGAATTATACAGCCCCAGCGGAAGAAGGATCATACTTGAATAAAAGCTACGTCTTGCCTCGTGGAAAAGTATATAATTTTATATTTGAGACATGGTTTAAAATTAGTGATCTCTGATCATTTACAATTAAAAATGATATGAATCAGAAGAAAATACTGATTTAAAATTTTGACTTGACTTTAAGGTAATGGGTGGTTCGAGTACAATAAATGGCATGATGTACTCCAGAGGTAATAAAGAGGATTACAATAAGTGGTCTGAAATGGGAATGACTGGATGGAGTTATGATGAAATTTTACCTTATTTTATAAAGTCGGAGAACAACACGGACCAAGAGGTATGTAAATTCCTGAATAATTGTCAAAATGTTTTTATATTAGATCAAGTATTGCATATTCACGAATGTTTTAGATTGTTAACCAGAACCCGGGCTATCATGGAACTGGTGGGTACATGACAGTATCAAAATACCCCTTTCTTCCTACAGCAGGAAAAAAAATGTTAGAAGCTTTTAACGAACTCGGATATCCAACCATAGATGTGAATGCCAAAAGTCAATTAGGAATACATAATTCACAAGTAAATATAGCCAATGGAGTTCGTCAAAGTACCAATGCAGCATTTATTCGTCCAATTCGAGGCATAAGGCCTAACTTGGTAGTCAAGAATAAGATCTACGTAACTAGAATTTTGATAGATCCGGTGTCAAGGAAGGCTTCTGGTGTTGAATATAAATCATCACCCACTGATACTGCTAAGTATTTTATGGCAAAGAAAGAAATAATTGTATCAGCAGGTGCTATAAACTCACCGAAGCTCTTGATGGTTTCAGGTGTTGGACCAGCTGAGGAACTTGAGAAAAATAAAATTAAAGTAATTCAGAACTTATCAGTTGGTCGCAATCTTCAGGATCATTTCGCTACTGATGGTATTACTGGAATAACAAAAATTTCGATTCCTGATGATGATGTTGACGAATGTGAAGAAAATGTAGGAAACTTCAATTATTATGCAAGAACGCAAAAAGGACAATTCTCAGCACCAGCTCCATCATATATTATTGCTTATGTCCGTACAAAGTATGAGAAAAATAAAAATGTCCCGGATATACAATCGATTCCAATGCTATCAGGTGAAAATAAATTCTCTATCAAGACAGTATTGCTTACTCCCATGAGTAGAGGGTTAATTGAACTCAATGCTAAAGATCCAGTCTGGGGGTCACCTTCGATACATCTTAGATATTTAACCGCCGAACCGGATCTAAAACGTATCATTCAGGGTATTCGAATTGGGCTCAGCATATTCAATACCACGACTATTAAAGAGAATAATTATGAACTTGATGAAACAGCTATGCCTCCTTGTGATAATAATACATTCAATTCAGATGAATATTGGACCTGTGTGGTGAAAAAATTTGGTACTCCATTTCATCATCTTGTTGGAACATGCAAAATGGGCCCTAAAGAAGATTCAGAAGCGGTTGTTGATCCCAGATTAAGAGTTTATGGAATTGAAGGATTGAGAATCACCGATGCGTCTGTTATGACAATTATTCCGAGAGGGAATACGAATGCACCAACTATTATGATTGCTGAAAAAGCTAGTGACATGATTAAAGAAGATTGGTTAGGGAAAATGAAAAAATAAAAATAAAAGAAATTACAACTTGTGATTCATTATTATTGTAAATTGTAGCAGAGAAATGAGAAATAATATTGAATTATAAAATCATAAAATTACATGCATTGAATTATGTAGTACTTTATTAATTAAGTCTAGAGTAAAATCTAGATAAAAAAGATTCTTTTTGACAAAGAAATAGATCTTGTTGGTTTGGTTTATTTTACCCTAATGCAAAAGATACTTCGAGGTTTCTTTAAACAAAAATTGATTAAATGTCAGTAATTACTATTGAAACTTTACGGATTCGATTAGCGAAAAGTGAGCCACCAAAGATTAAAAGAAAATTAATACTTTTATTAGTGGTGATATTTACTAACTCAGCAGTACAAAACAACTAATTGCTTGTTGCAACCAAATAAATTCACTTAGGGCTCTACATAATAATCAAGAAAAGGTTATAGAAATGGATTATAGAAATGGCAGAGATTGATGAAAAATGTATTGTTTATAATTAAAGAAGAGTTTTATTTTGTGCCAGAAAGTAATACAAAAATGTCAACAAGAAAATAATTTAATCAGGCACTAGGGAAATAAGTATCATCTTGAGAGCTTGTAGAAGTACATTCAAGTTTTTAAGCTTTTTCGCTCTCTGAATCAAAGTTGGTAAAATTTAACTAATTGCTAGTGAAATTTTACAGATTCGATTAGCGAAAAGTGAGCCACTAAAGATCAGTAGAAAATTGCAAATTCGAGTAATCGAGATCTTTGCTGATTCAATAGTGGAGAAATAATGGCTTGGTGAATAAAATTATTTCCGATTACATATAACCATTTGAAAAAGAGTTAACAGCGTAAAAAACTTAAAAAATAGAACAGTGCAATAAAACGAAGCTATGGTATATCATACTTATCTCTATTGAGACAAGAAGAAGGCCATATTCTGACATTGTAAACGTGACGTAGCCTGCCTCAATTTAAAAGCATTGCCTTCTAATTGTTTGGACAGAGAGGAAAAATAAGATTTTTTTAGACTCTGTAAATTACATTGGGTCAATGTACTCGAAATTAATGATGCATATTCAGGGTCTTCATGTGCTACTTTGCAACAAAGTTGTGTTTTCGATTTTCTGAATTTCCTTTTAGTTGCATATTTTTCTTATTTTTTATCGAAAATTGCAATTATTCAGCAAGCTTAGTAAAAATTATTCGCCTTACATAAGCATCAGCTTGAATATATATGCATTTCAATGCCAAAAGAAGGTTATTTTAATTGTATATCTTTTTTATGCAAAAAATGCTTTAATGTCTCTCTGAATCAAAATTTGTAAAATTGAACTAATTGCAAGTGAAAAGTAAGTTCTAGAATTAGAACAATTTTCAAAAACTACGAAAAACCAGCTTTTCACATTTCGGCCAATTTGAGCGCATTTTTCAGTAGATATTAAATATTTTTTCTTCAAAATATACGTTCCATATAATAATAAATGTACAGATTTCTCAACATCTGAACAAATTTGAGGGATTCAAGGTATTCAAAGAATTCAGGAAATTCGAGGGTCAGGAAACTCGAAGATTCAGGAAATTCGAATAATTAAAGGAATTTGGAGAATTCAAGAAATCCGAAGAATTCAAGGTATTTGAAAAATTCAAGAATCCGAAGAATTCAAGAAATTTTAAGAATTCTAGGAATTTGAATAATTCAAGGAATTCGAGCAATTCAAGGAATTTGAATAATTCAAGGAATTCGAGCAATTCAAGGAATTTGAATAATTCAAGGAATTCGAGCAATTCAAGGAATTCAAGCAATTCAAGGAATGACAAGAATTCAAGGAATTCCAAAAATTGAACGAATTCCAAACATTCAAGAAATTCAAATAAATCAAGTAATTCTGAGTATTCAAGAAATCTGAAGAATTCCAGGAATTTAAAGAATTCAAGAAATTCAAGGTATTCGAAGAATTTAAGAAATTTGAAGAATTCGGGAAATTTCAAGAATTCAATTTATTCAAATAATTCAAGGAATCCGAAGAATTCAAGAAATTTGAAGAATTCGATGAATTTGAATGATTCGAGGAATTCGAGCAATTCAAGGAATTACAAGAATTCAAGGAATTCCAAAAATTCAAGACATTCAAATAAATCAAGTAATTTGAAGTATTCAAGAAATCCGAAGAATTCAAGGAATTTGAAGAATTCAAGAAATTCAAATAATTCAAGGAATTCGAAAAATTCAAGAAATTTGAAGAAATAGAGGAATTTGAAGAATTCAAGGAATTTGAAGAATTCAAGGAATTTGAAGAATTATAGGAATTTGAAGAATTATAGGAATTTTGAAGAATTCAATATATATAAATAATTCAAGGATTCGAAGAACTCAAGGTATTTGAAGAATTCAGGGAATTTTGATAATTCAAGGAATTTGTAGAAATTGAAGAAATTTAAATGGTTTACGGTATTCGAATAATTGAAAGAATTTAAATAATTCAAGGATTTCCAATTATTCAAGGAATTCTAAGAATTTCACGAATTCAAGAAATTCCGAAAATTCAAGACATTCAAATGAATCAAGTATTTCGAAGTATTCAAGGAATTCAAATCATTCATGAATTTAATAAATTTAGAGAATTTATGGAACTCAGCAAATTAGATTAATTCCAGTAATTCAATAAATTCAGAAAATTAAGATATCAAGGATTTCACCAAATTTGAGAAATTTGGAGAATTCAAGGAATTCGCGCAATTCAAGGAATGACAAGAATTCAAGGAATTTCAAGAATTGAAGGGATTCCAAGAATTCGAGGAATTCCAGAAATTCAAGACATTCAAATAAATCAAGTAATTCGAAGTATTCAAGAAATCAGAAGAATTCCAGAAATTTGAAGAATTCAAGAAATTGAAATAATTCAAGGAATTCAAAGAATACAAGAAATTTGAAGAAATATAGGAATTTGAAGGATTATAGGAATTTGAAGAATTCAATATATTTAAATAATTCAAGGAATTCGAAGAATTTAAGGTATTTGAAAATTTCAAGGAATCCGAAGAATTCAATAAATTTGAAGAATTCGATGAATTTGAATAATGCAAGGAATTAGAGCAATTCAAGGAATCACAAGAATTCAAGGAATTACAAGAATTCAAGGAATTTGAAGCTTTCGTGGAATTCCAAAAATTCAAGACATTCAAATAAATCAAGCAATTCGAACTCTTCAAGAAATCCGAAGGATTCGAAAAATTTGAAGAATTCAAGAAATTCAAATAATTCTAGAAATTTGAAGAAATATAGGAATTTGAATAATTCAAGGAATTTAAATAATATAAGGAATTTGATTAATTCAAGGAATTTGTAGAAACTGAAGAAATTCAAATGGTTTACGGAATGCGGGTAATTAAAAGAATTTGAATAATTCAAGGATTTTAAATTATTCAATGAATTCGAAGAATTTCAAGAATCAAGAAATTCCGAAAATTCAAGACATTCAAATGAATCAAGTATTTCGAAGTATTCAAGGAATTCAAATCATTCAAGGATTTCAGAAAATTCAAATAAATCCAGAATTTTAGAGAAATTCATGGATTTAATAAATTCAGAGAGTTTATGGAATTCAGCAAATTGGATTAATTCAACAAATTTAAAAAAATTGAGGTATCAAGGTTTTCACAGAATTTGAGGAATTTGGAGAATTCAGGGAATTTAAGGAATTCATAAAATTGAAGAAATTCAAGGAATTGTTTTGTTACGTGAACTGTTTTAATACCGAAATAAGTCCTTTATCAAATCCTAGAGATTTAAAGAAATCTGTGACAGTTGCCACTTGAAACTAATATTTTCTCATTATTATGAGAATGAAATAAAGATAAGCGATTTTGGATCAATTTTCTCAAAAGAAAAGAACATTTTTTGGCTTCCTGGTGGAAAATTATGTATCTTCTTCTGGTAATTTATATATAAATTAAAAATGATTTATAATCCGTCAAAATATGTATTCTGTGATGCATTATCACATACATTCTTCGATATATATTTTCCAATTTATACATAAAATATTGACAGATTATACATAATTTTTCCAACTTTGTTATATTGGCTTAACAATTCCTTGGTTCTAGACGAATTGATTGACCTATAATGTTGGTACATTTTATTAAAGAGTGGGGAAGATATCGTCATCTATATTATATTTGAAGTACATTTTTATATAGAACATTTTTTTATTCTTATAATTTAAAGTTGATGCGAGAATAGAAAAGATATGTTGGTTCGCGATGAATCGATAGACTTATAATATTTATACATTTTATTTAAAAGTAAGAAAGCTAAGGAAATGCATAATATTTAAAAATACGGTTTTTTATAGTAAAACTTTTCTCTTCAGCATAATTCAAAGTTGACAAAAGAATAAAAAAATTCATTGGTTCGAAACGAATCGATTGACCTATAATATTAATACAATTTATCAAAGATTATGGAAGTTATGGTCATTTATATTATATTTAAAAACTATTTTTATAATAAAAATGTTCTCATTCTCATAATTTAAAGCTGATGTAAGAACAGAAAAGATGTGTCGATTTGTAATAAATCGATTGACTTATAATACTGAAACATTTTATTGAACTGTAAGAAAGCTATGGTAATGCATATTATTTGAAAAATCGGTTTTTTATAGTAAAACTTTTTTTCTTCAACGTAATTCACAGCTAGTTTCCAAAATTAATTATTTAGTCATTTTTAAGTTTTGAAGTTTTAAAATCAATTGATTGTATCTTGAATCAAGTAAGCTAAAATAGATGCATTGTGAACATTTTTCTTATATTTCTAATTTCGAGCAATGCCTTGTAAATAACGTATCATGATCCCAAATGCATGACTTAGCCGATTTACGAGTTGGAAATATTTGTCGCTCATTGTCTGAATAAAGTGTGAAGGGTTTTTTCAACCTTGTGCTCAAATTTCTCGAACTTCCAAAAAACGAAAATATTTTTTTCATGACTTTACAAATTGGAAGACCTGATGCACATGACTTGGTCATTTTACAAGGTGAGAGTATTTCTCGCTGATTGTTTGAATAAAGCTAAAAGTGTTTTTGAACCTTGTGCTCGAATTTCTAAATCTTCAAAACAGCGGAAATATTTTTCTCATGACTTCACAAATTAGAAAAAGTGAATAGCAACTTAGAGGGCCTAATGAAATAGCGACCTGTATAATATATAAACTGGAACATTTACATGGGTATTCGTTAGTCATCTTGGCGTTTTTTCCTAAACTTACTTGTGAGTAAAATAGTATATCTAAAATAAATCAAAAATTATTTTGCAATAACTGATTTTTTCTAACGTTTCAGTTCTTATAGAAAATTATAATCACTTTATACTCACTTTAACTAATGTTTTACAAGATACTCTGTGTTTATCTGAAAGAAAAAAAGGAATCGAAAAAATTAGTTTATTGCATTTTTTTCTGAAAGAATATAAATAGAAGTGTCTTATACTAGAAGACATGTGAATCACTACAAAATTTCAATAATGTTAAATATCAATAATTCTGAATAATTTTATTATTTTAACATTTTCATCCTGATAAGAAGGTATTGGTTTTAGGTAAAATTTGACTTAGTCAACTTGAATTAAATCTCCACGTTTTAAAACCCCCTGAGTCAGAAAAAAACGATTTTTACCAAGTTTTTTGTGATTGGATTGTGCTTCAGCACACTTTTTTAAAGCCCAAAAGGAAGAACAAGTTTGTTAACTAGCTATTTTTTATGAAATTTCAAAAAGTGAGATCATTTTGAAAATTTTTGAAACCATTTTTTCAACATTTAAAAATGCAATTTACGGCTCTTTATAGTATTCTTAGCCCGAAGAATTTTTTAAATGACTTTCTTCGATAAAAAGAAAATTATCAGATTTATAGCATTTCCAAATTAATAAAAAAAATTGAAAAAGAAACTGATCATTTTAAACCAAACAGTGCACTATATGAAAAAAAATCAAGAAAAGAAAAACGTAACTTTTTGGTAGCCCAATAATATTATCATATTAATTCTTTGAATTTTTTCGGAAAATCAAAAATTTGAATTTTGATCGCACAAAAAATTAATGAAAAATCAAAAATTCCATCTTGCGGTCAAACTATGCAAGCTACGAAAAAATTAATCAACAAAAATTGTGCATTGTGAAAAGATTTACAAATTTGCTGCCAATCACTTTCTTATAGGACGCGTAGTTTTTGTTTTATTCGTAAAAAACAATACAAAATTAAAATTCAATTTTTGGACAAACCACACAAGCTGAAAAAAATAATGAAACAAAAGTTTTTTATCCAAAGAAGAGCCACAAATTTGTTTGTAATTATTTTTTGATAGAATGCGTAATTTTTGCTTTTATTCGTAAGAAAAAACATAAAAAATTAAAATTTTGGACAAACGACACAAGCTATGAAGAAAATGAATAAACAAGAGTTGCTCTTCAAAAGAAAAGTAAAAAGTCATCTGAATTTTGCATCAATAATTTTGTTATAGGACGCATATTTTTTGTTTTAATAGCAAGAAATGACAGTGAAAATTCAACAATTAAATTTTTCGAAAAACGACACAAGGTACGAAAAATAGTTATGAGACAAAAGTTCTTCACCAAAAAAGAATCTACAAATTTGTTGTCAATCATTTTCAGATAGGACGAATAAATTTTCCTCTTATCGTGAAAAATAAGGTTAAACAAAATTAAATTTTTGGAAAAACGACACAATAGACGAAAAAAATGGGAAAACAAAAGTTGTTCAACCAAAAAATATCTGATGAATATTATTTAACTTTGAGAAGATTTCTTAGAATGTAAGATTCAGTGATGGTGAAATCTCTTTTGTTAAAGCTCCTTCTGCTCAAACGAACACATTCTCATCACGTGGCTCGTGAAAAAATAAGGTAAAAGAAAATGTTCAGATCTGATGGAAAAACAATTTTGTTATTGAACTTTTTATTGTGCATTGCGTCTTTTTGTCCAAGAACTAAATTTGTTTATTTGCAATGAAAATTTTCAAAAATAAAATAAAAACTACAAGTCTGATCAAAATATGATTGAAAACAAATTTGCAGCTTGTATTTTATAATCGAGCTAGAATGCAAAAAATCGGTACTGGTGGGTTATAAAAAGTTCATCAATAGGTCAATCGATGCGTCTCAAGGACGCGAACAAATACTTTCTTGTAACATTGTCGTATTTTGAATATCACAAAAAAATTCTCATATAAACAGAATAAACCTTTTTTTTAATTCATAAATAGGTACTGGTGGGTCATAGAAGGTTGACCAATGGGTCAATCGATGCGTTCCAAGGACGCGAACAAATACACTGAATATAATATTGTCGTATTCCGAATATCAACAAAGTTTTTCTTATATGAAAAAAATAAACTATTTTTTGAAACTTCATTAATAGTCATTGGTGGGTCATAAGAGATTCAACAATAGGTCCATCGATGCATCTCTTATATAACCAAGGTAAAATTTATGGTTAACAGAAAAAAGTCACACACATATGCATACACACAAGGACATTTTTAACGTAACGTTGTAACTTTACTAAAAAAAACTGGATGAAAATGAGGAGTAAATTTGAGAAGTAAATTCCACTTGGTAATATTGAAACAGATTTCTACCGTTTAATCACTGAGTTGTTCATTTCCCCTTAGAGTTGCTTTATTATATCAATATATTCATTGTATTGCTTTCAACAGCCAACAATTGTCTCAATGCTCTTTCAGAACTTTCCAGAATTAAATTCCATCTATTATATCGAAGGCTTTTTCCAAATGCACATAATTTTTTTTCAAATTAAGTATTGTTCATAACGAATTGATTTTTTGTTTTGCAAATTAATCACAAACCGCGAGGAAGTAGGTTCTAAAAAATTCACTGTGGGTTGGGTTTGAACCAACAACCTCCTCAATACATGTGAGTTGCGCAAACAATTACGCCACCACAGCCGGCCAGTACAAATTTTAGAATTTGTATTTCTTGAATCTTAATGGAAATTTTTATTTTCGTATTCAAGTTTTTTTGACTTCGACTTGTCTTCCTCAAAGGTACATTTTCGGCTGATTCTAGTTCCAACAATTCGGATTTTTTTAAATCACCCATATGTTTATCCATCCCATAATTAATTAATCTCCTTTTACAGCTGTCAAACTTTATGCGCGTTTTAATGAATGGAGAAGAAAACCCGTAATTAATTGTATACATAGTAAATCCAAGAGTCGAATCTTATCTTAAGTTTAATAATAGCGCTGACAAAAACACAAGTATAAAAATTATCGAACGCCAATTTCACAACTTAATATGTAGTTGTCAACTGTTTCGAAGATTTTTATCAAACTTTAGATGAAAATATACTTATGATTCACGGAGTACCTGTAATAACCACGCATTACTTATATAAACCTTATAAGAACAATGTTTTCAAATTGCTCATCTACTAGGGTGCAGGTATCAAGTAGAATTGTGTTGGGAGAAAACTGATGCTGGAAGATATTTTATTATCAAATTAAGAATAAGGTAAAAAAACTGATACTTGATTATCTAAGAATTAACTGATTTTTTACTTTAAACTGCAACCAGGTTTGAAGATGCTACCCTCACTTCTGCCATTCATACCGAAGTCGTGTGCTGAAAACTACTGTACCTGTCTGACGACAATACTTACTTCACTCCTATGGGTTTTTTCGCCTGAGGATGAGAAACTTAATGAGGTAAATATATATTCATCAAAAGTGTCAGTTTATATTTGATGGACGATAATTTGTAAAATAGCATCCTGATTTACTTGAAAAGTCAATCCCACTGGGCTAACACTTTTCTCGAAAGCATGAGGTTGTAAGCCACATGCGAAAAAAGTTCTTTTCCCAATTTAAATAAATAATGTATGACGTAAGCCACATAACCCCGTCAAGTGACAGTGTAAACAGAGCCTGAAAATTAGTGAAATATAGAAATTGCTGTATAATTGGAAATTATCGGCAGTGTCCTTAGTATTAAGAATTATTCATGTTTCCTCGATGTAACACGCATAATATTATAAGTCATACAAATAACCTCATTACATATATATATATATATATATATATATAAATCTCTTTCCTTTGATGAAAATTTGATTTACTAATAGACGTTGAGAGAATAAATTTAAACTTTCTTCAAAGCAAACGAAGATTGAAGCAAAAGATTACGACTTCATAGTGGTAGGAGCTGGATCTGCTGGATGTGTTGTAGCGAATAGACTCTCAGAAAAAAAGGATTGGAATGTAAATATATGACAACTGTTAATTGTTTTAATTAAAATTGTTTAATGTTAAACAGTAGTAATTATATTTATTTTTATATCAGGTACTGCTACTCGAAGCGGGAGGAGAGGAACCAGTTTCGGCTGATATTCCTGGTTTTGCTACTCAACTTCCAAGAACTGTAGTTGATTGGAATTATACAGCTCAGGCAGAAGAAGGAACATGCTCCAACAAAGGCTGCAGATTAGTGCGTGGAAAGGTAGAATTCTGAATTTATAATACATAGATTAAAACTATTGACCTCTCATGACTTACAGTTAAAGGGCAACACTCATACGGGCGCAAGTTCCAAAACCCGAATTGCACAGGAGACACAAAAAACTGTCTAACTTTCATGCAATCAAATTTGAACAAGAAAGCGCGAAAACGATTCGTGGTATTTTTAGGCTTTATCGAAACGTAAAACAAACTTTCTGAAAGAAGCAGCCATCTCTGAGAAAACCTTTGTCGAAAAACGGCACGTTCCGAAAAACTCAGATTTTGATACATAAAGAGTTGCATAGCTTTCTTAGTTTTGAATTGAAGAAAAAAACAAGAAAGTAATTTCGAACTATAACTTAACTCTATCAAACCACGGTAGGAGCATCCTGAAAGAAGCAGCTACGTCCAAAAAACACCTTATCAATGGTGCGGCGTATCCCAAAAAAAGAAAATATGGACCACACAAAGAGTGGCATAACTTTTTTATTTTTTTATTGAAAAAAAAAATGAAGTGCTTTTGAGCTATCACTTAGCTCTATTGAAACGAGAAACGGAAAGGTGAAAAGATGTTATTAAAGTGAAGTTCCACCTATTCTAACGATCGCCTATTCGAAAGTTCACCTATTCGAAATCGCCTGTACCAGCTTATTTGAAGTTGCGCAAATCAGTCATCTCCCACCACGTTCCCTGTACGGTTGGTTTGCATTGAGTATTTTAGCATGACGTCATGGGAATACAAAATCCAAAACTGCTGATTAGTTTATCATAATCGGGTATTCTAACCTCTAATTTTGGACAGTTGGTTGTATTTAATGACACTGAGAGGTTGTCAGTCGACAAAATAATGGAACGTGACTGAAAAAATACATTCTAAACTTGACAAATATTACTATTAGGACCTTCGAAACTTACCTTCACGATTACAATATTCTCTACAAAAAGTCGTATGCAGCTGCAGTCCAATGGGATAACATTCCTGACAGCGTACATTTTCACCTAGCCTAGCATGACACACTTTCAAAATATTTCTATTTAGAATTTTATAACTTACTTTTACGTTCAGAATATTTTCTCAGAAAGCATGGTGCGCGGAGGCGCATCAAGCCAATGAACGTCGCTTGGCAAAAATAACCTGAAGGACGCAGTAGAGGTGGGGCCCCTTCAGCCTAAAAATAATTGGTCGTGAACGTTTCAAGGCCGTCAGAAGAGGTTGAAGTTCACTGTCCTATACAAAAACAAAATATCAAACATGAATTTTGAGCCCCTTTTAAATCGAACTTGATCATAATCTTGTACATAAACATGAGTTAGGTTCAGAAAATTAGTTTCTTCCAATAAAACGCATTTCCAGAATGTGGCGCTTACGCCCGTATGCAGTGTCGCCCTTCAATTTATGAAAGCTCGATAATCAACAGAAATTGTGATTCAACTTTAAGGTAATGGGTGGTTCAAGTACACTAAATTGGATGATGTATATCAGAGGTGATAGAGAAGATTACAATAGTTGGGCTAGACTGGGAAATACTGGATGGAGTTATGAAGAAATTCTACCTTATTTCAAAAAATCAGAGGACAACAAAGACCCAGAGGTATGTTAATTACTGAATGATTAAAAAAATTACTTTCATATGAGATGAAATATTGCAAATTCAACATTTTTCAGATCGTCAAACAGAACCCGGGCTATCATGGAACTGGAGGGTATCTAACAGTATCGAAATATCCTTTCAATCATCCATCAAGGAAAAAAATTGAAGAAGCTTTCAACGAACTCGGATATTCAACTATAGATACAAATGCTGAAAGTCAATTAGGAATCAATATTCAACAAGTAACTATAGACAATGGTGTTCGTAAAAGTACCAATGCAGCCTTCATTCGTCCAATTAGAGGAACAAGGTCCAACTTAATTGTCAAGAATAAGATCCACGTAACCAGAATTTTGATAGATCCAGACACGAAAAAAGCTACTGGTGTTGAATATAAATCTACACGCACTGGCATTACTCAGGTAGTCACGGCCAGGAAAGAAGTGATTTTATCAGCAGGTGCTATAAACTCACCAAAGTTACTGATGGTTTCGGGTGTGGGACCAGCCGAGGAACTTGAAAAACATGGAATCAAAGTTATTCAGACCTTACCAGTCGGACAGAATCTTCAAAATCATTTTACTATTACTGGTCTGTCTGGAATAATAAACAATGTCACTTCACATCAGGATGTCGACGAATGTGATGAAAGAATAGAAAACTTTAGTTATTATGCACGAACGCAAAGAGGGCCTTTCTCCGCACCGGCCCCTTTCTACCTTGTTGCTAATGTTCGCACAGAGTATGAAAAAAATAAAAAAGTACCTGATACACAATTGGTTTCGTCGCTATTAGACGAGAGTAAATTCACAATCCAGACAGTATTACTCACTCCCAAGAGTAGAGGAGTAATCAAGCTTAATGCTGAGGACCCAGTCTGGGGGTCACCTTTGATATATCCTGGCTATTTAACTGCTGAGCCGGATTTAAAACGTATGATTCAGGGTATTCGAATGGGGCTTAGTGTATTCAATACTACGACTATGAAAAAATATCAATTTAAACTTGATGATACGCCTATGCCTCCTTGTGATAAGTTCAAATTCAACTCAGATGAATATTGGGTTTGTGTGGTGAGACAATTAGGAACCCCATTCGAGCATTTCGTTGGAACATGCAAAATGGGTCCTAAAGAAGATTCTGGAGCAGTGGTTGATCCAAGATTACGAGTTTATGGAATTGAAGGGTTGAGAGTTATCGACGCGTCTGTCATGCCATTTGTCCCGAGGGGAAATACTAATGCGCCAACTATTATGATTGCTGAAAAAGCTAGTGACATGATTAAAGAAGATTGGTTACGAAAAATGCATATCGAGTTGTAAAATAATAAAATTACCTGCATTATATTATGTAATACTAACATATTTTTTCCTAGATTAAACTGTAGGTAGACTGAAAGAGATTCTTATAGTCAAAAAAATATATTTTGTTGGGTTGGTGTATTCTTAGCAAGAACAAATTGTCTGTATCTTCTATTTTCTTTTCTCCGAGTTGACAGGTACACAGTAGTTATCGCAAATACATCCTTCACCTTAATATTTAATGGAACAATAAAAAAAAAAACAATATTCTGTATTCTTTATTACTGTAATAATATTTTACTTATGTCAAAGAAATAACAGAACATCATTAATTAGAACTTCTTAAATAAAGAAAAGTTTTTTTTAATATAATGTAATTGTCGTCCTTTGTCATTATAATTAGAATATACGAAAAACATTCATATAAGATTATTTCAAAAATGCGTGAGTATTCATGGTTATGTCGCATCTGAATATATAACAATAATCTCAATAATTGTATATGATTCATCGAAATTAAATTTAGAAACTAGACAATGAAGTAACAAGACTAAACTTTTACTGCTATAATAATCGCAATCAGCAATGTTGGCGACGTAGAATGGTTCGTTCAATCGCAAGTCGATCTCAAAGATGTAAAAAATCGAATGAAATTTCAGACAGAAACTATTGACTATTTTTTGGAACTTTTAATCGAACTAGAATGTAAAAACAAAATAGTTTCTGGGTCGTTTACCTCAAAGCGTTTATATGATTCTCAGTTGAGTAGAAAATTAAAAACTAAGCAAATTCCATGTACAAAAAGATTTTATAACTTGAGGATGAGATATTTGAGCAATCAACGTGATTTTATCACGCTTAAAGTTGCAACTTTTAAAAAAATCTGGGAGAAAATGAGGAATAAAATGAAGTTTACCGAGGTAAATTTGACTTGGTAACATGCAAACAGATTTTTCACAGTGCAATCACTCAGTTGTCAATTTCCCCTCACACTCGATTTACTACCTCAATATATTGATTGTATTGCTCTCTGAAGCGAAAAATGAACTCCATAATCATTCACAACTTCCTGAAGTTTAATCCTATCCACGATATGGAAGGCTTTTTCCAGATCAACAAATGCACAGCAATTTTTCTTAAATTGAGTATTGTTTATACTGGTTAAATGATCATAGATTTTTTGAGTATTTAACCAGTACATTGATTTTAAATTTCTATAGCAAATGATTATCTCTGATTCTGCGAATAAGCAGGTTACTGCTTTATAGCAAATTAATTTTTCGTTTAGCAAATTAGTTACAAATCGCGAGAAAGTATGTAACCACAGCCAATTCTAATACTTTCTTTTTCTGAATCTTACTGAAAATTCTTGTTCTCGTATTTTTATGAGATGTTTGTATTTTAAGTCCAGTTGATTATTTTTCTCATTGAGTATTGTTTATACTGGTTAAATGATAATAGACTTATTGATGCCTTTACCTGTGCGTTCACGTTCAATTTCTATGGCAAATGATTCTATCTTTTCTAATACGTAGAGTCCCACTTTATCGCCGATCAATTTTTTGTTTCGCGAATTGATTGAAACAATAGAAAACAGACGAACTCATCTGTTATTGAGATTTAAAATCAACGCACTGGTAAAGGCCTGAACAAATCTATCATCATTCAAGCAGTATGAACTATACTTAAATAAATAAAAATGAATCTAAAGCTAATTTCAGGGTACTATTTCCCATAAAAAAATTAGTCTTGGAAGTGTGAATGGTACCATTACACAAGGTATCTACTCCCTTGGACTTGAGGTACGAAACTTCACTTGGTGTCAATTGGCTCCACAGTTTTGTGGCAACATCAATAGACGATAGCTTCGTATCCCAACTCTGAGCGAGATGGAACCCCATCTTGAAATTATGTGCAAAAAAATATATCCCAGATTTTTGACTGTGTTCGCAAAACGAAAAATTGATTTGCAATAAAATAGGACCCTGCTTATCAGCAAAGCTAATAGACAGAATCATCTGCTACAGGAAAGCATCAAAGCACTGGTAATGGCTTCAACAAATCTATCATCAGAAATTTTCCGTTTCTACTATCAAACTTTTCTCTATGATCTGCATCAAGCTGAATATATGTTCAGCACATGATTTTCGTCGTAGCATATATCCACATTGGAGTTCTCAGATCTTTTCTTTTATTGTTTCCATGACCTTACCAATACAAATTTTTGTAAGCATTCTTCTTACGGTTGATGATTAGCAAAAAAAAAATATGTCCTTGAATAGTTCACCGGGATTTTGACACTATATGAAAGGATAAATGCAATATGTCAATAATAAGACATGTTCTGGCCCTTTGCACGGAAAGATTTTTGATATCAATATTTGGTTCAATCTGCATCTATGATAATTAGAATAAAATGTAAGGATTTAGGGATAATCGAGGTACTGTAATAATGATTCGTACTATCATAAGAGATCATTGTATTTCTGTATGTATAATTATAAACTTGAGCAAGCAAAAATTAGTATTCACGTTCATAAAAAGTCTCATTCACTGTTTGGAAATTGAGAGTTTGTAAAAGTGATAATGGTCAATAACAAGTTTTGTGAAAAATATCGCTCACAGTAAATATTTCAAGTAACATAAATTATAAGGAATGTCCGAAAATCTAGTATTCTGAAATAAGAATGCGTATATGCATATAGGATACCTCTCTGACTTTGACAACAGCGAAATCTAAAAGGCGAACTATTGAGTATCTCGAAGTTATCCGGGCAACGTTAATGAAAGAAACAGTGAATATCAATTCATTTCAATCAAAAATGTTAATCTTCATATTGAAATTGATTTTTTACTATAAGATTTTTCGTTAATATTGAATTCAAATTCAAATTTCTTCTCAATAGTTCCGAATTGGTGGCGCTGTCGTAGCTACCCAACAGGCACACGGTGATTTTTTTTACATTTTGTTCAAAATTCTGCTCACTGCTCAATTTTTGACCAATTCTGATACATTTTTTTTAAATACTCGTAACGAATTATAATTTCATGTAGCACTGCTACTTTTTCAGTTTTCTGCAAAAAACTAACCTCAAAAATATATGCACTTGCCAAACCACGAAATTTCGAAACTTTCAGAACCATGAAATCGGTAATATCTTTACACACAAACCTCAAACTCACAAACCTTAAACCCACGAACCTCAATCACACGAACCTCAAACCCACAAACCTCAAACCCACAAACCTAAAACCCCGAACCTGTACACCCACAAACCTCAAACCCAAAAACCTCAAACGCACAAACCTCAAATCCACAAGCTTAAAACCCCCAAGCCCATAAACCTACAAACCTCAAAGTCACAAATCCATAAACCTAAAACCTCAAACCCACAAACCTCAAACACATGAACATGAAACCACAAATCTGCAAGCCCACAAACAGCAAACCCACAAACCTCCAACTCACAAACCCACAAACCCCCCAACCCGTGAACCCACAAAGCTCAAACGCACAAACCTCAAGCCTCAAACCCACAAAAATTATACCTCGAACCCACAAACCTCAAACCCCCAAACCCGTCAACACACAAACCTATTATCCACAAACATGAAACCCCCAAGCCCATAAACCTACAAACCTCAAACTCACAAATCCATGAACCTAAAACCCCAAACCCAAAAACTTCAAATCCCGAACCCACAAACTTCAAACACATAAACCTAAAACCACAAATCCACAAACCCACAAACCTCAAACCCACAAACCTCAAACCCACAAACCTCAAACCAACAAACCTCAAACCCCCAAACCAGTAAACCCACAAACCTCAAACGCACAAACCTCAAATCCACAAACATGAAACCCCCAATCCCATAAACCTACAAACCTCAAACTCACAAATCCATAAACCTAAAACCTTAAACCCAGAAACCTCAAACACATGAAACCAAAACCACAAATCCACAAACCCACAAACAGCAAACCCACAAACCTCAAACCAAGAAACCTCAAACCCCCCAACCCACAAACCTTAAACCTACGAACCTCAAAGCCACAAAAATTAAACCTCAAACGCACAAACCTGTAATCCACAAACATAAAACCCCATAGCCCATAAACCTACCAACCTTAAACTCAATAATCCATAAACCCAAAACCACAAACCTCAAAAACAAAAACCTAAAACCACAAATCCACAAACCCACAAACAGCAAACCCATAAACCGCAAACCCACAAGTTTGTGGGTTTGGGGTTTCAGGTTTATGGATTTTTTAGTTTGAGGTTTGTAAGTTTATGGGCTTCGAGGTTTTATGTTCGTGGATTCGAGGTTTGTAGGTTTAAAGTATAATTTCTGTGGGTTTGTGGTTTGTGGGTTTGAGGTTTGTGGGTTTGGGGGTTTGAGCTTTGTTGGTTTGAAGTTTGTGGGTTGGAGTTTTATGAGTTTGCTGTTTGTGGGTTCGTGGTTTTAAGTTTATGTGTTTGAGGTTTGTGCGTTCGGGGTTTTAGGTTTTTGAAATTGTGAGTTTAAGTTTTGTAGGTTTATGGACTTAGGGGTTTCAAGTGCGTGGATTTGAGGTTTGTGCGTTTGAGTTATAATTTTCATAGGTTTAAGGTTTGTGTGTTTGAGGTTCGTGGGTTTACGGGTTTGAGGGTTTCAGGTTCGTGGGCTTGAGGTTCATGGGTTTGAGGTTTGTGAGTCTGAGGTTTGTGAGTTTGAGGTTTGTGTGTGAAGATATTACCGATTTCATGGTTTTAAAAGTTTCGAAATTTCATGGTTCAGCTACCTTGGCAAGTTCATATTTTTTCAGGTTAGTTTTTCGCAGAAGACTAGAAAAGTAGCAGTTTGAGGTTTGTTGGTTTGAGGTTTGTGGGTTTGCAGGTTGGAGTTTCATGGGTTCGCTGTTTGTGGGCTTGTGGATTTGTGGTTTCAGGTTCATGTGTTTGAGGTTTGTGGATTTGGGGTTTTAGGTTCATGGATTTGTGAGTTTGAGGTTTGTAAGTTTATGGGCTTGGGGGTTTTATGTTTGTGGATTTGAGGTTTGTGCGTTTGCGGTTTTTGAGCTTAAGGTTTGATGGTGTACGAGTTTGGGGGTTTGACGTTTGTAAATTTAAGGTTCGTAGGTTTGAGGTTTGTTCGTTTGAGGTATAATTTCTGTGGGTTTGAGGTTTGTGGGTTTACGGGTTTGAGAGTATGAGGTTCGTGGGCTTGAAGTTCGTGGGTTTGAGGTTTGTGAGTTTGAGGTTTGTGTGAAAAGATATTACCGATTTCATGGTTTTAAAAGTTTCGAACTTTCGTGGTTCAGCTACGTTGGCAAGTTCATATTTTTTTAGGTTAGTTTTTTGCAGAAAACTAAAAAAGTAGCAGTGTTACATGAAATTGTAATTCGTTACGAGTATTTGAAAATAAAATTTGCGTATTTAAATGAGGGCCGCTAGTAATATCTGCAAACGGGATTTGCGGAAATTCTGAAATAATATACTGAAAGCGCCCAAAGTTTTCCGAGCTGTTCCGTCTATAGCCGAGTACTCGACGAACAGGCCAGCAGACCGACTGAACAAATTTCTGTTCAGAAATTATCAATTCAAACTATCAATAATTCACACACATAAAGTAGAAGTTTCTACACTTTTCAGTTGAAAATTTTCAATGAAGTGCACTTAAACTGCAAAACTTATTAATTTTTCACTCTTTCATAAATTGAACAGTTTGAAGATATCTGTTTAAAATATATAAATCCACGCTATCGTTCTAAATGCTCTGAATTTAAAACAAAGCGTTCAAAAAAAACGTTCAAAACAAAATTTAGGAAAAATTGAAAATCAAAATTTCCTCTACCCAATTAATTTATATGTTATAAATTATCCTCTTTCCATTCAGGAAAAAAGAAAAAATTGAAAATAAATTTTAAGCCCTTCAAAAATCTTTTGCGTATTTTGCGGTATTTTGAATTATTCTTACAATTTTATTCGAGTAACCTTTGAACATTTTTCAGCAATTAAATACTTTTCAATTAAATACAAATGTTTTTTTTACAGAAAATCCGATATTTTGTGTGTACCATCTTAAATTTTATAATATTCATTCGAAATTTGATATAAGTGATCTTCAAAATATTTGGTTAGTCATTCGTATTTTTATCATTTCGACGCCAGATTTGAAATAAACCCCCTCAAAAGTCTCTAAAATTTCTTATGAAAAGCATTTAAATTCAGATTCATAGTCTGTTCACCTTCCATACATAATATCTGTCTTTGTACAGCAGATAAATTCATGCACATTGTGATGAATATTAAATATTAACCGTAATTTTTGCATGCACATTTTAATCTCCGCAGTGCCTAAGTAACTGCTGTAAAAAATCCTTTCTTAAATCAGTAGCATAATAAGGTACAGGTATTGTTAAGAGTTTGGTTTAAGCAAATCTGTCCCTGCGAGATTTTTTATTCTCAAATGAAGAATAATAAATTAGTAATTAAATTAATAATTTAAGAAGTGTGCTGAAAACTACTGCACCTGTCTCGCGACAATAGTTACTTCACTCCTGTGGGTTTTTTCGCCTGAGGATGAGAAATTTAATAGAGTAAATATATATTTATCAAGAGAGTTAGTTTATATTTAATGAAGCATAATTTGTAAAATACCATGCATTTCATTGCATAAGGTCGTGAGCTACATTATTTCCAAAAATGTGTTTTTATTGCATTGCATACTGTATTGCGCCACGCATCAATTATCGGGCTGATTTACTTTATAGGTAAGTCCCAATGGCCTTAGTTTTTTCAAAAGCCTGATGTTGTAAGCCGTATGCGAAGAAAGTTCGTATCCCCATTTGAAGAAATAATGTACGATGTAAGGCCACATGACCCCGTCAAGTAACAGTATAAATAGAGCCTGAAAGTAAGTGAAATATAGAAAATACTACATAAATGGAAATTATCAGTAGTTACTGTCATTAGTTTTGAGAATTATTTTTGTTTTTTTCCATGTAGCAGGCATAATATTAACAGTCAGATAAATTACTTCATTACGTATATTCAAAATAATCTCTCTCCTGTAAAGTTTCATTTTTGTGGCTTACGACTTTATGCAACTAGATAGACAATATGTATATAATTAAATAACTTGATAAATGTTCAGTTTGCTAATCGACGTTGAGAGATTAAATTTATACTTTCTTCAAAGCAAACGAAGATTGAAGCAAAAGATTACGACTTCATCGTGGTAGGAGCTGGATCTGCTGGATGTGTTGTATCGAATAGACTCTCAGAAAAGAAGGATTGGAATGTAAATATATGACAATTTTCAAATGTTCTAATTAAAATATTTTAATCAAAACATTCAAAATTATTTTGTTTCATACTAGGTACTGATACTTGAAGCAGGAGGAGAGGAACCAGTTGCTGCTGATATTCCTGGTTTTGTTACTCAACTTCCAAGAACTGTTGTTGATTGGAATTATATAGCTCAAGCAGAAGAAGGAACATGTTCCAACAAAGGCTGCAGATTAGTTCGCGGAAAGGTATATATATATAAATTTTAGTATGTAGATTAAAAAAGGTGATTTCTAATAGCTTACAATTAAAGGGCAGCACTACATACGGGCGTAAGTGTTAAAACCCGAATTTTACGGGAGACACAAAAAAACTGTGTAACTATCATGCAACTGAATTGAAACAAAAAAATGCGAAGCCAGTTCGATGAATTGTTAGGCTTTATCGAACAATAAAATGAACATCCTGAAAGATGCATCCATGTCCGATAAAACCTTTGTCAAAGTAACGGCGCGTCCCAAAAACTCTGATTTTGATACATAAAGATTTGCATAACCTTTTTGTTTTGAATTAAAGAAAAAAAAGAAAGTTCCTTTGAGCTATTAGTTAGCTCTATTGGATAGCGAAAAATTGCTTAAAAGAATAACCATATGCGAGAAAGCCCGTGTCAAATACCGGCGCATCCCAGAATACTTTTTTTCACTCTTGAAAAGTTGCGTAACTGTTTTAATTTTGTATTTAAAAAAAGGAGAATGTATTTTCAAAACATAACTTACCTCTATCAAAGCACGAAAGGAACATCCTGAAAGACGCAATCACGTCCGAGAAAATGGTTTATCACTAGTGCGGCGTTTCACCGAAAACGAAAATATGGACCACACAAAGTGACATAACTGTTTTCATTTTTTGAATGAAGAGAACAAGAAAGTATTTTCGAGCTATCACTCATCTCTTTTGAATATAACTCTAAATCTAAATCTAAATTGAACTGTATCTTCTACAGAAATATTAGTTAAGTCAAAAAGAAATTAGTTTGAACAAATAAAACGTATTTCCAAAGTTTGGAACTCATGCCCGAATGCAGTGTTGCACTTCAATTCATAAAAGTGCGAGAATTAGCAGAAATTGTGTTTTAACTTTAAGGTAATGGGTGGTTCAAGTACACTAAATTGGATGATGTACATCAGAGGCGATAAAGAGGATTACAATAGTTGGGCGAAACTGGGAAATACTGGATGGAGTTATGAAGAAGTCAGAGGACAACAAAGACCCAGAAGTATGTAAATTTATAAATGATTTGAAAAATCACTTTCACACGGGATGAAATATTGCAAATTCAAAATTTTATGGAATTAAAGGGTTGAGAGTTATCGACGCGTCTGTCATGCCATTTGTCCCGAGGGGAAATACGAATGCGCCAACTATTATGATTGCTGAAAAAGCTAGTAACATGATTAAAGAAGATTGGTTATGCAAAATGCAAAAAGTAAAATGAAAAATAAGACAACTCCTAATTTAGTATCATTATTATTTTTTTTAGAGAAAAACCTGGGTGAAATGAAAAAGTTTCTTGTAGTAAAAAAAACGATTCTGTTGGGTTGGTGTATTCTCAGTAAGAACAAATTGTCTTTCTCTTATATTCTCTCTTCTCCGGCTTAACCGGTACAAAGTGATTAACGTAAATAAATTTTCTACTTTATTATTTGATACAACAATAAAAATTGACATTATTTTGTATTTTTTATTGCTGTAATAATATACTTCTTATGTCAAAGATTTAACAGAACTTCATTAATTGAAACTTCTTAAGTAATGAAAAGTTTGTTCAAATTGAACGTAATTCTCGTGATTTGTAGTTACAAAACAAATAAATTATACGTAAAGCAACATTTTGATGTAATCAATCGAATTTGAATTCAGAAATTAGGCACAGTGAAGTAATAAAGCTAGAATTATACTGCTATAATAATTACACGAAGCAATGTTGTCGGCGTAGAATGATACGTTGAATCGTAAGTCAATCCCAATGATGTAAAAAATGGAATGAAATTTCAGATAAAATCTATTTTCTTACTTTAACTTATAATCGAGCACAAAGATTTCATAAATTAAGGATGAGATTTTCGAGAAATCAGTGTGATTTTACCACGCAGAACATTGTAACTTTGCAGAAAAAACTGGGAGAAAAGCAGGAATGAAATGAAGTGTACCACGATAAATTTGACTTGGAAATAATCAAACATATTTCTTACACTGCAATCACTCAGTTGTCCACTTCCCCTTGGACTGGCTTTACTACATTGATATACTGATTTTATGGCTTTCTAAAGCAAACAATGGACTCGATAATCAAAGCTTCCCAAAGATCAATTCTATCCACTATATCGAAAGCTTTTTCCAAATCAACAAATTAACTGAAATTTTCCTTAAACTACGTATTGTGTATACTGGTTAAATGACGATAGATTTGTGGAAGCCTTTACCAGTACGTTGATGTTAAATTTCTATAGCAGATAATTCTGTCTTGTAACTTTGCTGATAAGTAGTGTCCTACTAGAAATTTAGCACAACGCACTGGTAAAGACCTCAAAAAATCTATCTGAATTTTTGTAAGTATTTTGCTTACTGTTGATGATTAGCAACAAAATATGTCCTTCAATAGGTCATTCGGATTTGTCACCAAGATTTTAACCCTTCAAGATGTGCTCTAAAGATTCATAGAAGTTACATTTGAGGAAAAAGTTGAATTTGGTCGAACGGACCAAATGATTTTAAAAGAAATTGTGTTTCGTAGGAAACCTTTATCCTTTGAAAAATAGTTGAAAAAGAGATGGTCTCGTCACAATCATAATTGGTGGACTATTGCGTTTAACTCAAGACCAACTCTATAGAAAATTGGTAAAAAATGTATAACATTCATGAAATCAAGAGCAAATCCTATCTGTGACATGGATCAAGGACACGAGCAAATGTTACTAGACTGCTGAGTAATCATAAAAAATGTTTATTCGTGGAATGGAAATTCCTGCGAAGCTTAAGATAAGAGATAATAAATTAACACAAGCGACAACTGCTTTATTTTTAGATTCGCAGAAATTTTCATTGCACGACAACAAATTTGGTATGATCACTCAGCTATTAGTTAATATTCATTCGTATCCTTCGTTTAGATTTAAAGATGAAACTTAATTTTGGAACGTTTATGTGAAGCGGAATTTATAAAATGTTCTTATATAAAATGCTGAGCATGCATTTTGTAGCACTGAATGTTAAATATTTGTAAAAAGAAGTTTCATCTTCCCGGCTGCCAGGGATAACTGCCATTCTGAACCCACAAATTTTAAAATAGGAAAAAAATTCTGAAATGTGTTTAAAATTCTCAACTTCAATGAGAGGTATGAATTTCGTAGATTTTAATGGTAAATAATTGGAAGCAAAGTTTTATCCCACAAGTTTTTCCGGAAAAGCAGTTGTTTTCAACACATACGTCTTAAAAATCGAATGAAAATTATGAAATGTTTTTCACGATTTTTACGCAGATAGGGGGATAAAACTTTTCTAACAAATTACTTTGCATCCAACTTCCATATAAATATTGCGAATTTTAGTTGCATCTTTAAATTTTGACCAATGATGCGAGTGAATATTACGAGATTGCTGAGTAATAGTGCAAATTTTGTTATCCTGGAATGGTAATTTCCGTCAAACTAAGCCCACAAGATTCGTGTAATGTTGATTTGTTATCCTGTATCCAATGCGTACATCAGGGATGCCAATGAGCAAAATATGAGCTACACCAAATTATTACAATTTCAAAAAGAATTATATTGTAGAATTTACTTCTTCAATTTATATTTTTGGGGCTCCTTAACATATGCTTGAGGGACGCCAACCATGGAAGGACTAGTCAGGAATTGTGAATTGTTATAAACCATTTTTATAAACAAATTCAATTATTTCGCGTTTTCGAAAAAAGGCCATTTTTCCCATGGAATAATTTCTTTTACTATCTTAAACTTGAAGCAAGTGTAAGATAGTTCTTGACACAAGAAATTACTATTCAACAACACTTGTCATTCTTATCAGCAAATATTAATCAAAAATTCACATTCTTGAACATATACGATTTTTCTTCTCTGCAGTCACTTCTTCTCATCTTAAGAATAATATTATTTCAAAAACATGGATATATATTAACATATAGTAATAATTATCATTGCATTAATCATTC
Source organism: Andricus quercusramuli (assembly GCA_932178445.1). Classification (NCBI taxonomy): domain Eukaryota; kingdom Metazoa; phylum Arthropoda; class Insecta; order Hymenoptera; family Cynipidae; genus Andricus; species Andricus quercusramuli. Next base: position 286,346 of record CAKNXH010001011.1, read on the forward strand.
CTGTAAATAAAATCACTGTTTTTGGCAATTCATCAGCTCATGCAAGGTTCTTTTTCTCATCAGTAAAATATAATTCCTAAGATGAGTATAATTTATTCTGTCAACAAGAAGAACCTTATACGTATTATAAGGCTAAGACTGAATTTGTTTTGAAGAATCTCTACAAAAATGGTAATTATGTCGTCAAATGATGATTCATTGTGCCAGGATAGTATTCTCCAGAAAAAAAGAAAATTATCGTTTTATTGTACAATTTAAAAAATATAGTTTGCCCAATCTTGGTAGTATATGATGAGCCAATAGTTGGAAGAAAAAGGCGGCCTGTACTTATCATTTCAGTGTTTGAGTTGACTTCAAGTAGCCATAATTGGCCCGACTTTGGCAGCGTATAATGAGCCAACAGTCAGCATAAAACGTCAGCTCATAGTTCTCATTTGAGTATGTCGGTCGAGCAAGCTGGCAAAGTTAGGGCGACTTTGGGAAAGTTTGGCCGATGGAAAATACGCACATGAGGTGGCCATGAATAATGTACGTCCCTGTGCTGAAATAGGTGTTCGGTTGCGTGCTGCCTGCTATGAAAAAATCAGAACTGCAACTGGAGAGAATTTGTTTGATATCAACTAAAGCAAGAACATTCAGGATAACTCGCTTAATCGCAAGGATAAGCTGCATACGATGCGATTGCAGTGCTATACGGATTAGCGATGACGCTTGAGACGAATTGAACGAATGCACTGAGTCAAAAGGCATAGCAATAGCAACTGCATTGCCGCAGAAGAATTTCGGAAATTGAAATGAGTTCAGCCTCTTTCGACAGCTAATCTGACACATAAGCTGTATGTAAGCGCGATCCATGATAGCGCATAAGACTCCAGCCTCTATCAGTGAATTTTTATACTGAAACAAGAAAAATTACGAAAGCGTGGAATGAACCCAATCTCTCTCGTCAGGTAGAAGATCTGCGATGATTTCCAGAAGACGTGAAGGAATGGGGGATGAATTAAAATTAGGAGCGATGAGATGAGTTGCTATTTGACTAACGATGTGAATAGGTCCTTGAAGTTGGCCCACTCAGTGAACTTTTCAGAGAATTTTGAAAATTTGATCCTGGGCAATGATCGATCAGATAGTGCAGAACCCTCAACCTGTAACGTTGAATTATCCATGAAGCTGGAAGCGCGCTCTTTAGAGAATTTGTCCAGTTCATCTGCGCACTTTTCTTTCGCGTTGAGGTAGGCTTCTTCACTTATCCCATAACATTTTCTGGTGAAATAAGCATTGTTCAGATCACGAACTTCCATCAATTTCAGATGAAGTGTCTGAAATCGCACTTAATTATTCTCCAATGTGTCAAGTTTCGAGACAAAAGCACCTTTAGTAATTTGCATCACTTGTTTTGCATTAGCAAAAGCACTTTTGATCTGAGAGCAAAGCTCAGTTTGCTCCAAGAAGTAACTTTCAATAGACATCGCAAAAATGACACATAGACAATAAGACAAATTGAAAGTCCAGAAAACTGTAGGAAGACATGATATCATAAACAAAATCTGGGTATTGATGGCTTTTGATGCTCATTGATCAATCGAACCTGTATCACGGTATACGAAATTCAAAGGCACAAGTCTTTGAAGCCTTTCGAAGAACAGGAAAAATCCTTTGAAAATCGACCAAGTGTATCCAATTCAAGAGTCACTGAAATCAAAAACACACATGGCACTGCCATGAATTAAAAAAATTCCTAAAAGCGTTTTTTAATGAGTGAAACTGTCACAAAAGAAGGTCACAATTCAGAGAACAATTTAACTCACGATTCACTTTTAAACAAAAGTAATTTATTTTCACTCGAAAAAGATCTACCAGAATTTGTGCGAATATTCCTTCCACAAACGAACCAAAATGAATCAACTGAAATACCCGGCTCGAAGGACCCATGCTTTGAACGTGGACTTAACCGAAATTGAACAGCACAGAATTCAGATGAATGGAAAATATGCTAAAGGATTGAACTCAAGAAGACTACCACACTTTTGTCATAGAAACAATTGCAAACCAATTTGATGTGTTTATTAAAATTAAATTGACTAGGCTGCTACATTGCAATAAATCCAGACTGTAACTTGCTGCCGGCACACGTACTGACTCAAAAACATGTGCGAGGAAATAAGGCGAACAATAAATCTGGTTTGGACGACCGGAAAATACAGTCCCTGAGTATAAGAAATGGCACGAATTAATTTTGAAAGAATGAAATGAACTATTTTAAATTTTCAGTCTTTTACACAACCAAAGGCATATTAGACTGACTGTTCATGTTTTAATTAAATAAATTCACTATTTCTTATTTTAATGTGAAATCAGAAGATAATCTTACACATGATTACTATGTTCTTAACTTGGGATATATATATATATATGTTATTCCACAGTTTTGACCTTTTTAATAAAAACAAAGAACTTCCTAAACCACTTTTTGAAAGTGAAAATCTCTTCTTTAGGTACTAAATCTGTGATCGGAAATTAAAATTTTTGTGAAAATTGATTTTATTTTATAGATAGACGCTGAAGCCTAAAAGACACCATTTTTTCGCTAACTCTAGTTTAATAATCAAATTGATGATATTCAAAACGTACAGAAACAATCATTGTCTCAATTTTTCTAAAAAATCGATTTATCACGTTTTGTTCGCTTACTCATCAAGTCCTCTAGCTTTTTGTTCATCGTCGAATTTCGAAAAGTCGTTTTAGTCAAGAAGAATTAACTGCAATTATGTAATTTCATTGAAGACGTTATTATCAAAAACATGTGGTAAATAATAATTTTTATTAATTCATACCACTATTCTTACTGTTTTTATCATATTTGCGTCTACATTGTTCGCACTTTTTTCTTGTAATTCATCATTTATCACACAACTACATACTTTTACAAAGATGCCTTCTCAAAAATGTTGATTTGGTAATAAAAAATAAGTGTGTGATTGTGTTAATGTTTTTATTTGACATTAAAAGATTCTACCTGTGAGTGTACATGGATGGAAACGAATGTACTACAAAATAAAGGCCTAAGTTTTTGATATTGCCATTTAAAAATTTGTTTCAAACAATATTTTACAAACTCAATATTTACATTCCAAATACAGATCTTTGTTACTTGATTGGCAAACACATGTCATTGATCCAAATCCCAAATAATGAAATTGTATTCTTTTGATTGATGTTGTACCTGCTTTGAAAAAACGGAAATTTGGTAACAATTTTTCGCAAACTTTTCAGTAAGGAAATAAAGAAAAGAACCTCAATTTATTTGATCTAATTTGTGAATATTTTAGTCTAGTTTTATAGAAAAACTTTCAAACCTTTCAGAGTTTCAATGTAAATCTAATTTTCTTTAAATCTCTCAATGATTTTTTTTCCAACAAAATCTTTCTAAATATTTTATGAAGTCATTTTTATTGAAATATATTCACCTCATTCCGCGCTTGCTCATCAAAGTACACCAGTAGGAGATTCATGGAAAATGCGAGGAAAAATGTTGAGCAGGGGAAGCAAACGATGAATAAGGTCTTCTAATTGAGCAATAAGATCGGTCAAATCTGCAAGAGTAAAAAATTGTTTGAGAACCATTGATAAATAATAATGATAATATTATAATGTTGATATTTAACGTTGCTTACGTGGTAATAGTAGTCGGAGCAAAAAAATCAGTAATTGTAGAATGATGAACATGATTTCGAATATGTCTCTTCCAAATCTGAAGTTCCGTTGATATCGCCAGTTCTTATATCTTCGGTAAGACATTATCATTCGTCTATGAATTTATAAAATGTGCAAAAATATCCTGCAAAATCCCAGATAGCAATACTCTGATTATTCAGAACTTATCGTTCTTTTCTGCATTTAAAGATAGTGATATTAACAAGTTCTAAGGTCTTCCTAATTATATGATTAGTTGAATATTGATATTTTAGTCTTGCATTTGAATACTATTGCAAAAATACTGCAAATTATACGGTTTTTTCTGCTTCAGAGCAGAACTGATGGTGTTTATAATTTTTACGTAATTCAAGAACTATTTCAAGGGATTTTTTAAAGCATTTTTTCTATGCCTGTATATGGGAAATATGAAATATAAAGTTCGTAATTTGACTATATAGAATTAGTATTTTTTCCATACATGTTCGAAGTTAATAATTCATATATACAGGTAGGGTGAGAATCGTTTATTATAATTAAATAAACGTAGTTTGGTTTAATGCAGAGTGTATTGAGGCCTTGGAGCAACAACGTGTGAAGAATTATTACAAGACATACAATATTAACAGAAACGTATATTAAATATATAATAATAAGTTTCATAGCGAATTATGATTAATTATAAAATCTGAAAATTACATAATTTCGTTTAGTAAGGCAAATTTACAACTCAAAGTTTTATGCACTGTCAGTAAAATATATAAAAAAAATACCCTTAAACCATTTTTTATATGGAAAAAATATTGTTAAGCATGTTTAAATCATTTTTTCAAAATTAAAAATTTAGTTGAAAAACAAATATAATTTAAACCAAACATACGCATCCTACCAAAATATAATTGATAAGAAATGTATCGATCCATCTTGGGTGAACAATTTTTGTCTATTAATTCTTTTTCTTACCTTGTGTCGTTTCTAACAATTTTTAAAAAAATATTGACTATTATCTTCTACGATTAAAACAAAAACTACGAATTCTATCAAAAAATGCTCAATTTTACATCCTTTTTGGGTGCACAATTTTCGTCAATTCATCATTTTTTGCAGCTTGTGTTGCCTCATTTGACCGTAAAATGAAATTTTTATTTTTCATCATTGTTTGTGCGATCATTTGAATTTTCGATTTTTTAAGGAAATTCCAAAAGTTGTCATGATAATCTTGTGAAGCTTCGAAAAATTAACGTTTTCGTTTACGTGACTTTTTTTTATATCGTGCGTTGTTCAGCTTAAAATTTGCATTTTCCTTCTGATTTTTTGCATTTTTAAAATGCTATAACTCTGATAATTTTTGTTCTACCGAAAAAAGTCATGAGAATAAATTGTTTGAATTTCCAAGGACTATGAATAACTGTATATAGAATTTCCAAATCTTGTACAAATGGTCTCAAAAATTTTCAAAATTCTCTAACTTTTTGAATTTTCATTCAAAATCACAAGTCTAATACCTTCTCAGATGACAATATGAAAAATGTTTCCTCATCTGAACAATTTAACCTCTTTTCAAAGTTTATAAGACGCCTCTTTTCTAATTTCAATCGACGCGTCTCGAAGACGCGAACAATTACATAAAATACGCACTGTTACATTCTCAATATTTAGAAAGTTTTCCTCAGATATACGAGATAAACAATATATTTCGAAAAAATAAAAATAGGTATTGCTAGAACATACGGGTTCATGAAAGATTCCACAATAGGTCGATATATGCATTTCGAAGACGCGAACAAATATAGCATATACAGTCCTGTTGTATTCATAATGTTAACAAAGTTTTCCTCGTATGAACAAGATGAATAATTTATTGAAAAAAATTATAACCCGGTATTGCTAGATCAAAATAGGACATGGGAGATTCTTTAATAGGTCTATCCGACGCTTCTCGGAGACGCCAACAAATATATAAGATATAATAGTCTAGTATTCTCATTATCAAAGAAGATTTTCTTATATAAATAGGATAGGCCCTATTTCTAAGTTCATGAATTGTTACTAGTAGGTCATAAGGTAAAGGTACCTATCATAAGACAAATTTTGAGGAGGTTTTGAGATTTTCATTAATTTTGAAACGATAGTAGAATATATTTTCAAAATGTTTACATCTATGAATGGGCTTTTTTTTAATGCGGAACGCCTATTAAAAGTTTTATTTCGTCCAAGCAAAGTTATTATATTTATGAAAAAAGACCTTTATTTCAATCGCTCATGGAGATAAATACATTGAATGAAATTGTTCGTCAAAATTGTAAAACCTAACCTGTAAAGGGTAGTTTTCGTGAACGAAGTAGGTTCAATTTTATTTTTGCCCAAAAATTTTTGTTATAGGGAATGAGTTTTTATTTAAGTGGATGAAAAAAAAGAAAAAACGACGAAGGATGAAGTCAAATTTTAGGAAACTTATTCAAAGTGAAATGTAAATGAAATATTAGGCTAAGTACCCTTTTCCTTTTTTTTCTTCTTCTATTGTACTGAATAATAACTTCGTGTATTTTGTTGAATATTCGCCCTTTTTGGTAGAACATTAATCTTCTTGGTTACAAATTCATATGTTTCATGAAAATTGAACAATTTGTTTTGAATTTGTTTTCTCTGTTAACTGAAAAGTATTTTTTTAAATTGCAAACTCAACTATTCTTGAAAATTTGCCTTTCTTGGTTCAAGTTAACTGCTTTTTATTCAAAATTGCAGTATTTTTCGGTTTATTTTTTAATTATATTACATAGTTCGTTGAGAATTCATCTTTTTCAGTTGAAAATTCAACTCCTCCGTTGAAAGTGTCGCTCTTTTGTTAAAAATTAATTTTTTGTGTTGAAGATTTATCATTCTAATTGAAAATTCATCTCTGATTGAAAATTCAACTACCTTGTTAAAAATCAATTTTTCTCACTGAAAATTCAACTATTCCAGTTGAAAATTCAACTATTCCAGTTGAAAATTTAACTATTCTGTTGAAAATTTTTTGTTTGTTAGGAATTAGTTTTTTGAAACAGAAAATTTAACTATCCTATTTTTGGTTAAAAATATATCTTTTTGAACGATAATTCAACTATTTGGTCGATAATTGATATTTTTTATTTACAAATTGTACTGTTTGATGGACATATTTTGTACCTTTTTGGTGTGAAATTCAACTATTCCAGTTAAAGTGTCATAATTTTAGTTGAAAATTCATCACATTGGTTGTAAATTGAACCGTTTGATTAAAAATCGGTTTTTTTTTGTAAAAATTATTTTGGGTAATTTACCATTCAAATATTATATTTTTTGTTGATCATTGATTTATTTATTTTTTTGTAAGATTAAACTATTTTGAAAAAATTATAATTTTCAGTTGCAAATTCAACAACTTGGTTGCAAATTCATATATTATGTTGAAAATTCGTATTTTCTGTAGAAAAGTATACTTCATGGTTGAATATTCGTCTTTTTGGTTGAAAATTCAACCATTCCAGTTAAAAATTCATAATTTCAGTTGAAAATGTATCTATTTAGTTTAACATTCAATTATTCCAGTTGAAGATTTATAATTTTATTTGAAAATTTCTCACATTGATTAGGGTGAAGATGAATTTTATCTTTGGACCAAAAAGTAGGACATTTTATAATATAATAATTTGTGTTCAAAAATGTACTTTCAAATTATTTATAAATCGAATTATTCGTCAAACTGTTTCATAACTGCTAAGCCTGCATTGGAAAAATTTTTTGTTTCAATTTTTATGGGGACGACCCCCAACTTTGTTCGAATCCAACCAAAAATAAATCCATTTTTCTTTTTTTTTTCAAGAAATTATATTTAGGGGTGCCGCAAGCCCCATGAAGTTTAACATGTATTTCCCATAAGAAAAAAAGACGTTTTTGTAAATCTTATCCAGAATCCTCAATATTATCTCAATCGAGTTGAAACTCAACATTTCTCTTCACAATTAGCTATAGAATACGAATAAAATATCACTTCTCAAAAACCAAAACCATAAGACTGTTTTATAGGGTCCCAAAGAAACCCCATAAGTGAAAAAATGGGTGTTGCGAGTTTTTGGCGCTAATTATGATTTTTTTTGCGGTTTCTTTAATGCGAATTGTTTCTAATACATAAAATATTACATTACACTGAAAATTAGATATTTTCATGAATTGTTTAAACAATTTATCATTCTTTTTAGCAATTTTCTCATAGAATGGAGTTAGAAAGACGCGGTTTTTTCACAAATTTTCAATTTGTTGTCTAATTTTCAATTAGAGGGAAGTGAGAGTTCATCAATGTTAACAACAGTAATTTTTTAAACAATTTATTACAATTATTAATGATATTATATTTGAATAATGCTAGAAAGATGCTGTTTGTTTTTTAATTTCTGGCTTTTTGTCCAATTTTTCATTTGGAGTGAAGTGATAATGAATGCAAGTTAACAAAATAATTGTTTAAACAATTCAATGTAATTATTAATAATATTATATTTGAATAATGCTAGAAAGATGATTTTTTTTTTTAATTT
>CAKNXH010001012.1:0-42457 GCA_932178445.1 Andricus quercusramuli
CTGTATGGGATGTACGGTCACGCCCACGTCAGTGGCTGAACAATTAAAAAAAGAGGACCGAAGAGCGGAAAGCCTTGAATTGAGTATTTTGGCATAACGTCATGGGAATGCAGACCCTCGTGTGTGTTGAGGGCATGAAGCGAGCCAAGGATGACAGCTTTCTGCGTCCATCTCGGAAGTGCCTTGGCATACTTTGGGTGCAGTCGTTGCAGCTCTTTTTTAAGGTCGTGATACTTCTCCTTTTTTTCTTTCTCCTTTGCAGTGATGTTGTATTCGGATGGAGCCGAGAATTCGAAAACGAATATAGTTAGTTTCTTGAAGTCTTGGAGAACAATGTCCAAAAATCGTAGTTTCAGAAAATTTTGCACTTCTCGTTCCGGACAATTGACTCTATCTCCCTTGGAGTGTTCGGCAGGGCAGGGTCGCGATCAACACCATAAGAGCGACAAAGATGGTAAAAAAACCCTCTTAGGGGTGCATTAGGTTTAAACGCCCATTGGGCGTTTTCGGGTTCGGAGCCTAACAGGTGCACAGCGTGTGCATGACACACTCTGCGCCCATCACTGGGAACTTCTTGACATAAAATGCGGTCACGGTATGCTGTGGTGGAAATGACGCCATCCTGGCATACAAATTCTGTAAATTCCCTTGAATTCCGTAGAATTTTCGAAAACTCAGTGGAATTCTCCTGAGTTCTGAAGAATTCTCTTGAATTCAGCAGAATTTTCTTAAAATCAGCGAAATTCTTTCTAACTCTGTAGAATTCTCTTTATTTCAGCAGAATTCTATTGAATTCTTTTGATTTCAGCAGAATTGTTTTGAATTCAGTGACATTCTCTTGAATTCTGTATCATTCTTTTGAATTTAGTAGAATTCTCTTCAATTATGTAAAATCCTCTTCAATTTAGTAGAATTCTCTTAGATTTGACAGAATTCTCTTGTAATCAGCAAAATTATCTTGAAATCAGTGAAATTCTCTTGAATTCAGTAGAACTTTCTTAAATTAGTGAAATTCTCTTGAAATCAGTAGCATCTTTTGAGTTCCGCAGAATTCTCTTTTAAAGAATATTCAGCTAAATTCGAAAGAAAACAGGATAATTTGACTAAATTCAAAAGAATTCTGCCAAGCCTAGGAGAACTTTACTGAATTTAGGAGAATTGAACAAATTTTAAGAGCATTTTACATATTTAAGAGAATTCGGTTGATCTAAAGAGAATTCCGCCGAACGTTAGAGAATTGTGCTGAATTGAAGAGAGTTCTGCCGAACCTAAAAGAATGCTACTGAATTTAAGAGAATTTTACATAATTCAAGAGAATTCTACTGAATTCATAAGAATGTTATAAAATTGAAGAGAATTTCACTGAATTCAGAAGAATTCTGCTGAAATAGAAAGAATTCTACAGAGTTCGAGAGAATTTCGCTGATTTTAAGAAAATTCTTCTGAATTTAAGAGCTTCAGATTTCAGGAAAATTCTTCAGAATTCAAGAGAATTCCACTGAGTTCTCAAAAATTCTACAAAATTCAAGGAAATTTACAGAATTCATGAGAATGTTGTCGAATTTGGTTAATTGTGGAAAATATTTTTTTTAATTTTTGTATCTCGTTGACCTGTGAAGTTAAACCAGAAAGTCACAAACTACTGCAAAAACGAACGGAGGAGAAATTATAAGAACTGAACTTGTTTATGCACACACTCTTGTTGATGGCACATGGACTGTTGACCTTATAGGGCGTGCTTCTGATTGGTTAATCTTTAATTGTTAATTACTCGGTAATTATTACCTTTGGAAATTTTTTTTTATAATTATTTCTGACGCCATTTTTTTTGTTAAAATTCAAAAATACAAGAATGTTTTTTGAGTACTGGGACATCCTGTATATATTTCTGTGGAAGATACCACCATAAAGTCATAATTTTTTATATATTTTGCTAACGTCTGATATTAAAGTCAAGACCAAGTGTTTCAGCAGCCTCCTCCGCTGCTTTGTACAGAAACGCTCCTTTACCCACTTCTTCGTGTTTCCATTCAATTTTGAGAAGAAGGTCTCCTCCATTGACGACTATATGTGCTGTTCCCAGAACAATCCTCTTGTGAAGACATTCAAGATTGAGTATTTCGCGATCACCTCGACGGCGTGAGATGTTAAGTTGCGGAACAGACGACTTAAGGTGCATGCTTTTGTTCATGTGCATAACTTTTCGTGGCCCAATATCCAGGAATCTGAGCTCATCCTTCGTCCATGGAACCACTTGAAATAAATAGAGTACTACCCGGCGGCAAGCAGGTTCGTTGCAGATACTTTTTTCTCCCCGACAGTTCGGAGGACAAAATCCGTCGGATAAGACGTTTCTATTTACTTCGGAGAGCATTATTAATCGATGTTGCGTCCTGAATGCGGCTTTGAGGCTTTCCCAGGTATGTATAGGTCTCTTCAGCGCCAAGGTGCCATATGGCGCTTCTATCGACGTAACCAGGGTCTTCAGGGATGCTATCAAGTTTTCGTCGCTTCAAATTAACCTTGGCGCAATTTTCTAACCCAATCTCCATTCCAATCTCTTGAGTGTACTCTTTGACAATATCCAGAACTAGATTTAGTTGCTCTTTATTTTTAGCATAGATCTTGAGATCATCCATTTAAAATACATGAGTCACCTAATGAAAGCTTTCCAGGAGTCCATCCAGGCTATCGATAAGCAGCGCTGATAGGAATGTGCGGCTTTGCAGGCACATCTATCGATGAGCAGATTCTCACGACATCCTGCTACGCCTTTCTTTGAGTTGCGTTGTTCATACATCTCTTGTCACACAGGTGCGATGGTCCGGACAATCCTATCATTCAGGATAACTGTGAAGATGTTATATAGTGTGTTTAGACAAGTTATTGGCCTGTAATCCTTAGGGTCAGCTAAGTTGCCCGTCTTTGGCAGGAGCACTGTGCACAGTTCCACCAAGCTATTTACGTTCTTTTTGTCTTCATTCCGTAGATGCTGGACTTGGTAGACTTCTCTCCAAATGCTTTCACCTCCTCTGGTTTAGGCGGGTGTTGGACAGTATCTAAACGAGGCTTGGAAGAGTCGTACTCTGGCTTTAAAATTTCTAAAAGATATTATGTAGTCAAATCACACACTGAATGCGGGACGCGTACTATCTTGCCCAGCCTATCTTTGTGCTGAGTGAGTGCATTCGTCTTTTGATCTTATGATCAGCCGTCGGTTATTTTTTACGGTTTCAATCCGCCAAACTACGTGCTGCATTATACTACAATTGATGGTCCAGAGGTCAGACTCTTCGAAGAAATCTCCACGTCATCGAGTTCAGTTAGATCTTTGGGCTTGAACGAAACCTGAATGTTGATGTTTTTCCTGGTCCTAAAGCATCGATCTTCCTCTATTGGATGTCTGCCCGTGGTTGGTCTTAGTGCCGCGGCCGCCTCTCTTTCTCTGTTTCCGGCTTGTTCTGGCTGTGGTAGAGTAGGCGCTCTGCTTATAAAACCCCTTTTCCGGAGGTCCTCGGCACTGTTTGGCACAAGTTGATGCGAAAAGTGCGAGAGCTCTGGGTGTTTCTCGCACCACAGAGCATGAAGTCGCGTAATGTAACCTTCTCGTTCGCATTGATTCTGTCTTAATTTGCTCCCCCAACTCTAAGGTAATCGGCATTGTTTTCCGACCCATTGTCGAGGGCCCTACGCATTCTATTGTTTTGAATTGAACTTACAACTATTCTTGGTGTTATGATTCTTTTTTCCATGAGCAGCTAGAGAAAAGGGTTTGTCCATCCTTGTACAGCAGCGCATGCAAGGATAAGGCTGCATACCCCGAGAGTTCGCCCCGTATCCCAGGGTCACAGTTTAAGACACCTCACCCAGCTGCCATTCAACTTTTGAAACGGTTTTTACGTTTCCGCTTGGAGGTAAATTGTTTCGGGACCAAGCGACTGCTTATTAATTATTGTAGCTATATTTAGCAGAAACCACTGGTACAGGGACCCTCTATCCGCAACCTGAGGACGCATCAGGTGGCTTTGTCATAGCCCCTTGGGTGATTCATTTTATAACTGAAAAAAAAATTATTTCTTCAAATCTTAGCAGACACACATTCTGTTGGTACTTTTTGCTGTCTACATAAGCTGTCAAGGAGAAGAAAAAAATAAGTGTTGACAGTTTTTATTTATAGAATGCTTGAGAGGTATGGAATTATCATGGATAATTTGTCATTTTTTAATTCAAATAATTATATTTTAAAATCTTACCCATGTTTATAATGATAATTCAGTTATTTTTTGGAATAATTCCCTTTTTGAATGGAAATGCTGTGAAGGTGTCCCAGGTCGTAACTTTCAATTGTTTAAAAAATAGATATCTATCAAGAGTAATGTGGAAACTAATAGAAATAATAAGTTAAAATTTCAAATAACCTACATTAAAATAAGTGAAACTTTTTTCTCAATGATATGCGGGCGTCCGCATAAAAAGGGCCCTTATGACCGGTGTTTCGGATAGAAATTTTAATAATTTATCACGTTCGCGGGTTATTCTCTTGCCTTGCTCGTCTCTCATCTCTCCCCACTTTCTCATTACGATAATGAGGTGTGTGCAGAAGGCTATCGGACATGGCGACAATTTACTTGTGCCGATCGTGACAGTTTTATAAATAAGTGTTTATTACTGAATGAAACTTATGGATTAATTATTCTAGGGTGAGTGTCCTTCTTTCAAGGAACATGTACAGTGTTTTTGTGTTTGTTCAAAATATATGATGCTCGAGCAATGTTCAAATCAAAATGTGGTGTGTGAAGAACATAATTAACTACCTTTTCTCCTCCTGCATCATTGAACTTTCATAGCTCTCTGTTTTTTTTTGTGCATCACTATAACATTCTGGTCATTCGAGAACCGATCTAGGTTTCTTTGTGCACCTGGACAACGTATTTTGTGATGCAGATGAGTCTGATAAAAGTGTAAATCTTGGTGGAAAATTACGCGCGCTATTCTGATGGTACCTGTGAAACGGACCATTCGGTACGTGGCGTGCAGAATACATACTTTCAGCTGTATATGTAATTTTGGCAGCAATCAACGACAGCAGGTACACAAATATTATCATAATAATAAATTTAAATTTAGAATTTAAAATTTAAAGATTTTTCGGGTTTCAATCGTGTGCGAAACTATGAATGTTGCCGACGTTTCGTGAACATTGCAGTTCTCATCTTCAGGGCTGACCTGAAACTGAGGTTTCAGGTTATGTTGTTCTTATATATGTATTCTCTACGATGCCTGTGATTGGCCAGAGTGCCCCATGGTGGGGACTGCTTGAACTTGATTGGCCAATTAAGTCTTTTTTAAAAAACCCGGGAGGACGGAAAGCCAAATCGGATTGGTATTATATCCATTGTCTCTATTGATGTTATTAGGGTGTTTCAAGATTTCGATTGCTTCTCTATGTTTTCTTGGGAATTTATTAGACGTTTTAGCGATGACGGTTGTTTTGTCAAATAAGATACTATGTCCTGTTTCGATATGATGCTCAGCTACTGCTGATTGTGTGAAATGTTTTAGCCTAACTTTACTCTCATGTTCTTTTACACGTTGACTTACCGCCCTCCCGGTTTCTCCAATATAGTACTAGTACTAGTTATAACTAGTTATAACTAGTTACTAGTTATAAACTAGTACTAGTACTAGTACTAGTACTAGTACTAGTACTAGTACTAGTTTATAAAAGATCTGATAACACATTAGGACATGAAGTTTACAGAAAACCCACGCATACAAACAGATACCTGCATGCCTCCTCCCACCACCACCCATCTCAAAAGCAATCGGTCATCAATTCCCTTGTATACAGAGCTGTCTCCATAACAGATAAAGATAACTTACAAAAGGAATTACAAAATGTTAAACAAATCCTAATACAAAACGATTACACAAACAAACAAATTAATAAAGCAATAAGAAAATACACTCAAGAAAACAAGTCAACACAACCTAATAAAGAAAGAGAGAGGAAAACAACCACCATCCTACCCTACATTCAAGGTATCACGGAACAAATAGGAAGAATTCTCAACAAACACAACATCCAAACTATATTTAAACCACCTGCAAAAATAGGACAACTTTTAAACAACCCTAAAGATAAAAAGGAACCTTTCAGTGATCCGGGAGTATATCAAATCCCTTGTTCTTGTGGTAAAGTCTATATTGGAGAAACCGGGAGGGCGGTAAGTCAACGTGTAAAAGAACATGAGAGTAAAGTTAGGCTAAAACATTTCACACAATCAGCAGTAGCTGAGCATCATATCGAAACAGGACATAGTATCTTATTTGACAAAACAACCGTCATCGCTAAAACGTCTAATAAATTCCCAAGAAAACATAGAGAAGCAATCGAAATCTTGAAACACCCTAATAACATCAATAGAGACAATGGATATAATACCAATCCGATTTGGCTTTCCGTCCTCCCGGGTTTTTTAAAAAAGACTTAATTGGCCAATCAAGTTCAAGCAGTCCCCACCATGGGGCACTCTGGCCAATCACAGGCATCGTAGAGAATACATATATAAGAACAACATAACCTGAAACCTCAGTTTCAGGTCAGCCCTGAAGATGTGAACTGCAATGTTCACGAAACGTCGGCAACATTCATAGTTTCGCACACGATTGAAACCCGAAAAATCTTTAAATTTTAAATTCTAAATTTAAATTTATTATAATGAATCATCGTGAAAGTATCAAATCTATTACAAATATTATCGTACGTAGACGTGTAGTGAGTGCTCATGCTATGCGAGTCGGGACAAAATCATCTTAGCAGGATTCGTTTTCACTAGACTATGTGAACTCATACTTGTGCGCGACAATACTTTTGCCGCGAGCTGCCAAATCTCTACACATGACATTAGGTTCGCGCAACTATTTGAGCACGCCAGAGCAACACGATAATTGTCTTGTTTTTTCTCACGACTCTGCGGAGTCTTCCTTTCGCTCTGAGGTGCTCATTTGATCCCCCTGTTTTGATTTTTCACAATTAGCTCGGTGCACTCACTCGCATCTTTTAACGTAATTCCGACTTTGATCATGATTTTTTTTAAACTTCATTCATTGAATCTGTGCTATGTGTTCTCTTTCTAACTGTCCTATCGAATACTCAAAATTGTTGATTATTTTAACACGATAATACACCAGCACACTAAAAATAAAAAGTGGGCGGTACTTTTGACTACACCTATATATTCCTATGTATTTCGTAGCGCTGAATCAGAATTTGGTGTCCGTTTTGTCCGTACACCCCCAAAATTTTGAGTAAATCGCGAAAAACCGTGAAAAATCGCTGAAAATCGCATTTATAGACGTTGGTAAATGTTAGAAAGTATTCTCATGGGTTTTTCACACAATATTTCAGTGTAATATGACGCGCTAAAGCCGAATCCGTTTTCCGTTTTGCTCGTACACTTCCAAATTTTAAGCAAATGGCGAAAAACCATGAGAAACCGTGAAGGTCCAAATCCATGGATCTAGAAGCCGAAGACTGCATGGCACCAGGGTGTGGTGTTCCAAACGGTGTCTCTAGGATACCAGGTCGCGGGGGTCTGCGGGGGTGGGCTTACATTTCCGTAGCTACTCGTGGGAACAGCATGGAGATGAATCAACCAAAATTTAATCGGAGTGTGTGCGAGGAGTTGGAGGGTCCGATGAATGTGACGGAGGAGCCTGACGTTAGTCAAAAGACTGAGGCGAAACAAGATAGCCAATTACCCGTTTTGTTCGCGCCAACAGAAGTTGGGCTGGCCGCCGGCAAAAAGGCGAGGATAGAGGAAAAGAAGAAGGCAACGCCGAAGAAGAAGATGAGCCAATCTGGGACCCCGACAGAAGAAGCCGTGGAAGCTACCGCTCCCAAGCTAGAGAAGTGCGAACGGGAGTCCACCCTGAGTCCCATAGAGGCGAATTCTCCCTCAAAGCCTATGAAGAAGAGACAGAGTACACGCACTGCTGCGACTGCGGTGACCTCGACGCCTAAAAGAGGAGAAGAGAAGGAGAAGCCTGCCACTGACGGAAAGCAGGTCAAGCCAACAAGGCGAGCTCGCTCTGATGAATCAATGCTTTTCGCGATGTTTTGTGACATTTATTTGTAATTTTAATTCTGATTCTCTTGACAAAATTGGGGAAAGTTCGAGTCCACTCATGAATAAATTTTAACCCTCAAGGCGAACAATAAAGACAGTGCTCATTTCGCCGATAATATTTATACCCAGTGTGAGGACAAATACGATGTAGCAAGGGCCTACATGCTGTTCAGCCAAGAAGGATGTATCAACAGATAGAGTTACCCAAGTTTTTAGGTGTCTATACTGAATGGCCTGCTTACAAAGATTTGTTCGAATCAATGTTGAAGAATGATAAGGATTTTCCTACTGTTCAAAAATTATATTATTTCAAGACTAGCTTGGCAGATGAGTAGAAGCGAGGAGTCATAATAATTAATTCTTATCTTGCTAAGCTATACAGTGTTGGAAAAATCACGAAGGAAGACGCAGGAGAGCTGCGTTCATTGCTAAATGATACCTACGCACCAGAGGAGAGGGACTTGGAGGCGATGAAGAGACCCACTGACAGTTGGGACGATTTTCTGGTCTATCTGACCGTACAACGACTTGACCCTCCGACTAGGGAGAACTGGGGAAGACAAGATGGACAGTGTGACTAGCTATCCGACGTTTGAGACCCTCGAAACGTTCTTTAATAGTAAGGTATGTGTTTTGGAAGCAATTCATGCTTCTCAAATAACAAGAGCTACAACATCATCTGCTGGCTTTGAGGAAAAATCATCTGAATTTAGGAACCGTATGAGAGGCAAGCATGCTTACAGTACTTCGATCAATTAGGGTAATTGTCCTATTTGCACAAATAAGCATTTTATCCTCTTTTGTCCATCTTTCCAATCAAGCAATACTGAACAACGTAGAGATTTGGTACGAACGCAGGGATCAATTGATCCCTCAAATATTACCTCTGTTGCCAATACTAACCTCAGACATTCTGTACCCAATAATCCTAGTGCTTCCAACAGTACTAAAGGTCAACCCGATGCGTGGAATACTCACTCTAATTTATGACTAAAGGGGACTGTACTCCTGGCTACGGTCCTTATCACTGTGGAGTCCTACGACGGGAGTCAACACCTCGCTCGTATATTATTGGATCAGGGAGTCCAAGCCTATTTTAGTTCAGCATCCTTGGTTCAGAGACTCAGATTGCGGCGACATCGGGACATTATCGCAGTCAAAGGAGTAGGAGATCAGCGTACTCCAACCACTAAGGGTCTCGCTATTGTGAACATTAATTCTAGGCTGGATTCATCAGTTAGTTTGGTTGTACGTGCTGTCATATTGTCTAGTGTTATGATCGAGATAATACTGGGGGCTGAAATCTATTCGCAGGTCATCAAGGATGGAGTACGAAAGGGTACCATAGATACTCCTACAGCGCAAAGGACTTCTCGAGGTTGGATTCTGTCTGGGTTCTTCCCTGATGAGACGAACTCGATTACTCACAGAGCTGTGGGGCTGCAGTGTTCCATTGATATGGAACTGTTGGAACTGGTTCGATGGTTTATAGTTCAGGAGGATATTCCACCAGCAATGTCTAAGTTGGGCGAATCTCGATCTGCGGCTTATCGGATGCACATGTCCATGGAAAGACGATTTCACCAGGAACCGAGGCAATTTTCTTCTGCGCCACCGTGTAGAAAGGAGAATAGTTCAACTATAAAATTAAGAACTGTCTTCAACGCATCACGAAAGACTGAAAGAGAACTATCTTTGAATGATCTTCAACACACCGGGCCCAAATTACAGACCGAGCTTGCTGATGTTATTCTTCGTTGGAGGATGTACAAGTTCGTCTTCACTGCAGATATCGAAAAGATGTTCCGGTGAATTCGGATCAACTCCGAGGCCTACATATGCCAGAAGATCCTCTGGAGATCAAGTTTGGAGGAGGATGGTCAAATATACTATCTTAATACGGTGATCTTCATGTTCGCACCTTCTTCCTACCCTGGCCATCAGAATCTCAAATCAGCTGGCAACCGATGAAGGCAATTTCTTTCCTTCAGCTACTGATATCTTAAGAAGGAAGTATATGTCGATGATGTACTCTTTGGAGCAGATAATACTGTTACGGCTAAGGAAAAATGCCATGAACTGGATCTATTTCTCAAGGCGGGTGGATCACTCCTCAAAAAGTGGCTATCTAATTGTGACGAGATTTTGCAAGGAATACTGGAAGATCATAGAGAGCTTGCTACGTCCTTTCAATTCGAAGAAGAGCCAATTTTCAGAGCTCCAGCAAATTTGTGGCAACGTAGTTTCGACTGTTTCGGGTTTCAGGTTAACTCACCAATGGAGATCGGTGCAGTCACGAAGCGAAGTGTCTTTTGCACAGTTTGTGCAAACTGAAGGTTGACTTTGGAAGTGGATCCTCCTTGGCCTCTACTGAGTGTCAGGCATTCTTTGAGAGGATTTGAAATCATTTATGACGAGTAGTGAAGGACACTACATTATCTTACGAGGAGATGGTCTCTTTTCTTACTCAAGTCGAAGCCTGTTTCAACTCTTGACCCCTTCGCGCACTTTCTGACGTTCCGAATGACCTGGTAGCACTGACAGCAGGGCACTTTCTCATCAGCTCATCTCTTCATACTATTTCGGGGCCTTCTACCATCAACGTGAAACGCATCTGAACGGATCGATAGGGACTTACGACTACATGCTGAGTATCTCTGAGAAGTTCAGACTCGGAGAAAATAGCAGAGACCAGTACCACCTATGAGGGTTGGAAGTCTTGTACTAATCACACATGAGACTATGCCCCCATCAAAATGGGCTCTCGGTCGAGTGATCGAAAACCTATTCAGGATCGGACGGTCATGTTCATTCTGTGAAAGTGAGAACTGCTGCAACAACTTCGAAGAGACCGATTGTAAAGATCTGTTTGTTGCCAGTGGAAACTACGGATTCAACGAAAAGTACACACTAGGATGGTTCTTATTTATACTTCGTGGATTTTTTTTCTTCGAATTTCTCTACTCTCCCCCGCGGGCCCCCCCCCCAGTTTTGTTCAAATGCCCAAAAAAAATCTCTAAATTTGAGCAAAATCGGTTAATATTTAGGGGTGGCGCAAAGACCATAAAGTTTCCCATTGATTTAACGTGGGAAAATGTCAGCTTTTTGCAAATTTAATATTTAAACGCGATAATATGTCACAAATAATTCCGTGTTTCAGTATATTGTTCACGATTCGTCAGAGAATAAGAATCAATCATCAATTTTGAGGTTGAATAGTTTTAAGCCACTCTTACGAGTCCCAAACAAAAATCGCATAAGTGACAAATTTGAATTTTACGTAATATTGCGGTTTATTGACGCTTTAAAATTTTTTTTTTCAAAATAAATAATTATTTGGTAGTTCAAAAATACCCAGTCATTTTCAACTGATATTCAATTGTTTAAACAATTTAAATTTGTTCAAACATTCAAGAGTATTCCTAACAAGCAAAGTAGAATATAAAAATATTTCAATCTTTTGATAAATAACCAAAATAAAAACTGTAAACAAACAAATTGTTTAAACAATTTGAATGTGTTCAAAAATACACGATTATTCATAATAAACAAATTGGTACTTGAAAATATGAAAATTTGTCGAAAATTTAGTGAGATAAAATGTTTCTCCTGCTTTCTTTTAGGTAAAATATATACTTGAACGAATACGTATTATTTAAATATTTGTGAAATTATTTAAGCAAAGCATTTTATTGTTATTATTGATTAAGTAACTCATATAGTCCTGGAAATGCGTCCATGTCGCGAGTTACCTGAAAAAAAAAATATTTACACAAATTAAAACTGTTTGAACAATTGAATATTAGTTAACAAATGACTGGGTATTCTCAAATTACCGATAAATGATTTTTTTTTTAACTTTCAAAAAGCGTCAATAAACCGCAAGATTACGTAAAATTCAAATTTGTCACTTATGGGGTTTTCTTTCGGGACCCATAAGAGTGGCTTAAAATGACTTAACCTCAAAATTTATTATTGATTCTTATCCTCTGACGAATTCTAAATAATATACTTAAACACGGAATTATTTGTAACATATTATCGCGTTTAAATATTAGATTTACAAAAAGCTGACTTTTCCCATGTTAAATTAATGGGAAACTTCATGTTATTTGCGCCGCCCCTGATTATTAACCGATTTGGCTCAAATTTGGAGACTTTTTTTGGATATTCGAACAAAAATGGGGGATGAGAGCAGAGAAATTCGAAAAGTAAAAAATAAGGACCACCCTAGTACACACGTTAAGGATAATGTTGATGCTTGATGCCTTCATCAGGGCCGGCAGCAAACTCTAATCATCTCATTCGAGGAGGCTCCACGAAGGCGGGCGGAATGTTTCGGATAGAAATTTTAATAATTTATCGCGTTCGCGGGTTGTTCTCTTGCCTTCCTCGTCCCTCATATCTCCCAACTTTCTCATGACGGTGGTGAGATGTGTGCACGAGGCTTTCAGGCATGTCGACAATTTACTTGTACCGATCGTAACAGTTTTGTGAATATGTGTTTATTACTGAATGAAACTCGTGGATTATTTATTCTAGGGTGAGTGTCGTTCTGCTGAGGAAAATTTACAGTGTTTTTCTGTTTGTTTATATACTGCTTGAGCAATGTTCAAATTAAAATGTGGTGTGTGAGGAACAAAATTATCTACTTTTTTTCCTCCTGTATCACTGAACTTTCACAGTTCTCTGTTTTTTGTGCCTTACAATATGATTTATTCCGGGTTTGCCTCGGAAATGATACTAGGAGCTACACTAAATCTATTGACACTACACTCTTGTTCTAAGAGAAACCGGAAGTGGGTATATATCGTGTTTAAAGAAAAATTATAACATGTTTGCTCATGCCACTCAAGAACTTTAAATGCCCATTTCTCGAAAAGCGGTTTTTCGAAATTCCTACTCACAAAATGCCCCAGTGACTAGTTTTTAGACCTGGAGGTTACAGTCTGCGATGGACTCAATATGACGATCCGGCAAAAGTCTCGTGCACCCCGAGTACACGAAGCGGCCCCAGGAGGACCGCCTTCTACGTTTTTCCCGCAAGTATCTTAGCATTTTGTTGACATGCAGGGAGGGTTTTCAGGCTATTAACCAATCAAAGCTTGGCACCTACAAGAGCACCGACGATAAGGACGACTAACTTAACAGAATATTCCGGGTATAACCGTCGCAACTCCCTAATAAGGTCTTTATACCTGTCTTCTTTTCATTCTTCTTCGTTGTGATGTTTTTGTCAGCTGGTGCCGAAAATTCGATAACTAACATGGTTCGTTTTTCGAAGTCAAGAAGAACTATGTCAAGCCTCGAGTACGCAACAGAAACAATTGTCGAGAATATGCAGTTCCAGTATATGCGGCATTTCTCATTTCCGACAATTGAGTCTATTTTCCTAGGAGCGTTAGAAATCCGCAACAAATTTGAACTGAATATTATTGACATTCGTTAGTTCGAATAACAATTTGACATTTCCATAAGTCTCCTTTATTTTAAGAGCCGTGCATAGTAATATTAATCTATGTACGCTTGATAGGTTATACCCCTTTTGCTCATACTGTCACCCTCAGAATAGTTTTCTTCTTCCAGAAAAATCATCCATATTTTCCAAACTTTAATCATTAGAATCATCATTATCATCAGTGTGGTCTATGGAACTGTCGAATGCAGGTGAAATTTTATTTTTTTAATATCTCCGTAATAAATAATAATAATGATAATCATTTTATTCTTTCATTAAATAGTTCTTAAAAAATAAAAACTATTTTTCAGAAACACTTATATAGAAAAAATTGGATTTTACGAAGATACTAGCGAAATAGGGCAAAATGGACCGAATCCCATGCATTTGGTCCATTGTTTCCCCTCAGCACTCAGCGAAGTGAATTCAGCTGGTGGTTGAAGATAAAATCCCTGATTCTATATCTGATTTTAAGATGGAACGAAAATTTAGCGCGAAATTCAGAAAGGTCAATGAAATGAATTATTTTTATTGTGATTATAAGATTTTAAATATTAAAATATCGATATCTCGCGAAAAGGATCAGCTGGGATTTTTATTCTTTCAGATATTGAACCTATAAATCCTGTGGAAACTTCCTATGAAACCCGATTTTGGATCCATTTTAGTCAAACTTCTTTCACCTTCAAAAACACTGTGGAGTGTAGTAGACACTGGTTGAAGACTCAGTACTCCCAAACCTCGGATCTTTTCGCACTGCGCATGCGTTATGTCGGCAACCAGGTTGGTTACCATTGACTTGCTTATTTAAAGTTATTAAATGTGGGAATAAACTTTTACAACAAAAAGTAATTGTAAAACTCATTAAAATATTAAGAATTATTTAAAATGATCATTTATGATAAAAAAGGTATGTCTTCCTTTGAATTTAAAATCAATAATTTATTTTTACAACTGGTCGCATAAAGGATAGTCCAGTCAACGGGGAACAAATTTAACTCGACTAACCGAATTGGGAAAAGTAGAACTTTTTTTCACAGATACGTTGGGGATGACTTTATAAAGATACTCTAAAAAGTCCCCAAACATACGTGTACAACTACGGCCGCCATGATGGAAAATGTTCTCACACTTTTAGACGTATTGTCAACGGTTAAACTGTAAAATTGGACTAACTACACAATTGTGTGATTTCTGAACAAATACAGTTAAACTAAAAATATCCTGGTAAGAACTTCGGAAATAGATCAGGCTATTTGCACTGGAGCAAATGCATGTTCCTGTTTTAAAAAAAACCGACCAACTCGTTTGCATTAAAAATTATCAGTATAAAATGAGCTCAACTTCAGAGCACAATTTGACATGCTTCAGGGAATGATTTTGAGATGAAACTTCTTGTAAGTGTTCCTCCATATTCATACAATATATTTCCCAATTTTCAGGTCACAATAATAATATTTAAGTGCTCTTTTAATACTTTAAACAAGTAAATTTCAAAATTGAAGCTATGAGGTAGGCAGCAGCGGTGATTATGAGTCCTAATGGCAGCAATGAGAGCGGGGGCGAGAACGGCTACCTCGGTCTATTATATTGAACCCTTCGAAATTTTTTTTGCTTACTTTTCCGTACAATATAACAGGCCGAGGTAGCCGTTCCTGACCCCGCTCCCATTTTTGCCATTAGGACTCATAATCACCGCTGCTACCTACCTCATAGCTTCAATTTTGAAATTTACCTGTTTAAAGTATTAAAACAGGATTTGAATATTATTATTATGACCTGAAAATTGGGAAATATGTTGTATAAATATGGAGGAACAGTTACAAGAAGTTCCATCTCAAAATCATTCCCTTAAGTATGTCAAATTGTGCTCTGAAGTTGAGCTCATTTTATACTGATAATTTTTAATTCAAATGAGTTGGTCGGTTTTTTTTAAACAGGAACATGCATTGGCTCCAGTGCAAATCGCATGATCTATTTCCGAAGTTCTTTCTAGGATATTTTTAGTTTAACTGTATTTGTTCAGAAATCACACAATTGTGCAGTTAATCCAATTTTACAGCTTAACCGTTGACAATATGTCTACAAGTGTAAGAACCTTTTTTGTGCACTATAAAATTGTGAATATTTTTTAACATAACCATTTTCGACCTAAAATCAACCGTTATCGAGTTATTTTAAAAAACATGTTATTGTTTATCACTTTCCATCATGGCGGCCGTAGCCATACACGTATGTTTGGGGACTTTTTACAGTATCTTTATAAAGTCATCCCCAACGTATCTGTGAAAAAAAAGTTCTACTTTTCCGAATTCGGTTATCAAATCCTTCATTGACTGGACTAGGATTCAAATCTCCAAGATTTAGATGAGGTGAAAAATTTTATCCGCTTGCTACCTCATTCTACTAGATATCAAATTCCTTCAACAAAGTTGCACGAATGTTTCTTAAACGAATATTTACAGGCTTTACAATTTTTAGTGGTATTAGGTATTACTACGTTGTTCTCAATCTTTGCGATATTGCCTATAATACCCTTATTTCTATACGAAATAAATTAGAAGATACCTAATATTGCATTGCAAAAAACTGGATGTAAGCAGATTTTATTTTCAGGTTCGTATTTCTGTATATGAAATATTTATAAAAATATTGAAATAAAATATCAGAATGTATCTCATGGAAGTATAAAAAGTGTTTTTTTTTTCATTCCAAAAACATATACATAAAAGCCATCTTCACACTCATAATTTTAATAAATAAATAAAAAGTTGTTTAGAAGTTATTCGAGTCTCCACTAACGCTTCTTGAAGCACTGAGAGGTCTCCCAGATATTACGAATACCTTAGTTTTTTTCAAAAAGATACACAACAATTGCTTAAACAATTACCTTTTTTATTTAACAAAATTAATTTTTCTGATATAGAATGTAAAATACTTATCGTGGATTTCTATTTGGTAAATACATCAGTTTTATTCAAATAAAGCGTTTATAAATCTGCAACTTATAAACAGTGCGTCTCACAAAAAGAGCGCAAAGGACAAAAAGTTTAATTTTTTTGCTGATTTGTTATTAATTTCTTCTATTTAGATAAAAATTATTTAATTAAAAAATAAAAATAGCACAATTTAGTTTTTAAACAGAAATTTTATCATGTGTCGTAGTACTATGTAATGACGAGGGTTGCCTTTTATATTTCGGGAATGGGCGATCCTGCTGCTGCCATCTGACGACTGATGACTCTATTTTTGAGTGATTTCTTACTCATAACGTTTTCACATGCGGGCGCAATTTGTGTCATGTACAGTGACTTGAAATATTCATCTCGAGAAAAAAATGTAATTGACTCGTGAACATTTCCGTGCAATCATTTTTTACAACTTTTGACGTGGATTATCTCAACAACAGTGCATAGATGAACTTTATTCGACTTTTGGCGAAAAAGTGCCATCAAAAACTACTGTGTATCGGTGGTTCTTCGAATTTAATTGGGGCCGTGGTTCGCTCACCGACGAAGGTCGAGAAGGTCGTCCGAAATCAGTCTTTGTCCCAAAAAACATTGATGCTGTGCGTGAACTGATACTGAAAGATCGTCATGTGACTTATCGTGAGATTCGGGCATCCTTAGGCATTAGTGGAACCATCATACAGTCAATATTGCATGCACATGTCTTTTAACATGTCTTTTATTTTAGAAACAAAAAATGCGCTCTGAGTATAATTAGTTATGAGCTTCCTCAACAGAGAATGTGATCTTTCGTTCAAAATAGATCACAGTTTTAGTGATTGCACAATATCTTGTCACAATATTGTATGTCAAGTATTCTATTGTATTGGCTGTCAAAAAAATGTGTTGCCGTTGGATCCCACATAATTTAACAATCGTTCAAAAAAGGCTCGTGTGGATCGGTCATTCCAAGTCACTGTACACGACACAAATTGCGCCCGCACGTTGAAACGTGCTGAGTAAAAAATCACTAAAAAAGTCAAACTTAACGATAGAGTCATCGGCCATCAGATGGCAGCAGCAGGATCGCCCATTCCCGAAATATAAAAGGCAATCCTTGTATTTATTTATACTACATATGAAATTGTCTCAAAAAAATGGCATTACATGGATTGTATGTATTTTTTCCGTAGAAGCAGACGGTGCAATTAGTTTTCATGTTACATCTCATAAATCCGGAAAAAATTATTTGAACAATTTTAGTTTAAATGAATAAAAAATATTTTTTTTCACGTAAAATCATATCCCTTGTCAAAAAATAATTTTTCGTGAAAAATTATATTTTTAAAAAATTAAAACAAAAAGTGTTTAAACAATGTGTTCAATTTGTTATGCAAAGTCAGTCTTGCGGCAAGTTGTCTAATTCGCAGCCCTTACTCAGATCCTTTTTATGCGGCCATTGCGGTAATTGTGTGTGTTATTATGTTAAAATAAATATATAAGTTAAACATATTATAAATTTGAAAACAAAATTTTCATCTTTTCGTTAGCATAAATGTCTAGCTTTACAGTCTATGAACCTTTCCTTGATTGTCTTCGAGAATTTAATATTGGAGAGTTGAACGGCTTCAACATTTTTTTTTTATATTTTGTTGATGGAGTGTAGGAGTGCTCCATTGACTATTTTGGACGCAATCTAAGAAGTCTTATAGTTCTTTAAGCGCTATTCGCATAATTTTTCAATACGATATTTTCAAATTTTGAAATACTTTTAGACCTATCCTAAAGTCATAGAGTCGTCAATGAAAATTTCCAGTACTTTTTTCCGTGTGAAAGTACATTGTTTGACGCTAACTGTAAGAACCGATCTCGAAAATGTAAACATGCGTTTATTCTTAATTACGGCCAACCAGTTATGCTTCTGAGAAGTTTCAACATTACTCTCGTGTTGCGTCAAAAGTGCACCAATTCACATTTCTTTTGAAATGAACACAATGTTAATTGTCCGGTGTGCATTTGATGCATCCTCATTTAATCTATAAGATTGGAGTAGTGAGATAAGTATAAACTTCCGTGGTCGTACTAGTAACATTTCATTCTGGTTTTCGGTCTATTTGAATAATAATGATCAAGTAAGTCATAGCTGTTCCTAGAAACTGATACAAACAATTATTGTACATTTTACGGTTTAGGAAGATTAAATATTGTTGCTTACTTTGGCAACAAACCCATAGTCCAGAGTGGATAAACCATACATCGAAAAGAACAAGGGTCTTTGAGTCAGTTGCAGAGAAAATTGTTCAATCTAAGAAATAAATAATATAATGTAAGAATAAAATTATGACAGGAAATCTAACCATAATTGTAAATTACCTCTTTCCTTAATTCGACATCATAGTTGTTCCTGTTTGCGAAGTAAATAAGTTGTTCAGCTTTATGTGCCTAGAAATTAAAATAATACATACAAATCGGCTGACATTGTGATTTAATTGAATAATATTTATGAATGTTAGAATATAATACAAATGTATACATAAGCTGTGACTTTTGCGCATGTAGCGTTCACGTACAAAACTCTTGAAATATATAACAAGCAGCACAAAATTCCGTTTATAATAGAACCTAATTTTCCTTTGCTCTCTTCTTCTACATCGTATTGAAATACCTCATTGTAGAAGTAATAAAAATTCATAATTACGAATGCGATATTTGATACCATTGACATTGCTGTTTGCAGTCCAAACACCTTGTCTACTTCCCACGCAACTTTCGAAAGTTCCAGATGTTGATGTCTATATTATTATGATTTATAATACTAATAAATATTTTATACAATTACATTATTTATTATAACTTATTATTTTGAAAAATAAGACGTTAATACTTGCTTAATTAACTGAATCAAATTCCTTGATTTTTCCGGTGTATTAAAGTTAAATTCAGCGGGCAGAACTAACGTGTTTATCTTAAGTTGTTTTTGATTTAGATAAGCTCTTTCTCGAAGCAAATTCTTAGTTGCACCTCTTTCCAATAGAGCATTTATATTCTTAAAAGTGTCACCTATGGTTCTATAAAAATATATTTATTTGAATTATCATTTTTTATCCTAATCAAATATATATAAAAAATTATAAAAATATTCTTCATGTATCTTTTTGTCATAATATTTAATTATATAAATGCAATACTCGAAATTATACATACGTGACCATTGTTCCGAAACTTAAATCGATAATGAGCTGTAAGAAAACTGGCGCCACAGCGGAAGTAGAACAGTATATACTCTCTTTCAGGTTATTTTCTTTTAGGAACCAAAAAACATGACTGAGTAGCACAAGGAGAATTCCGAAAAAAGCTACAATTAGGGTGAGTATTAAACGTACAAAACTCTTGCTATGATTATTTGCTAGTCCAAACGAGTCTAGAGAGACATCTATTAACTCTATTCTTTGAATGCAGAGTCGAACCACCTAAGTGTGAATATCAATTTAAATATAAAGTTAAGTCGTGGCCAGATAAAATATTTACTATACAATATACATCTAGCTTTATTCAAATTCACCCTTCGCTCGATACGAAATCCAAGACTTTTTCCATGCATTGCGATGCTTAGAGTGAAAGAAGTTAATTTTTTTTTAATTCAGATCGAAATTTTTTTCTTTTAAAAGAATATTTTTATCATTAAACATAAAATTACTCCATAAAGTTTTACGCGAAATTTTCACTTGACATATTGTGACAACATGTTGTGCGATCAGTAAAACTGTGAACTATTTCGAACAAAAGATCACATTCTCTGTCGAATCAAAGGTTAATACATTTGCCACTACAACAGGTATAGATGAAAGAAGTACCTTTTGATAATACCAGCCGAGCATTATCGAAACCAATCCAACGAATCCATTATAAAACCAAATAATGTCGAAAAGCATTTGACTTACAACGCGATCTTCAGTATTTAATATGGAAATTCCCTTTGATAATGGGATGTAATAATACAAAATAATCATAATCATTAGGTAAATTAAACTCAGTATAGGTCTTCGATGTCCAACAGGGATTTCAACAATATTTAATCCTGTAATCCAGTTCATCACTGAAAGTGGGAATAAGGCATCTTTCAATTTTTTCGGCTGCCAAGTTTGGTAATTCAGGAACTTCATGTTTCTTTATCTATAGCATGCATTCAGTCATTGTAGGTTTTCTGTTATTAGTTTTATTGCAATGGTTTCAGTCCTTATAAATATAAGTGAATTTTTCTTATAATACAGTTTATGTGTCATTCTGTCGCATATCTTTACACCAGATCTGAAACATATTCTCATATTCTAATCTAAAGCTATTCTGTTCTAATTATTGAACAGCATGATAAGAATAAGTGCCATTGTTATAGCTATGGGTGAATTTTTCTTATAATACAGTTTACGTGTCGTTCTATCACATATCTTTGCACCAGATCTAGAGCGCAACAAACATTTAGTATACATTAAAATACTTTCGACCCTTGATGTATGATTTTTTAAAGAGCTTTTGGATATGAAAAGTCGATTCTTACAATTATATAAAGCAGAAGCTATTCTATTCAAATTATTATACAGCACGATAGGAATAATAACACTAGTTTCAGTCATTTTGAACATTTAGTGCCGTTATATTTTTCTAATGCCAACGGCAATACCACGCTGAAAACACCAGTTCCCGTAAGATCACTGAAGTTAAGCAGCGTGGGGCGCGGTTAGTACTTGGATGGGTGACCGTTCGGGGAATACTACGTGGTGTTGGCCCGTCGTGGGTGTGGTGGACCCACACTGGTAGTATTTATCCACCTAGAAACACTACCCGAATCGGGTAGTGAGGCAATGAACTTTCGAGTTCGAAATGCTAATCAATTTTATTTTTTTTATTTTTTTCTATGCATTTTGGCCTGCTAAGCTCGAAAATCGCATTGAAATTTTTTTGTATGGATTGATCTTCGAAATATGAAGTTTGAAAAAAATATTTTTTTGTAACGCACGCACGAATTGTTCGCTTTTCGAGGCATGTATTGCGTGCGGGAAGTGACCAATTCCAAAGCCGTGGTAAAAAGCAGTTATAAAAAGACTTTTTCTAGCTGCTGCGCTTGCACTCTTTCAGCAAGATTACTTTTTCTAGCTGCTGCGCTTGCGCACTTCCAGCCAGATTACTTTTTCTTGCTGTTGCGCTTACGCATTTCGATTCAGATTTACTTTCCAGGACTGCCGAAATAATAACCTCACTTCATTATGATTTGACGATTGAGAGACTGATTGTGAGTAGTGAATAGTGATTGGACAAACTCGAAGTGATAAGTTACCATAAATGACTGATAAATTACCATAAATTACCGATAAATTACCGAAAATTTCAGAAATTTCTGGATACCTGAAATTTCCGAAAATTTATCAATTTTCCATGAATTTCCATATATTTCCGGAAATTTTTGAAATTTTCGGATTTTTTCCAAAAAGCTTTGGATACCTGGAATTTCTGGGAATTTTCGGTAATATACATATACTCCGGAAATTTTTGGTAATTTTACAATAAATTTTCAAAAATTACCATAAATTTCCAAACAAATTATTCTTATTGTTTCTCAAATCGAAAATTTCCTGCATTTGTTACAAAAAATATCGTGTGCAACAGGTGCTGAAAGTAGACAGTTGCAACTCTTGTGAAGTTGACAGTACTTACCATCGGCTCATCTTCGGGTCGTTTCCGGCTTGTCTTCGGCTCGTTTACAGCTCGCTTCCAACTCGCCTACGACTCGCCTACAACTCCCCTTCGACTCGCCTCTGGCTCGTACAGCAAACTTCACACTCGTGTGGAACTGCCAACTTTCCGCACTTGTAGCACAATATACTATTTTCTTCGATGATAGCTTTACTTTGCGAACCATATCCCAAGTTAAGAACGACCAATCTGGTTGCAAAGGGTATCAAGGTAAAGATCATCGAATCTGCAACGAATGTGCGCAATTTTCCCTAATAAATTTGATAGTTAAGGTGCAATGAACCGAAATATTTAAAAAAGTCATTGTTTCACACGAAAATATGCATACAAAATTTCGAAAACCAGCCCATAAAAATTTTTTTCAATGCGATTTTCAAGTTTAGGTGGTACGATTATGATCTATTGCATATGTTTTTCCCTTTTTTCACTGCATCAATAGAACTGAGTATATTGCAATAACTCTCAATTACTGAAAAAAGTCTTATATTTTGTGTTATACTCTTACTGCTTTATTAAATTACATCTACTTACACTCGCAATAAATTCATAATTTAAAGAGAAACATCGCTGCACCAAAAAAAAAAATAGTTGTTGAGCAAACTGCTGAGAAAATTGTTCAATCCAACAGATAAATAACCCATTTTTAAAACACTTAATAAAATTATCATTGTGAATAAATACTTCTTTCGATAGTCATTTTCTGATTTCCAACATTCAGTATATTTCAGGACAATTGCCGATAGGTGCCGCAGAGCGTAATATCTCACACTAGAAATTAGTCCTCAAGGTTACATATAAGTGAGCCACAAATGTTCACTTGATAGTTATAATGAGAAGATATGATAACCTATATTACTGAGTATCATGTGATACTATTCTTAGCATTTCTGCTGACTGTACTTGTGGAAATATTTTGGCAATTTTTGTTTACCCCGTGAAAAAAATATATATTACATTTCTTACCCCGATCATGAAAGCTTATATTCGGGCACTGTCTAATATTACGCAATTAAACAATTGAAACAATTAAAAAAGTTATTTTGTTGTGTGGAGATTACATTATAGTTGCACACGAAATGCTATAAGACTTAGATGACTATTAGATGACTATTAGCTATTAGACTTATGATGACATGTAAAAATTAGCATTCATTATTGTTAAGTCGTTTATGATAATCATATGCTAATAATAGTAGCGTGGATCATAATAATATGGGTCTAAATCCGGAATTCTGATCTGCTATCGATTTCAAAGATAATTTTTTGTTCTTGGTAGCGATAATTATCCCCGTTTGCAGAACAATCCTCCAATATGGTGCAATGGTTGTGATAAACTGTAAAGTTTAACAGTCCATTTTCAGTAAATATAAAACCCTAATTTGGTAATATTAACATTTAATTTAAAATACTTGCAGATTTTATATTTTATTACCTTTGGAATGAAAGTATAATCGGGTCTTACGGATTCACAGGCAACAAACCTAAACTCGTGGTGGCACAATTATTACAATGTGTGTTGCTTAATCTTTAACACGATTACTGGGAATAATTAAATATAACATTGATTTCTAATTATGTTTTTTATGGAAAATAGATTTATAGATCCCATGAATCGAAAACCGTTGCTACTCCACACTGCATATCTCGTGCAGAAATTTCGATCTGGCCCCGATCGGGACCAGACCGGGTCAGATCGGGCCTAGATCGGGAATCCTGATCGGGGTCAGATCGGAGCCAGATCGGGAATTCCGATAGGGGCCAGATCGCGGATGAAACACACGCCCAGACCTGGGCCAGGTCGGGACTCCCAATCGGGACACCCGGTCGGTGCCCGATCGGTACCCGATCAGTCTCATTATAATCCATTTTATGAAGTTCGCGAATAAAGAGCAAATTATAAATTATAAACTATTATTTATTCAAAACCAAAATAACATACATTTCATTTAAGTAAACTCAAAACTATTGCATGGTCCTCTCCTTTCGATGGCCACCCCAATCTTTGGAATTTCCAATAATGGTTTCAATGCTGCTTAGAGCCAGGAGAAGGTTTGCTTTTTGTGAAAAAATGTTGAATAACCTGAAATATAAAAAGCGAATGTTCAACAAAACAGCTGAATTTTTGACCAAGAAAGGTGATTTTTATCTGAAAATTTAAATTTTCCATTTTTTATCAGAAATGTATCTTTTACAATTTGAAAATTCAACTATTTATTAGAAAAGTCATGTGAGGAAAATTCATCTTTTCGACTTAAAAATTCAACAATTTTGTTGAAAATAAATGTTTTTGTTGTTGTTTAAAATTTGTCTTTTTTTTATTGAATTCAACTGGTTGAAAATTCTTCTTTTTTCATGAAAATGAGTTTTGTCAACTAATTATTTGAAAGTTGAACTACTGTTTCAAATATTTACTTTTTTCAAAAGATTCACTCTATGGTTGGAAGCTAAACTTTTTGTTGAAAAATTTGTGTTTTTGTTGTTGTCAAAAGTTAATTTCTTACCTGAAAATTCAACTATCCCATTTTTGGTCAAAAAATATCTTTCTTCAGTTGCAAATTCATTTATTTGGTTTGAGATTCACCTTTCTTGATTGACAATTCACCTATTTGTTTAAAGATTCAACTTTTCGGGTTGCAATTTCAACTGTCTTCAGAAAATACGCCTTTTTGCTTGAAAACTGAACTATTTCGTTAAAAGTTAAACTAATATAATAGAAATTCGCTATTTTTGCTTAAAATTTCAACTATTTAATTGTTAATGATCATTTTTCGTTGAAAATAATTTGTTGTAGTTGAAAATTAATTTTTTTTCGTTAAAAATTCATCTTCTTGGGTTGAAAATTCAACTATTTTGTTGATAATACAATACAGTTTGATTTCAAATCATGGGAATCTAAAGTGTTTCATATTAAATTAAACATGCGGTATTTACAGAAACAATTCAAAAATGATAAAATAATTTAGATTAATAATAATTAAACTGGTCCCGAGAAATGAAAATAAAAACAGTTCATGCCAGCATTTATAGGATGAAAGTGGAAGAGAGTTCTAAAATGTTCAAATTTGACAAACGCACCACGTGCTCTCAGAACCGTTACGTTTCAAAGAAATAAAAAAAAAGTGTAAGAAGTATTAAGTAAATTACCTTACTCTTACTCCTTGGCCCAAACGTAATCCACAAGACAGGGCAGGAGAATAAATACTATTGCTAAACTTCCCATTTCACATCGAGGAAAAAGATATATAACCACACTTCTCGACCTTCGAACATACACTCCAAATTTTGTGGCTCGTCCAACTTCATAAATTAAACTGATTGATCAATTCTAAGTTCCGGATCACTTACTTTACCATCTTTAATCATTTCATTTACATTTATTAAGAAAAGACAAGTTAATTGGTGGTTAATTTATTTGAGGACTGACTGATCAATTCACTGCACTATAAAAAAACAATACCCAGCACTAATTCTATGAGCGCATGAAGATAGCGTTTCAGTAGGAAATCGGTCTGACCCGGTCTGGCCCAAGTAGGGGCCACAGAGTTGTACCGATCAGGGCCAGATCGGGAATCCCGATCAGGGCCAGATCGGTATTACGTACGAAATCGGGCGATTTCTGCACGGGGTTACGTGTCAAAGAAACAAAAAGAAAGTGTAAAAAGTATTAAGTAAATTACCTTGCTCTTACTCCTTGGCCCAAACTTAATCCACAAGACAGGGCAGGAGAAAAAATACTGCCGCTAAACTTTCCATTTCACATCGAGGAAAAAGAGATATAACCACACTTCTCGACCTTCGAACACATACTCCAAATTTTGTGGCTCGTCCAGATTCATAAATTGAACTGATTAATCAATATTAAGTTCCGGATTACTTACATTACCATCTTCAATAATTTCATTTACATTTTTCGGGAAATGACAAGTTAATTTATGGTTAATTTATTTGAGGACTGACTGATCAATTCTACCGATCAGGGCCAGATCGGGAATCCTGATCAGGGCCAGATCGGTATTACGTACGAAATCGGTCAATTTCTTCACGGATATGTAAATCGTATGGCTGCGTCTACACGGAAAAATAATTAACATTGAATCAAAAAAATATCGTTACGAATATGGACGGCACAATATTTTCTTGATCTGAAAAAATATTTCTAGTCTCAAGAAAATGTACTAGAATAAAGAAACTTGATTTTCATTCTTCAAGTCAACGGCCATACCACGCTGAAAAAACCAGTTCTCGTTAGATCACTGAAGTTAAGCAGTGTTGAGCGCGGTTAGTACTTGGATGGGTGACCGTCCGAGAATACTACTAAACTACGTGCTGTTGGCATGTCGTGGGTGTGGTGAGCCCAAACTTGTAGTTATTTACTACAAGAAACTATCCACCTAGAAACACTACCCGAATCGGGTAGTGTCACGCCTACCCCTAATAATGGCTTAATGGTATACAAGTATATTTTCTGGAGACAAGACAAATTGTCTTGGATCATGAAAATATTTATCGTCCGCATTCATACCGATATTTTATTGAAAAATTGGTCTGAAAAATATTTGACTAATACTTATCCCGGATTTCGGGACAACGGGGCACCTCGAAATCATTTGTCATAGCACTAGTCCTATGAATCTGAAAGCATAGTTTCAAGTTATTTATTATATTTAATTTAATTTTCAGAAGGTTAAAAATTTTGTCACATTTCAGCTTAGTAGCTGAAGAAAGGATTATACTGGGTGTTTTTTTTTAAACTTGAGATATCGAAATATCTCAAAAAATATGCATCCTATGACAAAAATATCCTTAATAAAAACTTTTTATTTTCGAGGCGGAAAAGTGACTTTGAAAAAATTTACCCTACCGCACAGGAGGCAAGAGTGGGGGTAACTTTGTAATTTTAAATGGGAACCTCAATATTTTATCTCTTGGACGTTAGTAAAGCCATCGCAATTTCTTGAAATTTGTTTCTTTCATACCGCTTTTTAAAATCCATCGTAATTTCTTCAGTGTTAATAACTTTATCCTTCTTTGTTAAATCTATCAAATTCTAATGGATTCGCGATAAAACTTCAAGGCTTAGAAATTTATGTCAGTATGTTAATCTGAAGGTTCTCAATTTTCGAATGGATTTAATATCAAGATGGCAAGGAGAAATAAATTTTTGTGGAACGGATTTTAGCACTATGATTCGCAGCGATCGTTTTCTTTAAGTGCAGTTTTATACAGTGATTTTAATATATAATAATACCAATTTCATCCACGACTAGGCAACTTTTTATTAATTTTAGCAATTACAGTGCATGTATCACTCAGAGAAAAAGTTGTTTCAAAACAAAAGCATCGTCCTTTTGCCTGTTTTGAACCATTTGAATATCTTTTTTACACAAATAGAATTCGGATGTGCGCGGTCAAAAAACCGTAAGCGCCAAACAGTAAATTTTTCATAATAAAAGCAAACGCGTTTATGATTTGCCGTACTATTGCATATTTAAAAATTAACATTTGACATATTGTTAGCTAGTTGAGTAAAGTTTTCTTTTATGCTAGTATAAATCAAGAAGTAGTCAAATTTACATTTAAAAGACACTCTTTCAAGCGCTCTTTTAAATTTCTAACACGCTTTACAAAAGGCGCTTACTTCATTTTGCAGCATCTGTGCTAAGCTGGTTTTACGCAAAGAATAAGCTTCCAACATGAAGTAAGCGCTATACAACACAATTTATTCACCTGGACGAGTAATTAGTTTAAATAATTATATAATGATTTAATTAACTTCTTAATTATATTTACTGAAATAAAAAATAATTTATTTCACTTCTATGTTAATAACTCGCCTTCAAAAACAGTCTGCAGCATGCTGACATTGGTTTCTAACAGGACGACACTATCCTGTCCAACCTTCCGTTGATGCTGCAAAACAAAGTAAGCGACAGGTGTAAACTAACTGTGTTTCGACTTCTCATTACAGTTTCAAAATACACTTACTTGCTTTTAAGACTTGAAATATTTTTATAAAAAACACTAATAATATATGAAATATTACTGTGTACAAGTATTATTTACGTTAAGTGACATCTGATAACGTGCTCAACTCAATTTTGAAAAAAGCGCTTATTGCTTTTTGACCGTGCATAGAGGAAATTTCTCTGGGTGATGAAGTAGTCTATATTGAATTAGTTTTGCAATAGTATATTGATAATTTCCTTATTATATCATAAAAATTACATTCTAATATAATTTTCATTAAAATAATCATAATGCCCTCGATAGTGCAAAGAAGTAAAGTGAGAATTGCGTCACCAAGTCAAATCTTTAAGGATTTTCACTGATCATTCAATAAAGTGAAAATACTTATTTAATTCAGGGTTGTACTTCTCACTGATTCAAAGTTAGTGAACACTGTACATACATGATTTATGATGATAATTATATTTCATATTAAATATTCAAGTAGTAAGAGTACTGTATGTTGAAATACTTGATTCAGTATCATTTTCAATCAGATTTGTTTTCCCTGATTCAGTTTGTATCACGATGACTAAGTACTTTACTGTTGTTCCTAGGATCTAAAAAAATGACATATGTTTACTCAACTCGTCACAAGGACCGTATGTAAGATAATATTGTAAGTAATTATACTAACATTTGCAACAAAACCGTAATTTAAAGCAGTTAATCCATACATCGAAAAAAATAAAGGTCTCTGAGCTAGTTGTTGAGAAAACTGTTTAATCTAGAGGATAAAATAATATTAATAATGGTAACAGGAGAGTATAACATATTTTTGAACATAATTGAACATTTCTGGTGTAAAAATAATATTTTATACCTCTGCTTTTAACTCAACATCGGAATTTGATCGATTTACATAGAAAATAAGTCTTTGAGCCCTACGAGCCTAGAAATGACATAAAATAGGTCAATATAAATCTATATAGTATCCCGAATCTATATAGTATTTTAAGAATAATTATACAAAAAATTACAAGAAAATTATCCCTATATTGTCCCGATTTAAATGATGAGGTGCCACTCCAG
The DNA here is from genome assembly GCA_932178445.1 of Andricus quercusramuli. Lineage (NCBI taxonomy): Eukaryota > Metazoa > Arthropoda > Insecta > Hymenoptera > Cynipidae > Andricus > Andricus quercusramuli. The sequence goes on from CAKNXH010001012.1 coordinate 29,325, forward strand.
TCAGTCACTGGAGATATTTATGTGTCCTAATTTACTCTTAAAGTGTACAATAGACTTCAACTAAAATATATTTTTTAAATTTACCGCTTTAGTCACTGTTGCGCTTTTGATGTTTATGTATAACAGTTGTGATATCTGTAATATGCACCAACAGATGCCGTCCATAATAGATATTATTGTGTGTTCATTAAAGTTACCTTCAAAGATAGAATTGAAAACAAAGTGTGAGTTCGCCAAAAGTAAAATCACAGTTGCAAGTATTGAAAATGTTATTGGCACTCCATAAATTCTATCAACTTCCCAAGATATATTCGAGAGTTCCAAATGCAAATGCCTAATTATTGAAAAATCATTTTAAAAATGTAAATACTATTCTTTAGGTTGCATTATGCACTTACTTTACTAAATCTATGATGTTATTTCTTCCTTCCGCTGTCGGAATATTAAATGCAGCAGGCATAACTGAGTTAGTTTTTCCTTGTTTAAAATTGAATTCAGCTCCTTTGAAGTGCATTTTATTATAGGCACTGTTTTCTAAAAGTGTATTAATATTTTTGAAGCAGGCGCCTATACATCTGTAGAATAACTTACAATGAGCTTTAAATAATCTTGATGCTTGAATCAAATTGTATTGCCTTATTGAATAATAAACACATACGTCAAGATAGTTCCATAAGATAAATCAAAGACTGTAATTAAAACAAGTGGAGCATTGTCACTATAAACGCAATATAGATCTTGTTTAATGTCGATTTCCATTAAATTCTTTTGAAACAACGCGTCATTGCTTTTCCAAATTATATCAAATATGATAATAAGACTCAATTCAATAATTGCTATTGCTATCGCAATTATTGTTTCTGTAAAAAGATTGCGAAGGTTAATTCCAGACACAAAATTTTCTAAAGTTGCATTAAGCAGCTCTATCCTTTCGATGCAAAGATCTAGCACCTAAATCAATTATGAATATGTAAATCAATGATACTTCTTTAACTTCACCTGCCATATTAACAATTATATATCAACGGGAACACCTACAATGGGTACGAACCTTTTGGTTATACAAGCACATCATTATTATGATCATTGTACAAAATGCATTCGAAAACCATCCAAAGATGAAAATAAGTTCATTTGAACCTTGAATAGTGTTTAATTCGCATGCGGAATATCCATGTACTATTGGTCCATAATAATACAAAATAATCATAGTTATTAAATAAACCAAACTCAGTATAGGTCTTGGATGTCCAACAGGGATTTCAACAAAATGTAATCCCGAAATCCAATTTATCACTGAAACGGGTAATATGGCATCTTTCAATTTTTTCGGATGCCAAGTTAGGAAATTCAAGATTTTCATGATTTTTTTATCCAGAATGCATGCATTCACTGAATGTTTACTGTTATTATGCATATTGTAAAGTTTACAGTCATTATTAAATCTGGGCAAATTTTTCCTATAATGCAGTTTATGTGTCGTTCTTCCACATATCATTGAATCAGATCTAGAAAATAACAAATAATTTAGTATTATACAGTAAAATACTTTCAAGTTTTCAACTATATGAATTTTTATTTTTAAAAGCTTTTGGATAGAAGAATTCAACTTCATAAATTACATTTAATAATAGTTAATCTATTCTTATTTTTCGTGCAACATAATAATATTAATCATTATAACGATCTTTCCAATAAAATCATTTCTTCTTCATTCGAGTAATGAAAGCAGTGCATATTCAGTACTTGCTTCAGTAGCATGATCTAAGCTTCAGTAATATAATTTAATAATGATATTTTTAACTGCTAAAAATTAGCTGATGAACATTGCTGGGTAATTCCAAAAGTTGATTTTTTTTAATTTGACTTTTTTCGACCATTTTATTTTTATTTTCAAACGCGCTTAAGAAAGCATTTCATAACCGATATTAAATTGTAATAGCTAAAATTATTCATTTCAAAGAGTAATTTAAGCAAAATATGAATGATAAATATGTATGTCAAAAACTGAAAAAATAAAGCCATCTTTGAAGTTGTCTATAAATTTACTAATTTTCAACAAACTTAAAAGAGCTGCCAATTTCTTATTTCAAATTCAGCGATCTCGCTTTTGTAAAAAATTTCAAGATATACTTTATTTAATAAAAATTACATGGAACTAATTTGAGTGAAGCTTATGTTTTGTTTTTATATTAATATTTATAAGGCCGCAAAGGCCACTTTTCATCAAATTTACCATTTTTACATTGATTTGATTGCAATGGTCCAAAATTTATAAGTGAATATTATGTGCAAATGGATACATTAGAAAATTTAAATTTAATTCAAATTTAATTTTAATTTAAATACATACTTTACATCCTTGTATAAAAAAAGACTCAGAGCCTTTCCTGTGCATTTTAATTTCTGAGGTACAGTGTATTTTAGAACCAACCTCTATTTTCACGGTTTTTATTATTTATTTTGAAAAATATTACTTTTATATCAAAATATTCTACATAGAAATTGCGTATTTTGTAAAAATACAACTTTTTGTGTACAACATTTTTTTGTGAAATCATTATTTTTCGGAAAAATCGATCCAAAATGAAAATCTCGCTGATTGTCTATGATTTTGATCAAAAAACGTACTGTACCCTGATATTGATATATCTCAGAGAAAAATATTTCATACAAAAAATGTGGATCTCAGTAAATTACGCATTTGTTCTGTAAAATATTTTTTTTCATCTAGTCAATAATTTATGAGTAACAAGTAACAAGTTTTTCTAATTTATGAAGAATTATTATTATTATAGATTAGCAGTTCGAACTCGAAAGTTAATTGCCTCACTAACCCGAGACCGCCACACATCTCTATCCTGTGCATCCTCCATCCAGTTTCAGTAATCATGTCCTAGTTCTTTTAGATCATCCCTTACATTTTTCTCCCATCTGTTTCTCGGTCTGCCTAGAGGTCTCTTACCAATCGATTTTCCTCTTAAAACTTGCGCCACTGTTCTTTCGTTTCCCATTCTTGCTACATGCCCCGCCCATCTTAGTTTACGCGCTTTCATTACTCTATTAATATTTGCTGACCCGTAGAGAGCATGCAGCTCATCATTATGCAGTTTTCTCCATTCACCTGTCTCTTCGTCCCTTTTTGGACCATAGATTTTTCTAAGTACTTTATTCTCAAAAACTCTAAACCTATTCTCCTCTCCTTTCGTCAGCGCCCACGTTTCGCACCCGTACATGACGACCAGCATTATTATCGTTTTGTAAATTCTCACTTTGATGTTTCTAGATAGCGATCGCGATTTTAGTAGCGTGTTTGCTGCATGATAGCACCCATTGCCGGCGTGCAGCCGCGCATTGATTTCTGTTTTAATCTTATTTTCGCTAGTTATAATAGACCCGAGGTATTTAAACTCGTTAACCCTTTCGAATTTCATATTTTCGGCCATTAGATCCCCGTCTTCATTACTTTGTTCGGATCTGACGACGGTCATATATTTTGTCTTCGATTCGCTAACTTCCAAGCCAATATCTTTGGCTTTTGTGATCAAGATTTCTGCATTTTTGGCTACCGTTTCTTTATCATCCCTTAGTAAGTCGAGATCATCCGCATATCCAAGAATTTGTATTACCCCATTGAGGGTCGCACCGGTCGGATTCGCCTGCACTTGCCTAACCACGTATTCTAAAACTAAGTTAAAAAGGACGCACGAAAGTGCATCGCCCTGTTTCAGGCCATCGCGGATCGAGAACTCTTCAGATAAACTTCCGTTTCCGCATATTCTACCCCTGCTGCCACGTAAGCAAATTTCAATAAGTCTAACTAATTTTCTTGGTACACCCAAGAACTCTAGGATCCAGTACATTCGTGCGCGTATAATAGAGTCGTAAGCTTTTTTGAAATCGATAAATAGCTGATGCACTACTTCTTTAAATTCCCATTTTTTTCTAGCAGCTGTCTAATTGTGAACATTTGATCGCTTGTAGATCGGTTTCGGCGGAATCCACACTGGTAATCCCCAATGATTTCCTCGGCGAAAGGAGTTAGTCTACCTAAGATTACATTGGACAGGATCTTATAACACGAAGGCACAAGTGAAATTCCCCGATAATTGTTACAGTTCGTTTTATCGCCTTTTTTAAAGATAGGAATAATAATAGAGGTATTCCATTCCTCCGGAATGTGTTCTGTTTTCCAAACTGCGCGTATTAATTTACAAATTTGTCTTGTTAGGCAAGGGCCTCCATTTTTTATCAGTTCTGACGATAGGTCGTCGATGCCCTCGGCTTTGTTATTTTTCAACTTCTTTATGGCCATTTCTATTTCTATATACGCAGGATCATCAATTAATAGATCAGCAGTGTGGATTTCGCCAAGATTACCTTCAACGGGGGCTTCGCGTACATTTAATAGTTTATCGAAATAGTCTTTCCAGAAATTCAGTCTCTCTGTCGCATCGGCTACTAGGTTGCCATTTTCGTCCCTCATTACTTCCGTTCTACTTTGAAAGTCTTTCCTCATAAAATTGATTCCCCTGCACATCTCGCGCGGGTTATTTTGATATTATCAGTATCTTCTTTTAGCGTCAGTGTTTTCGGGATCTTGAATACCTCTCTCCAAAAAGTCTCTACCTCGTTGGACTTGGTTGGATTTTTGACAGAAACATGGTGATCACTGAAAAGGGCGTGACGGGTCAGCGAGAAACTGTTAATTCTCCCTGATTCATCTCCCCCGCTTCTATATTCTCCTCCTTGCGTCAGATAACACCCTTATTTTGTCAGCAATATGCTGCTTGATTGTCAGTAGCTTTGACTTGTTCAGTGTGTGATTGAAGATCCTCAGTTCTTGGGCGAGCTTTCGAACTCTTTCCGTGAATCTTTTGGCTTTTTGATCTATCGTCGGTTTAAGCCTTCGATTTGAATCAGCCAATGCTCTCGTAGCACCATAAACTGAACAATTGATGGCCCAGAGGTCGGACTTCTCCGAGATATCCTCACGAAAGGAGCATCCATTTCAGCCAGATCTTGGGGCTTAGGTGGAACCTGCAAGTCAATGTTTCTACTTGTCCTGAAATTGCTATCATCTCTCAGAAAATGTCTGCTTTCTGCGGTTGGTCTTAATGTCGCTTCCTCATCTTCGTCTGCAGCTTGTTCAAGCAGCGGTTGGGGAAGCGCTCTGCGAACATATCCATTTTTCGAGAGGTAGGCACGTTGATTTCGCTGATGCGAAAGGTGCTGATACTCTGGGTGTTTCTGACCCCACAGAGTGTGCATATGCGGTATGAAGCCTCTGTGAGCAGGAATAATACTGGCATCGTAGCAATCTAGCAAGTCATCCTTGAATTGATTCGTCCACTCAATGTGGACGTTTCACCGGTTCATCGTCGTGTTTCAATCTAAATTATTTTCAGCACCGTGAACTTTAGGATGATCGGCACTGTTTGCCGGCCGATTGTCGAGTGCTCTGCGCGTTCGATCGTTTCAAACCTTATCGTCCATCCTTGTAGAGCCCTGCGTGCAAGGATAAGGCTGAATACTCTAAGACGTCGCCCGGTATCCCAGAGTAACCTTTCGGGACACCTCGCCCAGGTTCTATTCAGCTTTTGGCACGGTTCTTGAGCCTCCGCCTCCGGTTAGGGGTTATTCCTTCGGGACCATTCCTGGTCAATTGTCAAGCACTGCTTATTAATTATTGTAACCATATTCAACAGAAACCCTTGGTACAAAGGCCCTATATCCGCAACCCGACGACGCGTTCGGTGGCTTTGTCATAGGCCCTTCGGTTGGATTCCAGAGGAATTGGAACCGAAACCGAAAGTATATATATATAAACGATTAAGTCATTTTCCTTTCGGGGTATGCGTAACTCACTTGATGAGGAAGGGAGTAATGTGGGGAAGGGGGTGTACATTTTTAGTTTGATCCAGAATTCCCGTGTTATTCATTTAAATAATACGTTCGTTCCACAACACTGCTCGGACCCAGGTTGCTGATTAATCTCTCCAACGATCACCCCAAGTGAAGGGCCGCACAAAGTTATCATGTGAGGCTCCCCGCTCGGGTCCATTACTATCCAAGGTCTTTTTTTCAGGCGTCATTCACTCCAATGACACTTTTTTATAAACTATTTGTCGCGACAGTTTTCTGTCCTGGCATACCTCTCTAGCTTCCTTCACGTTCATGCATTTTCTCATGCAAGCTCTTGTGTTCCTACGGCTTCTTTTGTCTCTCATGAATAGGGTTTCATTTACACATTCGAGCCATTCTTTTCGCGGTCTGCCTCTGGGCACACTGCCATTTACTTTACCATGATATACTTGTTTCGTTAGTCGTTCATCTTTCATTCTCTCAATATGCCCAAACCATCTAAGCAAGTTTCTTTCACATATGTCAACTAGTGTCTGCTCAACGCCACATTCTTTCATGATTGTCTCATTACTCACTTTGCCCATCAACGTTTTGCCGCATATCATGCGCAGGAATTTTATCTTAATCGCGTTGATTTTACTCTTATCCGTTTCTGGACATGTCCACGTCTCGCTAACTTGCAGTACAGTCGGTATAAATATAGAATTATGTATTGCCCCTTTAGCTTTATTTCATATATTTTCACTTCTGATAATGGGCCCTGTTATACCGATGACCTTCTTACCCTCGTTTATACGCCTATCAAACTCCCCATCTATCTTCCCGTCGCTAGTGAATAGGTTACCAAAATATATGCAATCATCAACTTGTTCTATTCTCTCATCATTCAGGGTAATGCTGCACATTGTTTCCTCACCTTTTCCTTCAAACACCATAATTTTTGTTTTATTTGCGTTAATTCTGAGGCCAGTGTTCTTCACACTTGTATTCAGGTTGCTCAAAATTCTTTGCAAGTTTTCGATTGACTTTGCTAGAACAACCTTATCATCTGCGAAAGCTAACCCACGTACCCTCGCCGTCTCAAGATCTACACCTTCATCGTAGAGGGCCATTCTTAGACACTTATCCATGAATATAACGAATAGTCACAGTCTAACAACTTGCATAATAACAAATTTATATTTAAAATTCAAAGCTTTTTCGGGTTTCAATCGTGTGCGAAACTATGAATCCTGCCGACGTTTCGTGAACATTGCAGTTCACTTCTTCAGGGCTCTTTACTAATTACTCTTTACTACTTACTCTACTTACTCTTTACCACTAAAGAAAGAGAGAGAAAAACGACCACCATCCTACTCTACAGTCAAGGTATCACAGAACAAATAGGAAGAATTCTCAACAGACACAACATCCAAACCATATTTAAACCACCTGCGAAAATAGGACAACTTCTAAACAATCCTAAAGATAAAAATGCACCTCTCAATGATCCAGGAGTATATAAAATCCCTTGTTCTCATGGCAAAGTCTATATTGGAGAAACCGGGAGAGCGGTGAGCCAACGTGTAAAGGAACATGAAAGTAAAATCAGGCTAAAACATTGCAGGCAATCAGCACTAGCTGAGCATCTTATCGAAATAGGACATACCATTTTATTTGACAAAGCAACTGTCATCGCAAAAACGTACAATATTTTTCCAAGAAAACATAGAGAAGCAATCCAAATTTTAAAACACCCTAATAACATCAATAGGGACAATGGTTATAATAGCAATTCGATTTGGCTTTCCGTTCTCCCGGGTTTTTAAAAAAACACTTGATTGTCAATCAAGTTCGACCAGTCCCTGCCATGGGGTACTCTGGCCAATCACAGGCATCGTAGAGAATACATATATAAGAACAACATAACCTGAAACTTCAGTTTCAGGTCAGCCCTGAAGAAGTGAACTGCAATGCTCACGAAACGTCGGCAAGATTCATAGTTTTGCACACGATTTAAATCCAAAAAAGCTTTTAATTTTAAATTCAAATTTGTTATAATGAATCATCGTGAAAGCATTAATTTTATTATCTTGCATAATATCGAACAAGTCACTCATTTTTTCATTAACCCTTACACTCGCTTCGCTACCTGCATATATTGTTTTAATTGCTTGTAGGAGCCATCCATTGACTCCGTACACTTTTGGGACCTCCCAAAGTTCAATTATTTTCTTCTATTATTTCATTACCTTACTAATAAGTACTTTTTCATATACTTTACTTAAGGTACTTAATAAGACGATACCTCTGTAATTATTGCAGTTGCTTTTGTCTCACACTGACAAACTCTGTACTTTTACATTCCTTCATAGATTGATAAAATAGTGTCTTGCTTCCTTCAAAATCGTTTTGCATTTTCTTCTCTTCTTCTGTTCTGGTTTTATCTTCACTTTCCTTGAGTAGTAATTTAACGGTCCTCTTTTTGTGTCTGTAATTATTTTCAAGTCTAGTTCTCTCCTCATGGCTAATGCCTGTGATTTTCAACCTTCTATCATATGCTTTTTTCTTTTCTTAGGCGGCTGCCTGAATTTCATCATTCCAAGTCACCCAAGTTGCGAATCGAAATAATGTCCAAATTAAGTAATTGGTCGTCGTAGGGTGGAGACTCTACTTATAACGTCACTACTACCAAACTTCGGTTACTGGACGGGGGAGTGTGGGGATAGAACTGGAACCGAGAGAGTTATAGTTGATGATGTTTTATACTGATGTCACCAGCTTTCAGCAGTGTAGTATTAGATGGGAGTTCATGTTCCCACCTGCCAATTCCCCGGCCTTCCACTAGGCACGAATATGTCGACGCCTCCATTCCATACAGTCAAGTTCTCCACCAAAGTAATTTAATTTTTGAGTTTTCAACCAAACACACGGATAAAGTTTTTAATCGTGAATTAAGTTATGACATAAAAAGAGTCTGCCCCCCCCCCCCCCGCCACCGACAAGCAAAATAGTTCAGTTTCAAATAATATCATGAAAAATGCAGCATCCCTCAAAGTTTAAAATCTGAAATTTCATTTATCCTCAAAATTAATAGTAACTGAATACTCCTCTTGAAAAAGTTGTCTCAATTAGTTCACTTTGATTCCGCCTTTGTGTACAAAGATTCTTCTCAATCGCGCAAAATAGCTTCGTTTACTGGGAAATTAATATTTTATTTTCAGACAGTGAATAATTCGACCCCTTTTAAAGAAGCAGTGTCAGGGAACTAAAATATGAGAACAATGATTATAAAAAAGTTTCACAATTTATGTAAAAAGAAACTTTTGTCAAATTTTCGTGAAAAAAAAGAAAGAAATTCCAAATGAAGGAGCTGAAAATGTTCCTATAGATATGTTGGAACATTTTTGTGTAAATATTACTTTTCAACTCTCCCCGATGCGTGGTTAGATTTTTACTTTTTACGTCACTTTTACGATTGAAACAAAAACTATGCGTCTTAGAAAAAAATGGTTCAAAGAAAATTTGTATTATCTTCTTCAGATACATAATTTTGTTTGTAAAATTTTTTTGCATCATGCATAGTTTGAACGGAAAATGGAATTTTTTCATTTTTAATACAATTTTTCATGATGAAAAAAGCTATGCGTATTATTAAAAAATGGCCTGAAAAAAATGTATAGATATTTTTGAGATGAATAATTTTTCATAGTTTAACCGGAAAAATGGTCATACTTAAGAAGCATAGATAATTTATTGTATGTACAAGTTAATTGCTATAAACAATTTATATAATCAAATACTTCAATATAGTGCGCAAGTTTTAAAAACACTTATTTCATACCTAAAATTTCAACATTTTGTATTAGTTTCCTAATTGTTGAGAAGGAATATATATTTAATTGTTTATAACAAATATATCAAACGAATTCCCCAAAGGAACGTTTATTTATGATAATTTACGCAGTCAATTAACTCAAGGCACTTCAGTTAGTGCCTTTTTTATTCTTACTGTTCTATGGTACCGCAGCATTTATATTTGAGGAAAGAATTTCGTACAAATTCAACCATTATTATTGTTATTAAGAAATAGTACAAACAAATGGCACCAATTAACATTTTTTTTTTCGAGGAAAGCAATCATTTATCTCAATAAAGCTTCTTGAAAGCTTGTTAATATTAATATTTGAGATACATGTTACATCAAAGTTATAATTTGTATGGACAAAATGTTTAGAAAGTTCACAAATCTCACATGATCACGTGGCAAGAAGCCGCTTCTTTTATCGCCGTTATTTAATACCTCCCAATTATTGGCATTGGTAAATGTAACATGAAACACTCCTGCCAAAAAAGACGTATAGAATGTTTAATTACGTAACATCATTTATAAAATACCTAAATACGACAATTATTATGAATTAATAAAGGTTGTATCGAAATATGGTGTAATTAATGATTGCTTCATGTATTTAGAGCGAAAAATGGCGTTACAAATTAATTTTAAAAAATGTAATTAAATTAAATTAATTAATAAAAACATCTCCCATGGTGATTTGCCTAAACATTCAAATTTTGACAATGTTAATATTATTTAATATTTTTCATCGCATGAAATCTTGATCAAAAATTAATATTAACTAGCTTTCAAGAAATCTTTAAAGAAGATTTACTATGAAAAATTATTGGATTTCCACTGGAAAATGTAAACTTTTCATTCACTCTCAAGTAGTTTAAAGTCGAGTTTAATTTCTACTATTTCGAGAAATGTTTGTTGTTTTTTACAATAATGATTGTTAACAAACTAAAACACTTTGATAGTTTAATTTAATGTATGCAAGTTATTTGAGTTTAATTGTTGTTTAAATTTTACTTCGACTGATACCAAAATTGAAATTTATTGTTCAATTATAATTACGAATAATAAAATGTGAACAGTTACTTTCGTTGATATTGACTTATTCCATTGTTTTAGTGAACTCTATTGCTGATATACGCTGCCGTAGCACCGTAATATCCACATCATTGTGTAATAAGGCGCATTAATGGGTAATAAGCCGCAATAGGGATTACTCCGTGCAGGTTCTTGACGAATGAATTGTTGCTCGATTTCTTGGTGTTTCAATAAAGCTGAAAATATTGCAAAATCGTGTTCTACGATTGAACTTTTCTGTTTTTCACTAATTCTTCCATTTTGAAACAATAACAAGTGAATGCATAATGTTGTTGGAAGTGATGTATAGCCTGTTTACAAGTTTTACAATATTGTCTTGTTTATATTCATTTATTTAGGGTTACACTGCCTTCCTATTTAAATCAATTAGTCATATTGCACTTCTTGGAGAAAAATGGATGTTCAAAGTATAAGGTAATGTTGCCATAGACACAGATATTAACACGTAACATCTGCTATCTTTTTCAGATATTGCGTTTAAATATATTTTTATGTTAAACTGAAACATCCAAGATTTTAAGCGCGTACAGGAAAACACGCCAGACCTCTGTCGGCCGCTTCATGAAGCTTATAATCAATGTCGTTCGATTTCATTTCAGTTCGTATGTGAATTTGTGGAAAGATTATTACTAAGATTTTGTTTACAAATATGAATAATAATGCTGCATATTGTTTGGCGAATGTAAATATTAGAAAAAATATTTGGAAATTGTTATACATTAAATATTTATATAGCCCCTGACCCCTGACTCTTTACGTTCGGAGTACCTCAATTGGAGCCGAACATCAGAACCTAAACTGAGCTTCAATTGAAGTTCGACTGTACTTTGAACTTCTACTATTGAACATCCATTTTTCTCCTCGTAGTTCTAACCAGAGTTAATTAACCAGAATTTTCTAGTCATATTAACCAAAATTTCTGATCAAAATAACTAGACACGTCTACAGTAACTATAACCATAACTTTTTTTTTACTATATTTTAGGCATACTTAATTTATTCTTGTGATTTTTGTGAGAAGCATTTATAATTTAGTGCCAATAATAATTTGTTATAATAAAATCATCTCTTGCGCTCATACAAACTTCATTCGTAGATGCCGCGCTTCTAGTACCGAGAAGTATTCGTAGAAGTACGTTGCTAATTGTTTAAAAAAAAGTATTGTAATTATAGTTTTGTGTTTGGTGATTCGGAACCCACCTTAAACTGTAGGTCCCCCTCCCACCACCAAGTAAGTGTGTGAGTGGTGTGTAAAGGAATAGGGAAGAGATACAAGAACAATGTAAACCCTTAAGGGACACATTAGAAGTTTCCATTCCATTCCATTATACTTTTGTGAAAGAGATGTTATTTTTGCGATTATGTGATTTTCAGCGTGGCGTCGTTATTACTGCAAACCTTTTTAGCAATATCATAGAGCGAGCATGTTTTGGATGATAACATCTGGTCGAATTCAAAAACAAAATCTAAGAACGGGTCAACAAAGTCTGGAGATTGTAAAAATCCACATAGTCGTTTCTCTGAGTTAAGAGTGAATTTTCATGTCCATCACGACTTTGGATGCCTAATTCCTGAGTTTACGGAAACTATTGTCTGCTCACCGTCAACTCAACGCGAGCGTTTTTATTCTACTCAATAAATATTTAATCGTTTATTTCATTTTGACATGTTTCATCCCTCGTGGTTCAATCAATTACATTTATAGCGTCTTATTATTTATTTGCACAGCATTCATCAACTATACGTTCTCGTTATGCTGATTCGTGATCATTTTTGCATATTTTATACAAAAAAATTGGTTAAATATGTATGTGTTTGAATAACTGCGGTCTTTTTGAAACTTTATATATTGCCAAATTGACTTATTATTTCTATAGTTCAATATTTTATTTGATTCGATTCATTATTTTTGTCGCTGAATAAATGTATATCTTGTATGATATTCCTAATTTAATTTATATACTACCTCATTTAACAGACCTTCCTGCTCAGTAAACGATTAGTATTTTGAAAAAGTGAAATAAATATTAACTTGAATCTTGAAATAAAAATTAATTTCTAAAACGTCTTAAGTGGGGAAAAATTCTAATGTAACTGAACAAAACAAACTATTACACTTCTACTTGAGATGTACCTATCTACTTTTCAGATGTACCTCAGCTATACTTCAGCTACACTTCAGCTATACTTCTCAGGTATACTTTAGCAATTGTTTTACTATATTTCAATCGTACATTGTTATACTACAATACACACACATACACACACACACACACACACAAACGAAGTGTAATAGTTTGTTTTGTTCAGTTACATTAGAATTTTTACCCACTTA
>CAKNXH010001012.1:47457-67010 GCA_932178445.1 Andricus quercusramuli
TTTTCCTTGCTCAAAGTTCCCTCGATAAACGAAACGCTGGAAGTTACAAAAGTCCGATTCACGCTGAGCATAAGAAAAAAATTAATAACAATTACACTAAATTTTTTTGTTAAATTCCGCTTACTCTATCAGTAAATCGATACCCTAAAGTACATTTTCTGAAAATTTTATCAAAAAATTTAAAAAACTGACGAACGGAACGCGAGTTGAAGAGAAAAACGGATTAAAATTGATTTTCTTCAAAAAGACAGTTTTTCGGCTTTAATTTGTAAACTAAAAAAGCTACAACTTTTGATCTGGAAGAAAAAAGGTGCGCAATAAAATTTCACACCCAGATATGTTCTTTAAAAATCAAAATTCGAAAATATTGTTGAAAGCCTCCAGGGGACTTCGTTTTCGCACGAGAAAATTTTATGTGCCCTTATTGCATCCGGACACTCACTTGTGATCGAAACACTCGGACTATTCATCCGGAACTTCGGGGGGCCGATATAAAATTTTAAAACGCATGACCACTGTAAAATAAAAAAGAAGATATCAGAATAATAGGATCTCTTCTTCTCAATTCGAAAGTAAGAAACGAATGTGAAATAATTAGATGGGGAATAGTGATCACGTGGACAGTGGTGCTCTAGGGAATTGATTGCAAGGGGCGTCGATCCGTGAAGTTGGCTTCCAGTAATCCTATTCTTTTTCACTTAGTCCCGAGTGAGTGATCCCGAGGGACTGCACCCAGTTAGACCAGGATCCTAACACGTGTCCAAATGGGTTTAAGAGGTTCTTCGAGCATATGCGATAAGCGAGCCTCGCTACTGTCTTCTTCCACTGTCCACATAGAATTGGCAAGAAAATTAAGAATAATGGATCACCTTTTTCCAAATTACATATTATTTTCAGCAAGGAAAGACAAATACATTATCTACATCCATACGTCATTTGTCACCTACACTTCATGATCTTATAAATAATACTAACATTGAAAGTACAAGCATTCATACAATATTCGGTTTCAATATTTAAATATAATAAATGTAAGTGGAGTAATTTAACTTACTGGAAATAAAATTAATATATATTTACAAACAGAAAAGAAGTTTTAGTTTAATATTTGGATTTTTGTTTATATTGCACATCGAAATTTTGAAATCGCATTGAGTCTTTGCGATTTGCAAATTCAAGTTTTCAAATCAGAAATTACGCTTCGAGAACGTGATTGAGATATGCAATGTAGCAAATTGCTAATCGAAGAATTTCGATTTTGGAGAGTTTCTTGTCCGGCGGCAAAGTTGGGAGCAGCTTCCGAAGTTCGGCGAATGCTAGATTGAAGGCCTCCACTCTCACTCGTTCCCTATTAACAAAATTCAATTAAAAAATGTGTGATTCGAAAAATTCTTTACATTTTATAACCGATTCCATCACAAAATAATTTTTAGGGCGAAATTATGTACCGTGTTGCATGTGCTGTTCTATATTTCTGAGTAGCTCGTCGTCTGCGTCTTCTTTCTTCTCTGGACAAACTTCCTGAACCAGAATTGATACTATTCATAGTATTATGACCATTCGCCATTGAATTTTCTCTGTCCCTGTACAAAAAAAGTTATCTTGTAATACAAGTTTGATATGAATTTAATAGTTTTAATATTCAATTAAAGTTTATTTAATTTAAATTTATTTAAACCAAATCAAAATCGATATTATTTACGAAAATACAAACCTTCTACGAGCTTGAAGACTCAAATTGCAGCATGCAGGTATTGGAAGCAAAACCTCTCTTTCCATTATTTGAACTGATTAAAAAAATAAATTTTTTAATTATTCAATCCTCAATCATTATACAATAATATTACAATATGTTATAAAATAATGCACTTTCAAAATTGATCAGCCAGGCAAAAATATACAATTCACAATTTGTACAATTTGTACGTTGAAAATTGTTTAACTTTCATTAGAATGTAACAAATTTTTGGATTAAAAAATTCGAAAAAATATGAAATATTAAATAGAGCAAACGGAAAATTTCATAAAACTTTCGAAGACATAATGTAGATATTTCTCTCAAATTTTTGTGAATTTCAAAAGAAGTCGAGAAATTTTTTTGTCAAAGTTAGAAGATTTTCAATAGGCCGCTTGTAGAACTGGTCCACCTTGAAAATGTATTACTCAAATTTTGAATAATAAATTTTTCTACATTTTCGGTCAGCGTAAAGGATGGCTGGAATATTATTTGTGATTTATTAAAAAAATGTTATCGTCTCCTTCAAATCGAAAAACTATAATTAAGAATTGGGTTTTTAAGAGAAAAATGTTCACACGGAAAAAATTGAGAACATGAAAATTTTTCACAGATGTTTTATTTTGGAGACAGGTGTATTTTAACAAACAGAATTTGAAACGATAATGTGTTTAAAGGCAGTCGTTTTTATACCATGTGATTGGGACCACTTGAGTACTTAATATTATATTGATATTAATATGTGATATTAATATATATTATTAATAATAATAATTCAAGTTCAAAAGTATTTAATTTTCATGTACTTTGCAATTCACATATTTCAAAGGGAAATAACTTCAAATAAATTTTAAAATTCGCTGAAAAAAAAAATTTTAACATTTTGACAGTTAGGTGTTTGAAAGTTGAAGTATTGAATTTGGGTATGCAATCATATGCAATTCATTTCAAATTAACATTAAAATATAGTTTTAATTTGAATATTAAATATATGCACGATAGAAATTTGTATTTTTGAATTTACACCTCAAATTTCTTCCTCTCGATGAGAAAATACTGCGATAAATTTTATTTTATGTTTAAAACATTGTTTAGGGGTACCTCTAGCTCATTTTCGGCCTTGAAATTAATTGTCTTGGTTTACAATTTTTTAGAAGCAGAAATTTAAGGCTAAAAAATTCTTTCACTTCTAGAAAGTTTTTGTTATTTATTGAGAGAATAGTCCTAAATTTTATGAAACAAGAAAAAAGTTTGTTGAAAATATTATCAGGCTTAGAATATTAAAATTTTTAATTTCATTACAGTTAATTGTCTGGAATGGACCCTAAACCGAAACCAATAAATGAACAATCTTTATATTTTAGTTTTTCCTATAGTAGTTTAAAATATATTTTTAGCTGTAATTTACATAAAAAGGATGTAAGCTAGTTAATTAATGCACAGAAAAAACATGATGTAATCTTTACATCGATTTTAGAGTAATCTTTACCTGCAACAAAAATTAACTTCACGGGGTAAAGTTTATCCACCACATGGGAAATGGTTACCATGTCAACTGTATTAAATCTTGTTTTGTTTCGATGCGAAAAAATTGAACTTTATCTACTTGAAAATTACCTGCAACAAATATTCACTTTCGTTATTTCTGTGTATCGATTATAGTGCAATTCTGCATTTTTATGAGTTCTGGTAAATTTTGCTTACCGATTCCACTTTTATTTGCTGAAAATAAGCCTTAATATAAATAAAAATAGAAAGTGTGCCTTGCCCATCAGCGTAAAATTATATATCAATATCATGTAAAAATGACAATAGAATTAAAATAATATAAGCCAACAATTCTTAACAATTAGACATTTTTCTTGCATTATTTTAATTCTATTATCATGTTTCCGTGTAATGTATATGATTCTACCATTCTGCACAAGGCACATCTCCTATTCTAATTGATATCAAGTTTTACTTTTTAAAAACGCAGAGTTGCGCGAAAATGGACATTAATTAACTAGCTTACATCCCTTTCAGGTATATTATAGCTAAAGATACATTCTAAAGTACTATAGGAATCTTTCAAATATAAAAAATGTACATTTAATGTGTATTTCTAAATTCAAGATTTTTTTCCGTCAATCGAGATAAAGTATTTCAATGCATTCCGCACAGAAAATATTCTATATATATTTTAGCAGATATACGGAGCATATTATTCGAGAAAAAAAATGTTCAAGGGCCATTTTAAATCTGCAACTGAACCGTTGTGTGCAAGAACTGCCTACTTGTATTTTCAGAATTCACTTCAAATTTGTTGTTATTTGTTTCGTAAAATGTATACTCAATAAATGACGAATACTTTTTAGGCATGAAAGATTTTTTTAGCCTTGAATTGTATATTTTTTAAATTGAGAACTATGAAAATTCATTTGCAAGCCTACAACGGCCTAGTGGAACCTCTAAAGTATTTTTTTTTATAATAAAGGAAAATTAATGGTAGCATTCTTCAGCCAGAAGGAAGAAATTTGAGGGGTAGCTTTTGCAAAATTCAAAAATACAAATTTGTATTGGGTACCCTAATATAAGCTATTATCTACTATTACCGGCGTTAGCTTTCAATAAATATAAATAATATAATTTAATAGCAATTTTAATAAAATTTAACTATTCTTATTGCAATGTATTATTCTCTATTCTTATTTACAAAAAATCCTTCTCTCCATTTCTTTTTTACAAATTCACAAAATTCGGGGTATCTATTTTTTAAGCGATTGTTTTCTCGTAAAACTGATGCTGACCCTCTCTAAATCCGTTTAAAATATTTAAATGGAAAAGGTACACTTACATATAAATGTTTGGTTTACCATAAAAATCTGAAGAAACGAGGGTAGATTTCGTCTCGAGACCTATCTATCAATAATTAATAAGGCCACCAAGTGTGTGTTACAGAAAATGGGATCACATTATTTGAATTATATAGCATATTGGCTACGAAAGGACATTTCTAGATTTTTTTTCGAATCGAAGAGAGAAATATAACGTTCCTTTGGGAATCGTTCGCGAACCCTGTGGCATAAGGGAAAGAGTGCTAACTTCACCCTGAGAGCACGTATAGTGGCTAAATATTTGCTGGATTTATTATCGAATTAGCAACCCTTTCTTTCGGCGATTATTATTTTCTCGGAATTTTATTAACTTGAGAAGGTTTATCACAGTTCGTAATAAAACAAAACGTGGTATTTTTCGATAAAATTTTCTCTTAAATAGCAAATTAAGAACAGCTGTTGATAAATTAGAAATAAAAATGATTATTATTTACTTCTCTGTAAAATATTATAATCTTTTCGCCGGACGAAGTCAACATTTCCAGAAAAAGAGTTTCAAGTAATTATTTTGCATTAAAATTAACATTTAATTTTTAGTTCCCCTTCTCACTACTTTATTATTTTGCATGCGAATATAAAATTTATTTTCCAGTACGTTTATATTAAAAGTTAAAATAAAAACATATGTTCAAAAATGTTTTGTTTTTCGTTACTAATGAAATTTAGTTCTTCTTACCTAGTTTATTTGCAGAATTTGAAACTGTTGATTCAGTATCAGTCCACTATTTACGGAATAAAATCACTCCATAATCCGCAATATGTGTACAAATATTTTCTGATTAATATCAACACTTCTGGTCATATGGAAATTAATTTTCCCAAACAGCCATGGAACTTATCACAATTCACTTTTTATCAAGCTTTTCTTAGAAATATGAGAAAATATATTAATATAATAACAAATTTTTTTTTGTTACAGAAATCTCACTTTTATGAACGTTCGTTTTCTCTGTTGAGAAAACACGTCCGATAAGAATCTAGTCAGAATGATACTATGAACCTAACAGCAAATTTCCGAGGGGCTGGTTTCATCTCCAAAAGCCACGCCCTTGATTCACAGCATCCCCTGTATCATCCAATCGCAATACGTTCCTTGAATTTTAGTACGTCCTCCACCCTTGTCGCCATTACATCGGGGTAATTCATGTTCCTTTTAGTATTGATGTCGCGCAAAAACTTTATAAATTTGTGGATAGCGCTAAAATGTGTGAACTTTCATTTAAATTCTCTTCGGACTTTGTATGATAGTGAGTCGTCTATACGAAATAAAGTTTCTATTATCTTTTTGAGAAAAAATACAGCTTTTGATGCATTTTAAGTCGCACAAACAGGGAAAAAATGTTTGGAAAATCATTTTATTTTTTTTACATGGAGAATTATTTTTTTGCACATTCTGCTAAAGTTACTGGATTTTCTGTTAAAATAAGAAACTCATTCAGAGTTTACAGAATATCTAGGAAAACTTCTTCCTTGTCGAAATAAGTTGAGCTAGGGTCATACAATTTGGATGGATTTTAGTTTTAAATAATGCCCGTTATTTTGATGAAGTTCAGAACCGGATGAGATAAGAATACTTTTGTTCGATTTTATATTTTTCTCATAAATCGTTTTTGATGTGGATTTTCTGCAATTTTGATTATATTTAGGAACAAAATTTGCATAATTAGATTTTAATAAAATAGATTCTTTTGTAAGAAAAAAGCTTGAGATTAATTCATTGAATATCTTGAAAATTCAAAAAAAAAAAAAGAATTTGAAAAATTCGAAGTTTTTGAGAATTTTCATCACAGTAATGGCAGTGTAATACCACGCTATGTAAACCGATTTTTTTCTAACATTGTGATCGCATTCAGTTGATATAATTCTATAAAGTATTTATAGCTATCTTGACACAAAATTTTTTTTCTTAAAGAATGTTACAAATTTTTACAGTATCAGGAATATGGCAACAAAAAGGTATCAATTTTTTGTTGTTGAGAAGATCAATCGATTGATATATTTAGAATCACTCTAAGACCATATAAAGTTATGATACCTACAGATTTGTACATTTTCCTAATAATAGTATAAGTACTAAATTTATTTGTTATTATGAGATAAATCGATTTATGTATTAAACAGGTCTGTATAACTAGATAAACTTGATGATGTATAGAAATATGTTAATTTGTTTAACGTTTATCAGAGAAAAACTCTCATTTTTCAAAATGAGTCAATATTTTTAAAAATAAATAATAATAAAGAATTATAAATGAAAAATGAACAATAAATAATGAAAAGCCGCAGCTTAAAATGCCTCTTACATCCCCTAGACTCATTTTACAATCCAAAATCCCGTTTTTCATCCCCTCAGACTCCCTTTCACAATCCAAAATTCCCTATTAAACCTCCTGACTCAAAAATTTGTTTTTATAATTAATTATCCGAACTTATCTGTAACATAAGGGCGATTGCCAGAAAGTTTACCACTTTAAGTCCTAGTCAATTTCCACTCTTTCTTTCAATAATACATTCTTTCAAAAATTATCTCACTGACAAGGGGGCTTAGACTGGTGTCCGGCGCCGATTTTTTCGTTACTTTGCAGGTGAAAAGAGGATTTCAGACTATGAGAAAAAAATTTGGGCAAACGTCCACATTTAGGGGTTGAAATCACCCCTTCTATATTTTTCAGTTGCTTGGTGTTTTAAGAGGTAACATTGTTTTTTATGCATTGTTCTTACACAAAATAGTTCTAATTAATGCTGTATGACAATATTAGCGTAAGTTGTAAAAATGCTTACTCCATAGAGTATCATAATTTAGAAAATCTACCCCTAGAATGCTTCGCCATATGATATATAGTTTAAGATTTTGGACTTTGTTGCTGCAAACATCTTGTTTTGATACTAAATTCTATTAAGAATCATCAGAGTGTTATTTGAAATAACCCCTAATCAGGTTTCATCCTCCCCTTTAATATTATCAATGAATAAGAAATATATTTATTAATATAACATTTCTGTCAGTAATGGACTAAAATATTTGGTTTGGACAATCAATAATAATATAACTGATTTTTTGTTAACTATGGCACTTTTCTTATATTAATAAACCCTTGTTATTTAAAAACCACCCCTAAAAAACTTTTTATGTTTTGTTTAGCAGGCAATTTTAATGATGATACATATAACAGAACTGTTTAAACAATTTGTATTAAGGTTCAGGCATGTACATATTTTCGTTGAAAATTGCACACACATACAATTACCCTTTCGCATATCGTACCTTTAACCCGTATTGCTCAAGGCCTTCGACTTACGATATACCTCCTACGAAATATAAAGTAAATGTGTGATATGATAAGTGTGTTTTAATTTCACCATTTGTAAGACTGCGCATAAAATTCTAATCTAATTGTAATTCTAATTATATTATAAAATGTGTTGAAATAATGAAAGATTAGTTGAAAGAAAACAATATCATTCGATTTTTAAGGCACGAATTTTTCACAGTAGTGATATTCTTCGAAAAGGTGTTTTAGGCACAACCTCTTCTTGCACCATGCACATGTTATTACTGTAGCATAACCGCCAATATCACAAGAAGGTTCCATATCTTTGTTGAAACAAAAGTCTGTAGGGTTATCAAAATGTGGAGGTCTTTTTTCTGTATATCCGTTTTTATACTAAGAATATTTGAATACGTCAATAAATATAGGTGAAGACAATTGATTATGTATAAGGGACTTTAATTCCATAATGTTATTCCTAATGTGCAAGTTAATATCAGACCTTAAAAGAATAGTAGTGTGAAAGATTTTTCGTGCAAAATTCTTCCAAATCCTAAAGCCAAACACATCCAAGGGCTGAATGTGAGAGGTAAACGCTTTTTCTTTCCAGAATTTCAATGTTCAACAGCTTCTTTTATATAGTCGAAATTGACTTTCTTCTCTTGATATAAACAACTAGGTACTTCACCATAATCATTTTATTCTTCTTATTCTTCATCTTCAATCGGTTGTATGTCAATTTGTCTATCCCCATGACCAAATTGCAAATCAACTAAATTTTAAATAATAAATAAGGAATCAAACATATTTTTCTTTACAATATCCTCTATTACATCGTATAGATATACCTCCTCAAATGTTATTTCGGAAGGCTCATGAATGCCGAGTTTTTCCGCATTGAACGTTATTGTCAATAACGATCAGGGCCGGATTAAGGGCAGGGCCGACGGGGCCGCGGCCCGGGGCCCCCACATTTTGGGGGCCCCCACAAAAAATGCGAACAAATAGGTTTTTTAATTCTTTAAGGATTTAAGTTGACAACGGCGATACCACGCTGAAAACACCAGTTCCCGTTAGATCACTGAAGTTAAGCAGTGTTGGGCGCGGTTAGTACTTGGATGGGTGACCGTTCGGGGAATACTGCGTGTTGTTGACCCGTCGTGGGTGTGGTGGACCCACACTGGTAGTATTTATCCACCTAGAAACACTACCCGAATCCGGTAGTGAGGCAATGAACTTTCGAGTTCGAAATGCTAATCAATTTTTTTTATTTTTAAGTTGACAACATTTTCGTGAAAGTGATTCGAAATGCTGTCAGATTTGTTTAATAAAACTCCTGGAGATTCATTTATTAATTTCCTAAAAAATGTACCTATAATATGTATTTTTAGGTTATTAATTTCATGTTATTTAGTTTGATATTTTTATATTATAATTCATCGCTATTGTGAATGTTAATTCAGTATTGAATATTGTTCTAAAGTGTATAAACGTTCATTCTTTTACATTGTATTTTGGAATGAGATTCTCGAAAGATTCGATTCTAGTAGCAAATCTTTACAAAGTTCTACCATGACCCTGAGAGTCGCTGTTAATTGCTTAGAATCTTTAAAATCTTTTGTGGAATCGAAAAGAGATGCTTTCGAAACTTACGGGGAAGCAGCAAAAGCTTTTTCAAGGACTTTTGACTTGGAATCTGATCGGGTCAGATCAAGTAATGTACGGTTGCAATACCTTGACTCTCAGGAGTCTCAGGTCTCCGCGGTACAACATTCAGCGAGAGACAAATTTCGTATAAAAGCTTTTCTTCCGGTGATAGATAAATTGATGACCGCATTAAATGAAAAAATTTCATCTTATAAGTTTGTCGTGGAAAAATTCAATTTCATGGCTAGTCTGCTCGATATGGAATCCAATGAAATCGCAAAAAATGCTTCTAATCTTGTAGATACGTACTCTGAAGATTTGGAAGCAACTTTGGCAAACGAGCTTATACATCTTAAAGAATTCGCTGATTTCCAAGAAAAAAAAGAACATGAACCAGTTGAAATGTTTTTATACCGCATTATTAAAAAAAATAGATTACATTCGACGTTTTTAATGCAGAAATTGTTTTGCGTTTGTATCTATCGATGATGGTGACTAATTGTACGAGTGAAAGGTCATTTTCGAAAATGAAATTGATCAAAAGTCGACTTCGTTCGAGCATGGAAGAAGATCGACTGGTTCATTTGGTACTTCTCAGTTCAGAAAGAGACATACTTCGCGAAATAACTTTTGATGATATTGTTAAGAATTTCGCGAATGAGAAATGCCGTGAAAAGTTTTTTTAATATTAAAACTTGATAGTACATTTGTTACTACTGTATACAGATGCAATTTGAAACCAGTTACTTATGTTTAACTCTACTGACTTCTACGCTGTATTATATGACTAAGTTAAAATTGTGATAATAAATAAATAAAATGAATTGAAGACATAATCTTATTGTATACTGTAATTAATTTGTGACCGCCAAAGGGCCCCCACACATTGATCGGCCCTGGGGCCCCCACATTCTTAATCCGGCCCTGATAACGATATTATATTTAACGGATTGATTATCATTTTATGTAGTAATACTTTACACTATAGAAACACAAGCAAAGTAACTGAACAAATGTTCTTTTCTTTCGGTTTATATACATGCCTGATAATTTTATATATGCGCAGTTATTATTACGAATGCCAAAATGATAATGCCTTTATCATATAACACACCTAACTTGTGAAATACAATATTTTGTTTGTTCTTTTAATTTAATGTTGGTACATTTATTTTTTACTTAGTAGAACATATATTGTAAGTCGAAAGCCTTGAGCAATTTTCAACGGAAATATGTACGTGCCTGAACCTAAATATTATTACTTTGAACAGTTCTGTTATACGAATCATTATTGAAATTGCCTCCTTAAAAAAACATAAAAAGTTTTTTAGTGGTGGTTTTTACATAACAGAGGCTTACTAATATAAGAACAAGTGCCATCGTTATCAGAAAATCAGTTATATTACACAGGCCGACAAAAATGACATCATTTTTGTACCCAAAGACCGAACTATGTGATCCCGAAGGATTTTGGTATCCTTAAACCGAATCCGTTATCCAAATTTTTCCTATACGTCAGGTTTTTGAGATAACCTAATCTGAAAGTGCAAAAATGGCTATTTTTAACCATATTTGGGGCAATATAACACGATCAGCAATTTTTCTTTCAAAAACTGCTAACGCCATCGTTTAGTACTCCTTTTTATCTTTTATTTCCATTTTTTATCATGTCAAACCGATTTTTTTTCTATGACTCTTCGCCTTGCATTGTTTCACAATGCATTGTGGAACTGAAATGGTTAACGTATGATATCTTGGGGAAAAAATCGGTTCGAGATGATCAAAAATGGAAATTGAAGATAAAAAGGAGTACTAAATGATGGCTTTAGCAGTTTTCAAAAGAAAAAATGCTGATCGTGTTATATTGCCTCAAATATGTCTAAAAATAGCCATTTTTGCACTTTTGGTTAGGATATCTCAAAAACCTGATGTATAGGATAAATTTCGACAACGGATTCGGTTTTAGGATACCAAAATCCTTCGGGGTCACATAGTCCGGTCTTTGGGTTTAAATTTTGTCGGCCTGTATTATTATTGATTGTCCCAAGCAAATATTTTAATCCATTACTAACAGAAATGTTATAATAATAAATATGTTTCTTATCAATTGATAATATTAAAGGGGTGGATGACACCTGATGTAGGGGTTATTTCGAATAACACTGATGATTCTTAATAGAATTCAATAACAGGACAAGATGTTTGCAGCAACATATATCATATGGTGAAGCATTCTGGGGGGAGATTTTCTAAATTATGATACTCTATATGGTAAGTGTTTTTACAACTAATGCTAATATTGTAATACAGCATCAATTAGGACCATTTTGTGTACCTCCTAAAAACACCGAAAGACTCAAAAATGTAGAAGGGGCGATTTCAACCTGTAAATGTGAACGTTCGCCCACATTTTTTTTAATAGCCTGGGATCCTCTTCTCACCTGAATAGTAACAAAAAAAATCGGCTTCTTCTCTTCTTTTCAAAATTATAAATAAAAAATTACGCAAAATATCCTGTTATGCACCTGTCTCAGCCTATAAATTTAAAACGAAAAATTTGCTCAATAATATTAACAACGTTTTTTTTTTAAATATTTGGGATTTACAGATATCACTTATATCGAGTTGAAAAATATAAAAATTAAGAGTAGAGCTCAACATTTTAGAGTGCAACATTTTTTTAATCACTTCAAAGTTTGTCCCACAAGTTTTTTGTCTGGCCTCGCTGCATTGCTATTTTACGATGAAACTCGAAAATAATTATACAAAAAATTCATAACTGAGACTAAGATTGTTCATTTTATACTTGCAAATATTTTTGCATTGTTGAAATTAATTTATTAATGTTGATTCCAAATCACGCTTCATGATGATCACTATTTTTGCGTAATATTTTTCATAAAATATCCGGTAACGCTACTTTTTGACAATAAGCCAATTATACTTATATCAATAATAAATGCAAAACAGTGATAAACGACCCCAAATTAGTATGCGGCGGTTCTTTATCAATTCACGGACATTTGTTGTATTACTGGAAATTTTGTAAAATCTATCAAAAATTCTTTAGAATATCAGCATTAATATATTAAATAAAAATGGGCGCTTAATTACATTCGGTAACAGTACAAACATTATTTCTTTTTATATATTTAGAAATTTGAAAATGAAATTAGTCAAACTTTACTGGGAATCAGTGAAGTACTTATGGCTTTGTCAAGCAAAGAAAATTCTCTGAGAATCCTGTGAGTATTCACTGATTTTTCAATAGAAAAATTAATAAAATTTCGTTAAAGCTTCGTGAAACTTCAGTAATTTTCGCCAGTGAAATTTCATTGATTCAATTTAAGTGCTAAGAAAAATTGCACTGTCTTTTTTTGTTTACCTTCTCAACTATCTCGAATAAAAAGACATAAGATGAAGGAAACAATTACCGAGTGTGAAATTTTTTCAAGAAAACTGTTATTTTTGTATTAGGAGGCATTAGATAAGTCTTAGTGAGGCCTCTGATCATAAAAATTAGGCATTATTAGGTAAGTAAGAATTTACTCTTCGAAATCGACAAGAAGAACGTCCTCGTTTATTAGTGCGTTTACGCTATAAAGATTTATTTACCATTTTAATTTTTGGACTGCTTTTAATATTAATTCTTTTTCGGAAATAGAGATTTTTTATTGGAATGGTGTCTGCATCTACACTACTATCTTTGAAAGATTTTCAGACCATAAAATGACTCTCAAAGTAAAGGAAAGCAAATTTGTTTGATAAAGGCATTCGAAGAAAATCGTATATAATTACTAAAGAAATTAGACATTGTTTTGGGTATTTTCGAACTCTTGCTTCAAAACATTACCCTCGGACGAAGCCTAAACGATTGTTTTTTTTTTTTTTGAAAATAAACTCTTTTGGAAA
Organism: Andricus quercusramuli; assembly: GCA_932178445.1. Lineage (NCBI taxonomy): Eukaryota > Metazoa > Arthropoda > Insecta > Hymenoptera > Cynipidae > Andricus > Andricus quercusramuli. The sequence continues at coordinate 60,897 of CAKNXH010001012.1, forward strand.
GGAGGAAGATATTTGGTAGCTTCCATGGCACACGCATTAATTAATTAAATTTTTGTTAGACAATAATTTTTATTATTACTACCTAATAATATTACAATATACTAATTAGTATAACTTATAATTTCTGCAAACAAATTCCAGATTGAGTATTAATGTCTTGAATTTATGATTTCTCCAACTTATTGGTATCCCCCATAAACGTAGACATTGTAATTAATTTTGATTAGCATATCAAAGTGAATTTTTGTTGAGGTAATATTTAATCTACAATTTTATTATAATTTTATTTTCTTTCTTCCAGCATCTGAAATTCTTAAAGAATGCCGGCACAATATAAAGATCAGTTTTTCCAGTAAACTTTTGGGAAAACCGAATCTGTACTTATCAAGACGCCGCAGATGCGTCTCGACGAACACCTGAGCCTCTGAGAAATCTATATCCTGGTATCACAGATTCAGAGGCGTGCGCAAGTACTCAATACTAACTTTCAATTTTCTGTGGAAATATGCTATTCGTTACATTGTTTGGCTTTTTATTGTAATATATTTTTAAAATAAATATTCTTAGCCTTATTGTGGAATATCCGTTTTGTTAAGTAATTTATAAGACATTTCTGAGGTAAAACTTCTATTACACAATATTGATATGTAACTTGACAAAAGATTGTAAAAGGAAAATAAAAATAGAAGAAAAATTTATTGCGTTGATCAAATTAGCCGACAATGTCCACTACATATTTAATCACGTATTTATTTTTTTTATTAATTTATTTATTCTCTTTTGATTATAAATGCAAAGTATTGAGTAGAATAAATGAACGATGGAAAGACAAAAGGAGATAATAACTGACAAATGCAATTTAGAGTTGAAAATTAAAAATAAAAAAAAAGAAATTTACAAACAAATTAAACAAAATTACACAAAGCAATTGTGCAGGAAAGTAAAAAAACATTGTATAGAATCGAAATCGCAATTTGAAAAAAAAAAAACAATTTTTCTTTCGAACTGACGTTTTGCTAAATCGATACCAACAAATTTTGAAAGAAAAGAAGCTTCCTGTTATGAGAATTTTCCCAACGGTGATCATGTCGGGTTGACACTTTTAGACCAGTGGAATAAGCCAACTAATTTAAAAAAATTCCGAAGATGTTCAAAATATTTTATATGTGTTTTTCATACGTTGAACATGAAATCAAATTTTGCAAAACGTGATCGGGTCGGCAAATTGTTTAAACAAATTAATTTGCAACATTTATCCTCTATTGCTTCACGAAAATTTCAAACATTTTGCAAACTTGAATGAGTAATTATAAACTAAGTCACTATCCTATATTAAATTTTTAAAACGTTCATGATGCGGGAACGCATTATTAATTATAACCAAATTACCATTTTGTTTATCACTCCCCAGCGAAAATACCGGAGGTTTTGCAAAATCTTGCTTCTGCTTTTTTCCATTGAGGAAAAACTATTGTATGATTTGCAAAGCTAAATACATAACGCAAATTATCGTTTTTTAAATTATTATTACATTTTTTGCAATTTGACTCCTAAAATTCCAGCAAAAATTGCGAAGGTTGCGTTTTTGGGTAGAAAATGTTAGAAATATCGAGATCTGAAAATTATCAAATTTGCGAAACGTAGCTCAGCCGGCAATAATATTAAAATTGCAATGCAACAAATTAGTTACTTCTGTAAACTAGCCAAAAATTACAAACATTTCACAAATCGTACTGAGTGATAAACAACTTATTACCAACGTTATATAACATTTGCAAACTGTTTACAACTTGGCAACATTATTAATCATAAACAAATTGTTATTTTGTTCATCACTCCCGAGCGAAAATACCGAAAGTTTTGCAAAATGTTATTACTGCTTCTTTCCATTGAAAAAAGGCTATTAAATGATTTGCAAAACTGTATGTTCAACGCAAATTATCGTTTTTTTTCAATTAATTTTGCATTTTTTGCAATTCGACTCATAAAATTCCTGCTCATAAAATAATAATAATAACATAATAACTCATAAAATAATCCACCTAGAACCACTACCCGAATCGGGTAATGTCATGCCTACCCCGAAAGGGGGGGGGGGGAAATGTTCGAAATGTCGGAATCTATAAAATATTAAATTTTCAAAACATTGCAAATTAAATATTTTTTAGATTTCGACATTTCTATTATTTGCTGCCCAAAAACGCAACATTTGCAATTTTCGCTGAAATTTTAGGAGTCGAATTGCAAAAGAATCGAGAAAAAATTTAACAGTAATTCTAAAAACGATAATTTACGTTATGTATTTAGTTTCGCAAATCATATAATAATTTCTTCCCAATGAAAAAAACCAAAAACAACATTTTTCAAAACGTTCGGTATTTTCGCTGGGGAGTAATTAACAAAATAATAATTTGTTTATAATTAATAATGTTGCCTTATCACGAACGTTTTGCAAATTTAATACAGGATAGTGACTGAGTTTATTATTACTCACTCAAGTTTGCAAAATGTTTTGAATTTTCGTGGAGGAATGGGGGCAAATTTTGCAAATTGATTTCTTTAAACAAACTGCCGACCCGATCGCGTTTTGCAAAATTTTATTTTATGTTCAACATTTAAAAAAATTATTACATTTTTTTGAAGACCTTCGGAATTGTTGTTAATTGACTCGATTTTTATGTCTAATTCCACTCGTCTATTTTTTTTACACAGTCCGAGTTGAATTGAGACAGTGATAAGAAATGAAATACTCAATTGAAAAATAAAATAATGATTTGTCGCCGAGATCTTGAGTTACTGATTACAAAGGGAAAATGTTTGATAAAAAAAAATCATTCAGTTCCGAGGAAATTAAGTTTTAGTTTTAAGGCTAGAATTTGATGGGTTCTGAAAAGCATCTTAAAATCATGACAAAAATTAAAATTTTCATTTTTTTGTGACAAGTCCCGAGATGTTGAGTTGATGAACATTGAGAAAAAACGTTTTATCGAAAATAGTTAGTCAGTTCCTACAAAATCATTTTTGAATGAGACGGTGTCACAGTGTGACATATGATTTTTCGCGGGTAGGTATTGATAAAAAATAACATTCACATTTTTTGTTGTTGAGCCATGAAGATATTAGAATACATGCCTTTCCTAAATACCATAAAAAATTGTTTGATCACAAAATCTTCATTTTAATGGATATGAAAATCTAACTTTAAGGTATTGTTAGCATAAAAAATACGATTTCAAACAAATCCTTTTAACACGATATGTATTTGAATGTTGCAGAATTTTCTAGACAAAAAAATTTGTTTTGAAAAATTGTCAGTCGCCTCCTTTTGCCTTTCCATCCTTCAAATGCGGATATGATACATTGAGTACGTATGACAAATTGCATGGATGGCAATTTCACTGGTTCCTCCTCTAAATAAGTCCAATAATTTGTACAATTTCTTGCTCCCCAAATGAAACATAAAGTTGACATTTTAATTTTCTTCTACAGTACAAAGAAATTGCTTGTATGTATAGTTTAAATTTAAAATACGAGTCTATAATAATTTCGAGTAGAATAGACCAAGAGCACGTGTCGACACGTGACAATGGCGACGATTGGATAGTGGTGAGAGCAAAACAAGTCAGACACAATAGGCTTTCACCTGATGAATAAAGTTATGGCGGTTATGTCGTGGGATAGTTCACACCCCATTACTTTGAAATCAACAACCCCTTGAGTTATCATCACTTCTCCACAATCACCCTTCATTCAAACGTTGGCGTAACCAGACATTTCAAATACTACAAACAAATAAAAAAATTATCCAATTTTTTCTGTCTGCATTTTTCAATAACAAATAATAATATGGAAGCATATTTTAGGAAAAAAAAAATTTTATTGAATCAAAATCCTTCAAAATGTCAACAAAAATTATATTTTTTGTATTTAGTCAATGAAACACTTAATTTAAAAAAATGTTAATGACTTCCAAAAATCTTTTCTCGTCTTGATTAAGGAAACTTAGTATCATTTCTTCAAATAAGAAAATTGAAACTTCGAATAATTCTAATTTCAGATTTTCAACTATGTACTTTCAAGTGGCCTAAGGACTAGCTGTATGTTAAAAAAATGGTTTAACATTAAAAAAAGAGCAGTGTGTTTCTTCCATTCGAGGAAATTTTATAAAGGATACCTACTTCACATTTTTTAATAAGTGTGTCATTAACCAAATCCAAAAAATCGTAATATTTAAAAAATTCTAACCTAATCACAAATTAGTTATTCTAAAATTCAATTTTTATGTCATTATTTGTCATTTGAGACTGTACACATGAAAAATTCGCCGTAATTCTCGCACACATAGGAAAAATGGTCAATTTTTCCATATATAAAAACTTGCAAACCCTCTGTGGCGACTATAAGTGATATAAAAAAAAATTGACAAAAATCACGAGTTATCAAAAATTTTTCACAAAAACTAAAAACAGATTTCAAGAAAAAATGTGTTTATCATTATTCTATAAATGGACCATTATTACCCAAGTGTAAACCACTTAACTGTCTTTCAGTACAGCTTCGATTATGTTTTTTACACTTCTTCCAACAATCCTATGATTATTGTTAAAAAAATGAATATTTGAGCTTCAAAAACAAAATTCAAAAATAAATTTGATTTCTTTTGGGAAATAGGCATATTTCTTTATTCAATAAATAAAAAATGTTGAACTCAACTTTCAGAAAGTCTTTTTATATTCTTATCAGAGAATGTAAATGGATGCATATCGTATGTATGTATGTATGTATGTATGTATGTATGTACGTATGTACGTATGGATGTATGTATGGCTTTGATCACGATAAATTTTAAAAAGACTACTCGGATTGGATTGTGCATTAAGACGCGTCTTAAGGGAGTAACATTAAAGATCAAGTTTGTTAGCCAGCTCTTTTGGATAAAAATTCAAAAAATAAGAGCATTCTCTATATTTTAAAGAAATTTTTTTTAAGATTCAAAAATTTTACGTACAGCTATTCTTAGTACTCAGAAAAGCAAACAGTTTATGCCAACGACTTTTCTCGATTGAAAGAAATTTATCAGAGCTATAAGAAAAAAAAAAAAATTGATTAGCTTTTCGAACTCGAAAGTTCATTGCCTCACTACCCGATTCGGGTAGTGTTTCTAGGTGGATAAATACTACCAGTGTGGGTCCACCACACCCACGACGGGTCAACAACACGCAGTATTCCCCGAACGGTCACCCATCCAAGTACTAACCGCGCCCAACACTGCTTAACTTCAGTGATCCAACGGGAACTGGTGTTTTCAGCGTGGTATCGCCGTTGACAGAGCTATAGCATTTTCAAAATAAAAAAAAAACGAAAGTGAAAATTTTAAGCCAAACAACGAACGATACGAAAAAAGTCAACAAAGAAAAGCGTTGCTGTTTGAAAGCCCTACAATATTATCATAACAATTTTTGAATTTTCTCGGAAAATCGAAAATTCAAATTTTGATCGATTAAGAAATAATAAAAAATAAAAAATTCCATTTTGCTATCAAACTACGCAAGATACGGGAAAAGATGAGGAATAAAGATTGTGCAGCTAAAAAAAATTTACAAATTTCTCATGAACTACTTCATGATAGGACGCGTAGTTTTTGTTTTTTTTCGTGAAAAACAACAATAAAAATAAAAAATAAAATTTCTGGTAGGATAATAATTTTTGATAAGATGTGTAGTTTTTGTTTTAGTCGTGAAAAATAACATTATAAATGAAAAACAAAATAATTTTTGGGAAAACGACGCAAGGAATGAAAAAAAAATAATTAACAAAAGTTGTGTACTTGAAAAGGATCTATAAATTTGTTATTAATCATTTTTAGATGAAACGCGTAACTTTGGTTTTAATCGTCAAAAATAAAATTTCAAATTAAAATATTAAATTTTTGGACAAACGACACAAGCTATGAAAAAAATGAATGAACAAAAGTTGCTAATCCAAAAAGGAGCTACAAATTTATCATCAATAATTTTGTTATAGGATGCGTATTTTTTGTTTCAATCGTAAAAAATAACGTTAACCCGTAAAGTTCACACTCCACCTGCGCATTCATCAAGTCCACACTATATA
>CAKNXH010001012.1:67410-103696 GCA_932178445.1 Andricus quercusramuli
TGAATTTAAAAAGTTTAATTTTTGAATAACATTTGTTCTTTACACTATCAAAAATAGAATACTTTATTCACAGAATTAGCTTTGTCGAATTTAAAAAGCTTATAAATTAAATTTAATAATTGATGTTATTTTTCTTCTTCTATTAAATGAATGTTTATAGTCGCATCAACTGCCAGGGTCATTAGCGACTGTACTATAGGGTTAATTATGAACTGAACCAAGGGATAGACGCGAAGCTTTCTAGAAACACATCAAGCCTCACTTCCTGTTTTGGGATACGATGCCTCCCTTGATGTTATTTGGTCGATCAGGACAATTAAATAATTAACTTTTGATGTTAGATATTACCGATCAATGGTCAAATAATCTTGTGGAGAAACAAGAAAAGAAATCCGAGCCTAGACAGGTTTTTTCTCATTTCTGCAGAAAATTATTTGACCAGTAATCGGCAACATCTAACATCAGAAATTAACTTGGAAATTAAAGTTGTTAAATTTCTAAAAAAAACTGGGTTTCCCATTTATTATTTTGAAATTGTTTTATTGTCATTGCATTGTTGAAATAAAAAATCTAATACATGAGATGTTTCTATTTCAAGATAGATGGCAGCATTAAATATTCCTATGGGTATAAAATCGATATTGCTTCAATGGTAATAGAACATGAAACTTCATATTATCAACAGCTGTTAACATAAAAATAATGACTTAAATGATTTGATTTAACATACTGGTGACCCTTACGAAAAATTTCGTTATACTGTTCAGTGCCTTAATTTTACATTTATATTTACATATACATTACATTGTCTGACCTTAATATAAACTTAACTGCACATTATATATTTTTGTAGAGCTTTAAAGTTTTATGAAGTTAAATTAAAAACATCATAAGGTCGACATGAAAATCAAGGCTGAAAGTAAATTAACCAAAATAAAATCGTAAAATATTGTTTCAATGAACAACGGATACTTACTATATTGAAATCTTGAAAAGAATTTACAAATGGTCATTCAAAAAGATGACAGTTGTTTTAAAAGTTATTTGTTTCAATTTATACATTTTCAAATGCTAATTGTTTTCAGCTTAACACTTTCGTAATTTTGACATGAGTTGGATTTAAATTTCAACCAACCAAAAGAACTGCGATTTTTCAGATGCAAAGATGCTGATTTTTTTTTTGACTTGCGAGCCTTCCAAGATCTTTTTACTTCTGCCCTTACTTCACTGTTCAAAAAGCAATAGAGGAGTGCAATAAAGCTGCCCTGGAATAAAAAAATAACAGTATATTAGTATATAACGTCAGCCCATAATAACGAAGAGCCAGAAAATCACTCAGAAAAATTAAGTTTGAGAAAAATTTATATATATACAAATTTTAAAAAAAATTTTAATTTCATCGCAATTTCACTGGGAGTGGGTGCAATTTTTCAGATTAGCATCCGCTCCCACCGAAATCCCGCGGTTGTCCTCATGACAAACTTTTAACAATATGCACCCCAAGATAAATATTATGTAATCAAACATTTTTTTTCTGCATGATTTTCAAATACTTGAAATACTTGAAGTGACAGTAACTTGAAATGACCCAAAAAGTAGATCAAAAAAGAGCCATAAAAGTTCGACTCGATGGTCCTTGGAATAGGATAGTCCAATAAGAAGTGTATGATGCGTTCCCAGTAGCGGGACCAATATTAAACTTGATCTGGCCCATTTCCTGAAATTAAATTTTCGTGTTATTTAGTATTGAAAAACCATATTTCCTAAATAATATTTTTCTACATATAACTATTACACAACTAAAATTTCAAAAGTTTACCTGTACTGCATTTTTTTCCTTTGAAGAAAAACGGATGTCTTTAATTTCAGGAAGAGTACTCGAACGATGTTGAGAAATAACAGGAAATTAAACTGGAATTTTAAGTAAAATAATAATTATATAATTTTTCTTTTTGTTGTTCATTTTTGAGAATGGAGGACTTCAAAGAAACGGATGTTTTCTGAAATTGAAAATTTGCAGTGGATGCTCTGCCGGCGCCGGCATAAAGTTCCTTGCTGGCTGTTTTTTCCCGGGTATAAAGTACCGAAAAGGGTGTATCGATGTATTTTTAAGCACTGATTACGAAGGTGGTCATGAAAATACCCAAAAATATAATTTTTGAGATCAATACTTGAAAAACCATGTTTAAAAAAAAATTATGTCAAAAAATTTGTTTAAACCTCGTTTACTGATACATTGGCTGCGCGTGGTCAAAAATCAGTAGCGTTATTTTTTTCAAAATTGTGTTAAGCACGTTATCAGGTGTCATTTAACGTAGATAATACATGTACACTTTTTCAAAACTAAGTAAGTGCATTCTGAAACTGTAATGAGAAGTCAAAACACAGTAAGTGCACACCTGTGGCTTATTTTGTATTGCAGCATCAACGGAAGGTTGGACAGGATAGTGGCGTCTTGTTATAAAACAATTTAAGCGCCCTACATACTATTTTTGAATGTTTTTTATTAAAATATTATGTGAAAATTTCTTTGGACAGTTTTGATACTTTTACAATGAATTCAATAATGAATAAGCGCAGAAATATAATAATTTGAATTTTCTTTGCTGTTTATTTGATATCTACCAATTTTTTTTATCAATTGAATGTTTATAGTCGGATCAACTCCCACTCTTCCAGGGTGAGTAGCGACTGTACTATAAGATTAATTATAAACTGTAGGGTATCTGTGGAGTAGTATACCAAGGCACAGAAACGAAGCTTTCTGCAAACACATCCATCCCCGCTTCCTGTTTTAGGAATCAAACCCGCGCCAGAGTGGCTATAACCATAAGTTTACAGCGTTAGAACATAAGACCACCAAGATACCATCTGAGCCACGATTACTCCCTTTGATATGAAATTGTATGAAACAGTTTATTTTATTATCAATAATCATTTTTTGGGTTCCAATCGTGTACAAAACTACGAATCTTGCCGACGTTACGTGAACATTACAGTTCACTTCTTCAGGGCTAACCTGAAACTGAAGTTTCAGGGTATGATGTTCTTATATATATGAAGGGTGGATATTCAAAGTCGTATAACCGCCATTTCCAATTTTTCACAGGAGGGCGGAAAAACGCTCGCATTTTGTTAATTATGCAATGTAAAATGCAATGTTTGAAAAATTTCTCACAATAAAACTATTGCGAATTTTAACTTGCTCTTGTCGCTGAAATGACAGCATCAGCTTAGAGTTTCGAACAAAAAAATTAAAAAAATTTTGAAAAATTGGCGGTTGTACGACTTTGATATCCACCCTTCATATTCTCTACGATGCCTTTGATTGGTCAGAGCGCCCCATCGTGTGGACTGGTTAAACTTGATTGGCCAATCAAGTCTTTTTTTTTGGAAACCCGGGAGGTCGGAAAGCCAAATCGGATTGATATTATATCCATTGTTCTTATATTGATGTTATTTGGGTGTTTTAAGATTTCTATTGCTTCTCTATGTTTTCTTGGCATAATATAGTACAGTCGCTACTGATCCTGAAAGAGTGGAAGTTGATCCGACTATAAGCATTCAATTGATAAAAAAAATTAATTTAATTAAAATTAATTTACATTTTTGCGATAACGGTTGTTTTGTCAAATAGAATACTCTGTCCTGTTTCGATATGATGCTCAGCTAGTGCTGATTTCGCCAAAAAGATCAAGGGATTTTATATACTCCAGAATCACTGAAAGCTGCCTTTTTATCTTCAGGGTTTTTTAAAAGTTGTTTTATTTTCACAGGTGGTTTAAGTATGTTTTGGACGTTGTGTTTGTTGTGAATTCTTTCTATTTGTTCTGTGATACCTTGAATGTAGGGTAGGATGGTGGCCGCTTTTCTCTCTCTTTAGTAGGTTGTGCTGACTTGTTTTTTTGAGTGTATTTTCTTAATTCTTTATAAATTTGTTTGTTTGTATAATGGTTTTGTATTAGGATTTGCTTAACGTTTTGCAATTCGTGATGTAAGTTATCTTTATCTGTTATTGAGACAGCTCTGTTTACAAGGAATTTTATGACCGATTGCTTTTGAGATGGGAGGTGGTGGGAGGAGAGAAGGCATGCAGGTATCTATTTGTATGGGTGGGTTTTCCGTGAACATCATGTCCAAGCCCAACTTCCTTCCTTAAACTTAACAAAACAAGAAAAAACAGCAATTAAAGAACTCAATCAGAATGAAGACATCATAATATAACCCGGAGACAAAGGCAGAAGAACAGTAATAATGAATAGAGAAGACTATAACAACCAAATCATGGACCTTCTAACTGACGATATATATTAAAAACTTAAAAAATACCCCGCAAAAACAATGGTCAACATATCAAAAAGCTTTCTAAGAGACTAAAAACTTGACAGCGAAACAATATCTAAATTAATACCTGCTGATCCCATCTCTCCAAAAATTTACGGACCTCCGAAAATCCACAAAAACAACATTCCACTTCGACCGATCGTCAGCGCAATAAACTCACCAACTTACAACCTATAGCACGCTTACTCGCCAAAGAACTGAATCCTTTCACATGAAACTCTATCATCCACGTCCAAAACTCTTTTGACTTTATCAGAAAGATACAACAGATTCACATTCAACTTTGAGACATCCTACACTGTTAGAAATATGTTGAAAATTCAACCACTTTTCAACCACTTCTGTGGTTGAAATCTCGTTCATCCACGGAGTTGAAATAAAATTCATTCAAATGTAGTTGAAAATTCAACTACACAATGCCCCCTCATACTTCCCGCGAGGCCAGACCCCAAGGAGAAAGAGTCCCGCGAGGAGTAATTCCGTACGTTTGTGTCGTGAGATCAATAATATTAATAAAGGACATAATATTCAGGAAAAGAAGCAGCTTTAGAGAAGAAAAACAAAAGGTAAGCTGGAATAATATTATCATAATGGGAACATTTAATTCACAGTATCGGTACTAACTGCTGTATGTTTTTTTTAGGTTATGTTTACAAAAACGAGTTTTGAAAAGTTTATCTAATTGGGCGCGCAACTCATTACGGTAATATAATTCCAACCGAGATTAGAACGAACCTTTTTTTGTCTTCGTTAAAGCTGCTTATGTTCCTAAATATTACATGCATTTTGTTAATCTCATGAATCACACGACACAAACGTACGAAATAACTGACTGATTCCTTATCAGAATTCTTTCGGTACAGTTAGTGAATCTCAAAGCAAAGTATTTTCCACGAATCTTTATGGGTTTCATTCCAGATTTTTGAAAAATTAAAATTGCTTTGAAATTCACTATCTGTACCGAATAAATTTTTTTTCTCGTTACTGAAATTTCAATTACATGTTGTTGAAATTTCAACTGGGTGGTTGAAATTTCAACCACTGCATGGTTGAAATTTCAACAACGGTAATTGTATAAAACTTCAACCACATGTGGTTGAAAATTCAACCAGATATTTCTAACAGTGTAGTGAGTTTCGACGTAGTATCTCTCTTTACGAAGGTACCAACCAATCTCTGATACAATCGATATTATTAAATCCTTTCAAACTTCCCCTCCAATCTCATACCTTTGATAGAACACTGTCTAAATAAATTTGGTGCCCTTAGTTGACGATACTTTAGTCATCTGGAGATATGGACTAAATGAACTAAACAAGTTTTTAGATTTCATCAATCGATTACACCCTAATATCCAGTTCACCATGGAAACTGAACAAACCGGAAAATTGCCTTTCTTGGACGTACTATTTTACAAAAGATCAGATAACACATCAGGACATGAAGTTTACAGGAAACCCATACAAACAGATACCTAACCTACATGCCTCCTCTCCTCCCAGAACCATCCATCTCAAAAGCCATCGGTCATTAACTCCCTTGTATATAAAGCTGTCTCCATAACAGATAAAGATAACTTACAGAAGGAATTACAAAACGTTAAGCAAATCCTAATACAAAACGATTACACAAACAAACAAATTTATAAAGCAATAAGAAAATACACTCAAAAAACCAATTCAATACAACCTACTGAAGAAAGAAAGAGAAAATCGGCCACCATCCTACCCTACATTCAAGGTATCACAGAACATTTAGAAAGAATCCTCAACAAACACAATATCCAACCTTTCAATGATTCGGGAGTACATAAAATCCCTTGATCTTGTGGCGTCTATATTGGAGAAACCGGGAGGGCGGTGAGCCAACGTGTAAAGGAACATGAGAGTAAAGTCAGGCTAAAACATTGCACGCAGTCAGCACTAGCTGAGCATCATGTCGAAATAGGACATATCATTTTATTTGACAAAGCAACTGTCATCGCAAAAACATACAATATTTTTCCAAGAAAAAAAAGAAGCAATCGAAATCTTAAAACACACTATTAACATCAATATAGGGACAATGGATATAATACCAATCCGATTTGGCTTCCCGTTCTCTCGGGTTTGTTGATTGGTTGATTGGTTGATTGGTCAATCAATTTCGACCAGTCCCTACGATGCGATGGGGCGCTGTGGCCAATCACAGGCATCGTAGAGAATATATATATATATATATATATATAAGAACAACATAACCCGAAACTTCAGTTTCAGGTTAGCCCTGAAGAAGTGAACTGCAGTATTCACGAATCGTTGACAAGATTCGTAGTTTTGCACAAGATTGAAACCCGAATAATCTCTTTCAAATTTATTACAATGATTCATCGTGAAAGCATTAAATCTATTAATAATATTTTTGTTTCATTCATGTTAATTCAAATGTTATTATTAAAATCACATAAAAGTGAAATAATTTTTTTTATTCTACTTTTTGATTCAAATAGCATGAAAGAGAATTTTACTACTGTATTACTTTACTGTACTTTATTACTGTTTATTGTGCGGAATGGTAAGATAGCGACATTTTTTCGGGCAGTGGTATCTTCACTGCCCAAAAAATGTCCCCCTCCCCTGACTTTTATAACCCTTCTCAAAGAGAGAGTGATTTTGGAGACCCACCTCACTCCCCCTCCTTCAGGAGGCCCCCATTTTTTATATCCCTTGCCGGAGGGAAAGTCAGTTAGTCGACATCCATCGCCAGTCACAGCCGCCCCCCTTTCCAGGACAAACCCCTGACCCTTTCCAACGTCTCGTGGGGGCTGGAAGGCACCCCTGAGACATTCGTACTCAGTACATCAAAATACATTGACTTACGCTTTTCTCGCCTATTATTATAGCACTCTGTCCACTCATTGTTATATACGAAATTTATTTTTAGAATTTTGGTTAATGGGCGTGGACAGAATTATTTAAAATTAATTTTCATTATTGTAACAGTAAGAATCTCACTCTATTTCCATCTTCACCCAAAATTAAATAGACAGGAACAGACATCTCTAAAGATTTGTACGCATAGCATCCAATAGCTGAAAAGTTCGGACATGCCAAAATGCATCTTCCATTTTTTTAATTTGAATGAATAATTTCTTAGAATTGCTTTCTCGACCGCGATAAACACTTAGGATTCCACACCAAAAAATCATAATAAAATATATACACAGTAAATAACAAAACTAACATGCATTTGACCGAGCGATTTAGTAAAAACCAGATAAATTGTATATTTAATTTAATTGCTTAATTTAATTTAATTATTGATGAATAATTAATTAATTAGCCTAGAATCTTTGCCGGTGTCCTCCGATGACAGTTGAACTAGCCGAATCGCCCTCGAAGTTTTAGAAAATCAGGAAATTGATGTACGTACGGCGGAGAGAAAATTATCTAATTTGTCCAATCGTTTGAGCTGAGCAAAAAAATAAGCTTTCAGTCTTAGCAAATTGTCCAAATGGCTAAAAAAACGTAAAATTAACAGTATTTGAACGCTTGAAACATCACTAACAATTTTTTTTCGAAAAAAGAATAATAGCATGTTCCTTTGATTTAAGCTGAAGTAATTTCAGGTACGACATATTCAACTTTTTCAAAAATTTGTGCATAGGACTCAATAAAAAAAAACATGCTTTTTGGCCATTTTCAAAAAATTCTAAGTTATTAACCGATTTCAATTTTTTTTTTTTTAGTTTTTTCGGATGTCAACCCACTTTGTTTCGCTCAGCTCAAACGATTCGACTAATTTAATCATTTTCACTCTGCCCTAGTGTACGTGCGTCGATTTACTGATTTCCTCAAACTCTGAGGGCGATTCGGTAGGGTCAATTTTCATCAAATGACACCGGGAAAAATTCTGGGTTAATTTTTCATGGATGGTCACCAGAAAATCAACAAGCACCTCCAATTTTCAAACTTTTGCTTTTTTTGGAATACCCTAGGGTGAGCAATGCCAGTATAGGCGGGTAAATCGGAAAAAGAGAGTAAATAGTTACAAACCTCTCCCCTGTGCAGGGGCCGGGGGTCATGTCTAGTCGTTCAGCTCATGAAAAATTATTACACCAGAGCCTCTATATATGAACAATCTCGCGGGTTGCCTGAAAATAGTCTTGTTCATATAGCGCGTACAGCGAAGCGTAAACAGTCAGAAAGGCAGCCTGAACCGTTTCCATAATATTGCGCAATCTACTTGACTGAGTGGTAGTGCATGCGTCCCTTCAGAGGCGGAGTCGCAACGGTCTCTCGCCCTGCCCCCTGAGAAACTGCGGAGACCAGCAATTCTACGAATTCAGATAAAGCGTGCGATCGCGCGTTCAAATAGTGAGGCTCTGGTATATTTTACACCAATATTTAAAAAAAATATATTTTTTCCGATGCAAATACAAGTTATTGTAAATTATAGATTGGTGTACATATAATACACATTTGTTAACTAATACAATATTTGAACAGTGAGTGTACTTACTATATAATAATAACCACGCTGAAATATTTAATAAAAACAGACCGGCAGTCCCACTCCGTTAAATATTAACCCAATTTTTTTTCGAACTATATACAAAATTTATTTTTAAAACAGGTATGTTTTCGAAATTAGATGAAATCAAAAAATGCTGCGAACTTTGAAAAGGCTCATTGAAATAAGTTGAAATAATTTGTTTACGCTGAAGTATGTTCGTAGAAAGACCATGGGGAGAAAGTTCCCGGAAATTGGTATCATGTGCTAAAGTCATCTCACATTTCATAGCATATGAAACTTAGTGCTACACCTTTATAAATGGACCGCTATTGATTTTTTTTGTTTTTATTGTCCGGGATCAAGATCTGAGCTTTTGAAAATGGTTCTCAATAGTTAGCCCATTCCCTATTGTTAATTTTTATTCATGATGAAAAATACTTTTAAATTTGTATGTAATCTTGATTAAAATTTTCAAAGGGAAATTCTATGTGCTTTCAAATTTGAAACTGTTCAAGTTTAAAAATGGCAAATGTTAAAACCAATTTCAAAGTTTCGCAATTGGAACATAATTAAAGGGCCCGCACAAAATCTATGGAAAAATCCTTTCGATGAAATTGTTTCATTACGACTTTCAATAAGCATCACCTGAAGGATCAGAAAACCGAACTTTGACCGAAAGAGCCTTTCCATGCATTTTGTGTGGCATGCTTTAAAAATTTTATGAAGTTTTTTTCAATTTTCAGCAGTTTGAAAAATCTTGAAATAAAAATCTGTCAAATCAGTTAACCGTCAAAACTGTATTATTTTCGGATGCCGCAAAAGCAAAAAGAATTATTTTCATTGAAATTGAATTCAAATCTTAATTAAAAATTGCAATAATTTGAAAAGCTAATTAGGTTTAGAATTCAAATTAATTTTTTCACAAAAATGTATTGTAAGCATAGATTTTTAAATTCTTTAGTGACTATTTCTTCTCAAAATAAAAAAAAAAGGTCAATAAATAGAGAAATATCAACTTTCAATATATTTTAGTGTATCAATAATTTTTTCAATTACTACGTGTAGTAATTACGAAACTAAAAAACTATAAATATTGAGTACCACTGTTTCATCGTTCGAGACTTAATAGACGACCGGCGGATGATATAGACGTTCTACTTATGTTCTTACCATTTTCCGCGAAGTTCACGTCATTTTGATAGGGACGCTGCTTTTTCTTTTCTACCATTATACCTAATATATAATACTGAAATAATCCAATTTCCGAAGGTAAGAAAAATACAGAAAAAATATGGTATCGGAGATGAGGGTAAGTTGGCTCGGGGGCTGAGTTGGCGCACCCTTAATTATAAAAAAGACTATAATAGTTAGGCTCACGAAAATAGTTCCATCGGCTGGAATCGTGCATAATATGTACTTGGTAAAAAACGCACAATTACTTGATTTTCTAAAACAATCTCATCACAAGTTTATTTATAGGATTTTTCGGTAACTTTTTGTTATTTTCAGAGAAATTGAATTCAATCGATAAAACTCTTAGATTTTACATTAACCTGACTCACCCAACACTTTTGTAATATTTGATCTTCAAGTTCATGATCAGGAAAAAAAATCCATCCAATAAATTAGCCTTTTAATCGAAAAGTATTTAATGATTGAACAATCCGCGGGCAGACGTTAAATTGCATACGATTATAAATGAAATGTGTAATTGAAATGTAAATTATGTGATTTGATGAATTGTCAATATACGATGTTAAACAATAATAGCTCGGTGCACCAGAAAAACTGAAATTAACCTATTTTATGTATTTTCCATTTAAAAATGTTCTTCTGCTTACTAAAGCACACTTCTTCCAGACTTACCAAAATTATCATCATGATGGGAATCCGTATTATGAGAAAAAAATAGGGGTTGCGATTAGTCGTCCAGCACAGAACATCTTCAAGATTTACTCGAACAGTTACCCAAGGAATGACAACCAACACTGGTAAACCTTAAAAAATTGTTCAACTAATGATTTTCAATGAAAAGTTTACAATTAATAAATCATTTTCTTTTATTATTATAATTAGTTCACTCACACCAGCCTAGCCAAACATAAAATGTAATTGCAGTCGTATCTGCACACAAGGATGAAAATATCAACCGATGCAAGTACAATCCTTCCATTAATATCCACGAATAATTCACCATAATGCAGTATTGCCATATACTTGTGACTGCCTTGCAAACCCAGGTCTACAAAATATTTTATTATGAATATTTGAAAGTAACGCAACATATAGGATAAAGACAACATATATAGGATAACTTCAACATTAGCGTACCGCTCGCGGTGGCCCCCCCCCCCCCCCCCGAAAAAAGAGTTATGTACTATTTAAACAGCCTCCCAGTGACCCTTTTATGGTGAGGATCATATTTAAAACTACATAAAAAGTGATTGTCAAGTTGATTAACAAATATAAAATGCATGTAAGAGACAACTTTTATATTTATTTTTTTGTTAAATATTCTCAAGCATGAATTGAAAGGGGAGGCCCACTACTGACGGGTGGCCCATAATATTGGTATCATTACGCTATTTTATAAAATTCGTCGTATAGTATTCACTATTTAATATTAACTTACATTGTGTTCCTTAATAAACATTTTTTCCCCATCTACATAGACAAAATCTGTAGAAAGTCCTGTTCCTTCAAGAAACAGCCAATCTTTGAACAGAGCCATGAATGCTCGAACGATGAAAGATGCAAACAGATGCATATGCAATCTGTTTCGCGGATTCTGCAACTTTCTGGAAACAAGAGTGGCAGGATAATTTTTTCATCAGTTTTTTAGAAGTAATTTTAGATATTTTTCACAAATATTATTTCATTGTAACAGATTGAGTCTACTAACGAAAAGTGTACTGATACCTACCTGTGCAGAGAAAAAGTGAGAAAAGCGATTACCAAAAATGTGAAGGAAGTTGCATAGCCCACTTGGGAGACAGCCTTAATTATTGGTAACCATTTCTAAAAAAAAACAATTGGTGAATTAAAAGCACCTGATGAATCATTTTTTTGTAACAATTGGTTTCTTAAAATAAAATAAAAGTTTACTAGTTTGAGGGGTACTTTGATGTGCAGTGTGCATCGCACCGTTCTGCACTATTCCAAAATTAAAATTTTTAATTATATTAAATTGCAAGTGTTTGAGAATGATTGATTTTAAACTTTTATTCTTTCGCAATTGTAAAATTATTAAAAATTGCAAAGTTTAATATTGAACAATTTAAAACTGAGAGGCCATTAAAAAAAAAGTTTTTCTTGAAATGAAGTACTGATAATTTCTGAAGTACTGATAAATATATATTTCTGCCCAGGAATAACAAACCCTGTAAATGAGATTTAAAGGTCCCGCGAGCCCCACGAAGTTTAACACATATTTCCTATAAAAAAATACTTTTTCGTACATTTTATTCAGAATACTCAATATTGGGTGTGTTGAGTTGATACGCAAAATTTTTTTCATAATAATTAGCCACAGAATACGAATAAGAAATTACTCTGAATTGGACTCTCATAAGTCTCTTGTATAGGGTCCCAAAAACCCCCATACGTAAAAAATTGGATTTTGCTAGTTTTTGACGCTATTTATTATTTTTTTTGTGGTTTCTTCGAGTAATATTTGTGTCTCATACATTAAATATTACTTTCCACTGATAACTTGATGCTTGAACAAATTTTTAAAATGCTTTATTATTGTTTATAATACTTTTCTCTTAGAATAGAGTTAGAAAGTCACGGTTTTTTCTGCATTTTCAACTTCCTTTCAACTTTTTAGATGGAGCGAAGCAATAATCAATTAAAGGTATTAAAAATAATTGTTTAAGTAATTCATTATTATTTTCAATCATATTTTCTTTGAATAATGCTAGGAAGTTACAGATTTTGTCTGAAATTTTCCACTTTTTGTCCACTTTTCAATTATGGTAAGATAATAATTGATAAAAGTTGAAAAACGAATTTTTAAACAATTTATGATTATTTCAAACGATCGTCTCTTTGAGTAATGCTAGAAATCAAGTTGATTCTACTAACATTTTTACACAATTATCAATTGTTCAGTGCAATGAAGTATGTGTCCACCAAGATAAAATAAATTCACTTCGGTTTTTTGCATACCAATAATAGGGCTAAGGTGCCAAGAATTTGTGCTTTTGCCCTCATTAATGAAATTTAATAATTATATATTCTTTTAATTATCACTTTGTATAACTATCTTCTCCTATAGTAATGCTAGTAAGTTGCAGTTTTTTCTGAAATTTTCCACTTTTTGTCCACTTTTTAATTAAAATGAGCTAATAATTAATGGAATTTAACAACATTCATTGCTTAAACCATATATTATTGTTTATGACTATTTTCTCTTATACACTGGAACTTGGATATAATCAGTCCTTGGCGGTTCAGAGCTGTGGGGCTGAACGAAAGGCAGTGTTCAGTCAAGCGTGGCAAACAACATGAGGGCCGCACTCTCTGCGCTTTAGTTGCATCAGGTTGCGTCATGCGTCCAACTCCAACAGAAACTACTCACGCGACCCTGACTGTTTACGTTTGAACGGTCTGAATTTAGTATGAAGGCCACAGCAAGTCATTCCAGAAAGCGGTATCAAATCCAAGTTTCAGTGTAGTAATGTCAGAAAGTTGCGGTTTTTTCCTGAAATTTGTATCTTTTCTCTGGCTTTTTAGTTATCAACAAATAAATAAACATCAGAGAGAATAATATTTTAAACAAACTCTTCCTTTTTTGTGGATATATTTTTCTGAAATAGGATCAGATATTTAAAATATTCTTCAAATTCTCTATATGGATCATATGTAATGTAACTTTTCCTTGAAGTACTTACTGAGGGTTCAAATTGATCTTTTGAAAAAGTGAGTGAAATGAGTAAAAATTCTTCATTCTGAAAAAATGCAATATTATTTAAAAAATTATTCTTTTAAATGTTAATTTATTATTGATTCATTACTAAAAAGTCAAAGGAAAACTGAAAATATTTTAAGAGAACATAAATATATATTAAAACATGAACGTTATGATAAACTGTTTGAGCAATTACACTTGTTGACAAAAAGTGACAAAAAGTGGAAAATTTCAGACAAAGACCGCAACTTTCTAGCATTATTCAAAGAAAATATTATTGAGAATAATAAATTA
The DNA here is from genome assembly GCA_932178445.1 of Andricus quercusramuli. Taxonomy (NCBI): domain Eukaryota; kingdom Metazoa; phylum Arthropoda; class Insecta; order Hymenoptera; family Cynipidae; genus Andricus; species Andricus quercusramuli. The sequence continues at coordinate 81,455 of CAKNXH010001012.1, forward strand.
TTTAAACAATCATTTTTATTAACTCTGATTGATTATTTCCTTGCTCTAACTGAAAAGTCGAAAGCAAGTTACAAATTCAGTAAAAATCGCAACTTTCTAATTCTAAGAGAAAATTGCTATGAACAATAATACATTTTTCAAACAATTAATTCAGACATATAATTTTCCAGTATAAAGTGATATCTTATATATTAGAAACAGTTTGTACTGAAAGAAAGAGTAAAAAAATAATAATTAGCGTAAATAACTAGCAAAACTAATGAAATTCGAAAAGTAATTTTTTATTCTTATTCTATGGCTAAATGTGAGATGGAATATGGAGGGTCAACACGATACACCTGATGTTGACGATTTTAACTAAAATTCACGAAAACCTCTTTTTTTCATAATGGAAATACGTGTTAAACTTCATGAGACTTGGGGGACCTCTAAATATGATTTTTTTCCAATAAACAAAAACGCATTTATTTTTTTGTGGATTCAAACAAATTTAGAGGGATATACGCGAAAATTCGAGAAAAAAAATTCTATTGCATTTTTGGACCACCCTAGTGTACACACATGATAACTTTTCATTTACATAACATAATGTCAAAGCTCTCACAATGGCCAGTGTAGAATTAATTATTGTTTCTTCATATTCTGTAGTATCACGACTGAGATCGGTGATGGCAGCTATAAATTGTCCATCAGATGAGGTACAAAGAGAATAATTGCTCCATGAAACACCATTTGTATCTTTAAACCATTCCCCATTTGGCAAACATTCTTTAAAAGCTCGGGTTGCGTTTGAAGTGTATTTCGGCCAAGACTGAGGAGGACATGGTAATGTTGCAATTTGAGAAGCTACTGTTCGAGGCCAACATAATATTGAGTCGAAAAAGGGCGAACAAGAAGGCCTTGTGTCAGTTTTTGTCAAGCTCATAATATCTAGAATGAAAATAAAATATGTTAAATTATTATAAATTGACTTTTTTAAATTCATTGACTTCCATTTTTAAATGGTTTTTTGTAAATTAGCTACCTAACATAAGGGACCGCACTTAAATTACGTAACAGCTCCCGGGTGTCGAAAGATTTTGTTACGCTTTGTTACGACAGGGTAGGGGGGGAGGGGGGCATTATTCGTGTACGTAATTTTGGAAATTTACAAATGAAACAAATAACTCCCAGTAACTGTACAGAAATTTAATATGAATTCAATATTACGCGCCAAAGAAACCTGGTGAGTGAAAAACGAACCTAGCCAATAACAATTTTTTTTAAAGTCAGGAAAATTTATTGGTTAGGGAAAATTCAGGGATTTGGACAAAAAAAATCCTGCAAAGTCTATTTCCACATATTTATATTTCTTTTTTTTCAGTTGCTTCCTCCTGTAGATTATCTGTTCAGTTACAAATTTTGTTATTTTCTTGAAAATTCAACAATTTTGTAAAAAAGTCGTCCTTCTTGGTAGAAAATTCAACTGTTTTGTTAAATATTCATCTTTTTTGGATGAAAATTCAACTCTTTTTTTGCAAATTAGTCTTTTCAATTGAAAAATTCATCCATTTCAGTAGGAATTGCATTTTTCTTGGATAAACATGCAACTGTTTAGTTAAAAATTCAACATTTTTGTTGGAAATTCATCTTTTTGGGTTGAAAATTCAAGCCCCTTCGTAGAAAATTTACTTCTGATTTAAAACTCATATTTTTATGTTAAAAAGTCAAACTGAACTCTTTTTAGGATGAAAATCCAAATATTTTGTTGTTGTTGAAAATTTATCTTTTAACTTTAAAAATTCATATATTTTAGTGGAAGTTGTATCATTCTTGGGTAACAATGCAACTATTTAGTTTAAAATTCAACAATATTGTTAAAGTCATCCTTTTTGATTGAAAATTAAAGTGTTTTGTTGAAAATTCAACTATTTCGTAAAAAATTTACTTCTTGCTTAAAACTCATATTTTTATGTTGTAAAGTCAAACTAAAATCTTTTTTTGATCAAAATTCAAATATCTTGGAGAAAAATGAACCTATTTGCTTAACAATTGATGTTTTTTGAGGATTCTACTATTTTGTTTCAAAATTTTTGTAGAAGCACTTTGTTAAGATATCATTTCTTTTTTTAAGATTTATATTTTTATTTGAAAATTCATCTCTTTGTTTGAAATTATAACTGTTTTGTTGAAAACTAATCTTTTCAATCGAAAATTCAATTGCTCAACAATTAAGGATTTTTCTTTTTCTTTCATGAATGAAAAATATTTATTTGTTGAAAATTCGTCTTTTAGGTTTTAAAATTCATCTTTTTTTATTGAAATATCAACTATTACACTTTTTTGTTGAACATGAATTATTTTTGGTTGAAATTTAATCATTTTGTTGAAAATTCAAGTCATTTATTAAAAAGTCATCTTTTATGGTCTTTGTGGTCTTCAAAATTTTGAAAATTTTAAATTTGTATCTGAAATCTTATTTTCTTCCGTTTATATAAGATCCTATGTTGAAAATATTACAAGATTAAAATGCTGGTATTTAAATGTCAATTGTCAGAGAAAATGAAAAATTGGTCAAGGAAAAGTCAGGATTTTGAAAATAAAGTTTTCAAAACAAAAAATGTCCATTAGTTTCTAGTTCCATATCGTATTATTTCTGGAAAGCATAAATTACGTACAGTAAAGAGTAGGTGGGGGCGGGTAGGACTATTTTGTTGCTGTTCGTTAGCATGATATTTTGCAATTACAATGCCTTAAAGAAATATACACTAACCTTTCAAAAGCTGATCGCACTTAATTCTCTGTTCTTCCTGGAAAATTTCAAATTCTCTCTGCAAATCGTCAAATGTCTTTACCATTGTTATCTGAAAAATATGAATAAGTGACTGATCGCCATTAAGAGAAATTCGATTTTTTAATTATTTGGACAAAATAATTTGTGTTGATTAAGTTTTTTGAATGTATTGTCGATTTTGAGGGTTTCGTAGCCCCGGGAAAGAACCCTTATAGTTCCGGTCGGTTTTCCGTCCGTCCGTCCGCCGTACAACTCAATATGAACGGGCCCAAAACACACATAGGGCCCAAAATCTACATAGGACCTAAAATTGTCATAAGACCCAAAATTGACATAGGGTCCAAAATTGATATAGGGCCGAAAATAGACACAGGGCCGAAATTCGACATCGGGCCCAAAATAGACATAGAGTCCAAAATTAGTATAGGGCCAAAATCCGATATAGGGCCCAAAATATACATAGGGTCCAAAACTGAACCAGGGCCTAAAATTGATATAGGGCCCAAAATAGACACATGGCCCAATTCGACATAGGGCCCAAAATTGATATAGGGCCCAAACCCGATATAGGGACCAAAATATACATAAGGTTCAAATTTGATATTGGGGCCAGAATAGACAAAGGGCCCAAAATTGAGGTAGGATCCAAAATTGGCATAAGGCCCAAAAAAGACATGGGGGTCAAATTCGGCATAGGGTCCAAAATTTATTTAGGGCTATAGGCTACGAAACCTTTTTTTTTGTAGGCGCTTGCCGCCTACTTTGTCTAATATTTTTATTTTTATTACCTATACTAACTGTATTTAAACTTTAAAACAGCATTCTCAAGAACAGTTTTTAAAAATTCATGAGTTATTCTCGGAAAAAATATTATCACTGATCGATTTTAAATTAGACCTTCTTGTATGAAATGGCTTTGGTCATTATACAGCAATTTATTTCAAGGGTCAACCGAAAATGAAAGGGATTTTCTATCGGGTACATTTATTTCTATACAGTTTATTTTACTTATGTAACTAAACAATATGTTCTGTATAAAATTCGACTTCTTAATACTTCGACGAAATAAATCAATTAATATATTAAGAAACCTTCTATGACCAATTTTAGTTACAATGTATATTTTCAACTTTTCAATGAATAAATAAATATAAATTTATCGGTTGAATAAAATATTTTACGAATTAAGAAATGGCCATAAACACGTTTTATGCCTAGGTATAAAGGGTTTTTGTCATTTTTTCAATAAAACTAATGTTGCCTATCCACATATTCTGCTTTTATAATAGTTTTATTTGTCGTTAACTTCTTCTACCCAACATGGTTTGCACTTAATTAATTTTCTGTAGATCACAAAATATCGAAAAATTTAATGCACTTTTAAAAACTCCAATGAGAATTTTTTTCAGAATAATTTTCACTGATAACAAATATTTTTAATCGATGATTGCCAAAAAGTTGACCACTTTAAGTTCCAACCATTTTTCACTTCACTTTGAACAATAAATTTATTCTAAAATTATCTTAGTAAAGCACTTATATCAAATCACAATTTAGTAAAGTTTTTAAACTTTAGACGACCTCTTTCAGGAATTACAACTAAAAAAGTACGAAAAATGTCTTCTCACGAAGCTGTCTCAAACTAAAACTTTTTAATGAAAAATTGCTTAATAATATTAACACCATTTGTAAATATTTGAGATTCACAAATATTATTGATCCATAATTCAGGTTAAAATTGTTAATTTAATACTACGATGATTTTAGTAATACACTGTTAAAAATAATATTAAATTTAATATACCCATGTGTATTAAAATTAATATATCAATCATATGAAATCGCGATTAAGAGCGTGTATATTAAATTTCATATTACATTCATGTTAATCACTTACAAGAAAAATCAGATAATTCCATTTTACACAAATTCAAAATAAGTTCAACATAAATTTTCGACCCTAAATAATAAAACATGATACCTTCTTCCAGTTAATCAAAAATGTGACTGGATTTTAAGTCGAAAAGATCAATTAAGCAAACAAATAACATACCTTACCTACAATCAACTGTACTAGCATTAAATTTCTACTATTTAGACTGGATTTTGGAAAAAGTTCCACCCGTACGTCGCACTTTCATTATAAATAACAATTCAGTCGACGAATTCTAGATTATTAATTTAATTGCCAATATTTTCATGCACACTGCTATACCGACCTGTATATTAAATTTAATACACATGTATATTAAATCCAATACACCAATGTATGTTACATTTCAGTAGCGGTAGTGCATATTTGCTTCACACACATGTATATTAAATATCATACAGATTTTTCTAACAGTGTAGCTAAAAATCAATTTGTCAACGTTCATTTCAAATCACAGTGATAAAAATGATCACTATTTTTGCGTAATATTTTTCATAAGATTTCGGTTACGCTCAATAGTAATTTACCATACTATAAAATGAGAGGATGTTTTGAAAGCCTATTTTTGATTTTTGTTTTCTTTTTATCATAGTCAAATATCCTGTCACACCATCTTTAGCAACGTGTTAAATTCATATCCATAAAAAATACATTTCTTGATCTCTTAGTTTTATATTTTCATGCTTTCTTATATCACAAAAAAAAATCTTTTTTTATGCGGTATGGAAAATTGTTTGTTTTCGAAAATCTCATTCTCTAAAATGGTTTACTTGTTGACAATCATCAAATTTGTTTTGTTTTTAATATCTTAGGAGAATCTAATTCTTCTGAATAATTATTATCTTGTTTTTTTCATGTTTCGAGCGTGAGTGGATACGTCGTAAAAAATGGACAGTGAGAAATTCACGCACCACACGAATCACGTGAATGTGTAATGTGTCTCTCGCATGACAACAGATGACTTCTGACCCATCTTTACTATTTTTTAAAAAAGTTTCCTGAAAAGTTAGACTTTTACGTACAATGTAGCAACCTCTTAGATTGAATCATATTTTAAAACAGTAAGTGAAGGGTTGGAGGGAAAAGGGCGTAAGTACCAAAACACGAATTTTACAGGAGACACAAAAAAAGACTGTCCAATATTAACACATTTAATTTCAAACGAAAAACTACAAATACGGTTTGGGTTATTATCAGGCTTTATTGAATCGTGTAAAAAGCGCTTTGAAAAAAGCACTTTGAAAAAAAGAACTATCTCTAAGGAAACCCTTAACAAACGAAGAGAGCATCCCAAAGAACGCCAATTTTGACTCAGAAAGAGTTGCATAAATTTTTTATTTTTCAATTAAGAAAAAAAGAAAAATGCTTTCAAGCTATTGTGTAGCTCTGTTGAATTGCGAAATACGCGCTTAAAAAAGGCAAAAATCCGCGAGAAAATCCTTATCAAAGAACGGCGCGTCCCTAAAAAACGCCGGACCTGACACAGGAAAAGCTGCATAACTTTCGAAGCATAAAATGAACATCTTGAAAGATTTTCCGCGCATCTCCAAAAACAAAAATATTGGCACACAATGACTTGCATAACTTTTTTATTGAAAAAAAAACTAGAAAGTATTTGCGAGCTATTGATTAACCTTATTGAATCGTAAAAAGAACAGAGGCAAAAAGAAGTAATTACTTTTTAAAAATATCAAACATGGTTTTCGACCCATTTCTAAATTGATCTTGACCATAATCATCTATGGGACATGAGTTAAGTCAAAACAACTATTTTGAACCAATAAAACGAATTTCTAAAATTTGGCAATCACGCCTTTATCCACGCCGAACGATCCTTCAAATATAAATTCTTATGAACCCTAATTCTTTTTAAACTCTTAAGTATATTTATCATTTTCATTTAAATTTTCAACTATGAAGTAAAAGATAAGAGAAGATATAGACTCTTTGTTTACTTTGTCTACCACATTACTTTGAACTATCATGAATTTCTGTAAATATCTTATTGAAAGTAAAATTTAGATGTTATTTTAAAAATCTTGCATTACCTTCTATCGATGATCGATGAAACTTTCAACATTCTATAACCAGATAGAATCTTCCTATATTTTTCGAATATTCCAATTTAAAATGAAGGAGTGAAGATTCAATGAAGTGAGATTCTTCTTCGTTTTCAACCATGGCAGCCTTCAGGGTAACTTACATACAATTGAATTGAAAACCCGTATTTCTTTGTGGATTAAAAAATAATTTGCAAAAAATGTTTCGTGATATGGGGAGGTTATTTAGAAATACTGTTTTAAGATTCACAAAATAATTCGTAAAATAAAGTCACAGTTTCAAATTTTTAACAATTGTTACTTGAATTTTTTTCGTTGCAAAACATGAACTTTCACATATATTTTTCAAAAGTGCTTTGGTGACTTCATCCTCTTCAAGAAGCAACTGCGCGACGTCTGAATAGCTCACGGTATATCTAAAATTGTGTTTCTTCATCCTGTTTCAGGATAAAGAGCCAAAAGCGCAAGCGCAGAGTAATATCTGAAAAAAAAACGGAAATTCATAAATTCAAAAATTATTCCAAATGTGAGAGCAAAAAAACCTCAGTTACAATAATTATTACAATACATTTTTTTATTATTAAGAAATCACCCATGGAATGCAATTCGATTCAAACTATACTTCTCTGGTAAAATATAATATAATCAATAAAGACAATAATCAAATTAAAAGATAATAATGACGATCTGAATAATTAAAAATCTTATGTGAATAAATAATGAAATCTATTTTGGAATATATTATATTACTGTTTACGTTCATTGTTCTGGATCTAATGGATTCATAATGTCTACAATAAATAACTTCTATAATTCAGATAATGTCGCTAGATTATCATCAGAAAAGATCACATAAAATTAACTCCTATAATTTACTCGGGTCACGCGGTCAGCAATGCAATGAAAATAAAATATAAACTAAAATTCTTGAACCGTAGAAAATGTATATAGCATTCTGACTATTTATTGATTTTTTATTCTTATTAAATGTAATTAGGAATTAATTAATAAATACCAACTTAAGAGATAAAATTAGAAACATGCTTGGCCGTAACTTCCTTTTTCTGGGATAATTGGTAAAATGGTTGGCAGCCTCCCAATGATTATCGACCTCATTTAAATACATTTATGTGAAAGAATACTTAGAAATTTGTGACATTGTTAATTTCTTTAAAGATAAATTACACAGCCACACGAAAAAATCTTTTTTCGGGCCTGGAGGTCAGACCATGTTGACTATATGTTTTTTGGGTCGCTGAATCCGAATCCGAGGTCCAAAAAATCCCAGCACGTCAGGGTTCTGACGTAACCTCATAAAACCTCATACAATTTTATTTTTTCAAGTCTTTACTCAGACTTTACTCTTTACATGGTCAGACCATGTTTACCATATGTTTTTGGGGTCGCTCGATCCGAATCCGTGGTCTAAAAAACTTCAGCATGTCCGGGTTTTGATCTTCAAAGAAACTCGTGAAATTTATTCATCCGATTTGCGTGTGTCTGCCACTCAGAGAAATGTCCTCTGTAACTAAAGGATGTTTCTTGATCTCAATGGAATTTCCTTTTAAATTTAAGGTTCAGAGGATTCGGACCACGGATTCGGACCACGGATTCGGATCCAGCGACCCCTAAAAGATATAGTAAACATGGTCTGACCGCCAGACTAGAAAAAAAAATTACGAGGCCTTATGAGGTTATGTAAGAACCCTAACGTGCTGGGGTTTTTGTACCTCGGATTCGGATTCAGCGACCCAAAAAACATGTCGTCAACACAGTCTGACCTCCAGGCCCGAAAAACGATTTTTTTTGTGTGGCTGTGTTATCAACTACTATTAACGCTTAACTTACTATTGTAATTAAAAAACTTTCTGAAATTGATTATCCATTTGTGTATTTTATAATTTCGTTCGGCGCCTCTAGTGTTTTTTTTACAAATTGTTAAACTGGAAAAATTCCTTGAGTGGCCAATCATCGTACAGATTACCCCACTTGATACAGGTAGCCTTCACGAAAGAAAACGAATAAATTGTATGCTACGTCCTGCAGGTTTCCTCAATTTATTTTCGTCAAAATTGATACGCAGTTGACATTTTGTTAAAATTATAACATCAGTTTATTTCGCTCTGTCAACTTTTTAATTTCAATCCTTTTTTCAATTTAAGGAATTTTGTCCTGAATTCAAAGACTTGAGCAAACCGTATATAGCGCAAACATAGAAAGCTATTATTGAAATTAAATTTATAAACATTATGTCATTATACAACTACACAAATGAAGACATAAAATTAATTACCTAATCAACATTCTTCAAGAGACATTATAAAATCAAAGAATTAAAATAAGTAAGAAACACAATAAAGGTTGGTTTAATAAATAGAAGCAAAAACTATCTTGTATCTAAAGCATTGTATTTGTATCAACTTTTTTGTTCATTTAATGAGCGCTTTGCTTGCTTGTTTAACAAATATACGATTTGTTCCTCGAAAAGGAATAATGTGTAAGAGGCATTTATGTAATTATTGAATAATTTGATTCAAATGATGGATTTCTTTCGAAATTATAGATTAATACAATTTTCTAATAAAGTACTAGCATAATTCAATCTATTATATCAGGAATATTTTTTTCGGAATACATAAACGTCAAAATGTGAAAATTTATAAGTTTTTAAAATAGAATAACAATTTGGTACTGTTGAAATACTGTAACTAAACAAAATTGGATCATTTTCTATTAAAATGCACTACTCATTCATTAAGTCAATCGATTCGTGTTCACATGGCGAATAATTTTTCTTCATCCATTACGGCCTAATTATGATTATTAGAAGTTACAGTTGAAACAAGATTTTCTGGAAACAAGAAAAATATGAAGAAAATGTTAAATCTAATATTTTGTAAAATCCTTTTGGCTTATTTGAGACACTGAAGAAGAGAATAAATTCACCTCTCATGACTTTATCTACAAATAATCTCCAGATATTGTGGCGACAAGAAAATTGTAACACACATACACATAAATCCGGACAATTGTGTAAAACATCATATTAGATATATTGCTTCCTCATAGCGGGAGGTTTGTAATGACTTCAATTTTCAAATATAATTCTTGGACATATTTCGATATTATTCGACCCCAGGAGTTCGAAGAAACAATTTTCAAAATAGCCCACGTGTGTGTGTGTAACTTTTTTCTGTCCACCATATCTCGAAAAGTAAGAGAGCTATATGATCATGAAATTTGGAAGAATTTGAAGCTCCAACTGATGTCCAGGATTTTGAGCTAGATTGGCCATTTAGAAGTAGTCTTGTTTATATGAGAAAAACTTTTTTGATATTCAAAATTCAACAATACGATATATAGCGCATTTGTTCGCGTCTTTGATTGCATCGAACGAGCTATTGTTGAAACTTTAATGACCTTCCAGTATTGATTTATGAAGTTTCAAAATAATAGTTTATTATGTTTATATGAGAAAAACTGTTTTGCTATTCAATATACGACAATATTAAATGTAGTGTATTTGTTGGCGCCTTCGAGACGCATTGATTTCCCAAATTAAGAAGCTTTCATGACCTACCATAATTATCAATATCGTTTTTAAATTTTTCAACAAAATTATTTTCCTTATTTATGAGAGGATTTTTTTATATTAGGAATATAAAATTACTATTTTTTATGCAATTATTCGCGTCTTCGTTCGTGATAGAGACGCATGGATTGATCTATTGACAAGCTCCCCCTTCCCCTTGCCAGGTCCGTACGTTTAGACTCAACCGTGGGATAAACTTAGATAAAGTTGCATTGTTTCTATGAGGTTTTAATTTGGAATATAAGACTATCGTAAGTTTCAAAATTGTTCATTGTAACAGAACACATCAATTGACATTTTGGTGGGCTCTCTGATTTTCAGAAAATAATATTTTCGGTAAGACAGAAACATCAGATAGAAAAATATTGAAAGTAGCTATTTTTTTCTTGTGTTAGAAACAACCTCTCTCTATAAGGACGCAAAATTCTACTAAAATTAGCACAAATAAATACACCCATAATAAATACATCCATAGTACTTCGCAGCGGTATTTTATCTGGAATGCATTTAAATATATACCTATTTTTATAATTAGGTAATTGTCATCACTACAAAGCTTCCTCTTTTAGGAAGCAAGAACGATTAAAGTTTTCAAGAAAAGTTTTCAAAGTTTTCTGATAATATTTCATTTATTTTATAATTGAGAGAGTATAATGTCAATATTTCTTCGCAATTGTTGCCAATGTACAAATTTAATATTACATTAAATTAAAATTGAATAGGATTTATACCTTGAATATAATTCATTGTTAATTAATATAGCAACTAACAATATTGTTTTGAAGTTACTCCTACTGTTATTAAATTAAATATTTATGTAATTTTCCTGAAAAATTGAAAAAACGAGATTCGTTTCTATTAGAAACACAGTAGAAAAAGGATAGATGATTTATAATTTAATTAGCTGAAAACTTATTTTAGTGGATAGAAAAAGTCATCAGCTAAATGGCAGATAGAAAATCTAATGAGTCTCCCTCGGGATCGTGCATTTTTGTATACTCGTGAACTTGAACACCTGTGCACATGTTTTTTCATACACCCAGAAAAGTAAGTGAGTGTAATGACTTTAATTGAAAGTGGAATAAGACATAAATGTAATTGACCAATTTGCGCGGGATATCTAATGAAATTACTTCAGTCGCTTTTCAGTTATCGAGTGGTGCTGCACTTTTCTACTGGCATTTTTCTGTCATTTTTGAAACTCTTCAAAGTGCGTTATTCATGTAAAAGGCATGGATAATTTCCAAAAACAAGAAATAATAAATGGAAATATAAGCAATAGTGGTAATTTTTTTTATACCAAATATGATTAGATTATTTATTTAAAAAATGGAATATTACTGTAAGTAGGAAATTAATTATTGCAGTAATTATAATCGAACTGTACCTCCCAGGTGCGAATTGTCGGTCGGGCCATGGTTGGCCCAACCTTTGTAAGGTCGGCCCAATTTTGTGAGCCAATGGTCGGGCCAACCAGCGTAATGATAACGCATGCCGTCCCTATTTTACACAGTTGGGCCAACAGTAGTTGCCATGGTTGAGCCAACCGCGGAATACAAGGTTGGCATACCATTGGTTTTCAAAGTTGGCCCAACATTGGTAGTAAGCGTCAGATAACCAACGCTTCTTCTGCGAATTGATTGACGGTCCACGATCGGGCCAACTATTAGAATGATCTCGGCCCAACCTTGGACAACAATGTGGGGCCAACTTAGATTTTTGAAGTTTCGTACTAAATAGGTGGAAATACACAAAATAAGTATTCAGAAAATAAATAATAATTGATGGCGAGTATTTTGACTATCAATGCTAATGGTACTGCTTAGAGCGAATACATATATTACAGTTTTAAACATAATATTAAAAATAAAATTTCTGACGCTACGGGGTTTCGAACCTACATCTATACCTGAACCTATCGCCTGGCAGTCGGGAGTCTTACCCATTACTCTATACCTAAAGAATTGAAAGTCAACGAAAAAACAATCCTCATAAGGCACAGCTCAAAGCAGTTGAAAAGAAACAATTTTTTAACTCTTTTTTTCTCATAAATTTTTTTAATATTATGCGACATCATGTAGATATGAAATGAATTAATTGTTAACGGAAATATAAATGAAATAATTTTTAAATAAATAATTTTAACCGATAACAACACATTTTTTTCAACATTTTTGTTTTAATTTTTTTTTAACAAATTTTTTGTTCTAAACATTTTTCTTCAAACAATTTTTGTTCAAAAATTTCTTATAAAAAATTGTTGTTAAATAATTTTTTTCAAACATTTTTTATACAATTTTTTTCGAACATTTTTTTTTTTTTGCGCCCAATTTGACTAATTTTTCTTCGTGTAATATTTTGTTTTTTCGCGTTTTAGGCCATTTCCCAACTTTTGATAATAACATAAAATGTCATTTTTAATGAGCATTTGAAATTTGCATCGAGGGAACTTAGAAATTTTATCACGGAATTGTCGGTCGGGCCATGGTTGGCCTAATCTTTGCAAGTTCGGCCCAACATTGTGAGCCAATGGTCGGACCAACCAGCATAATGATAGCGCATGCCGTCCCTATTTTACACAGTTGGGACAACAATAGTTGTCATGGTTGAGCCAACCGCGGAATACAAGGTTGGCATACCATTGGTTTTCAAAGTTGGCCAAACATTGTTAGGAAGCGTTAGATAACCAACGCTTCTTCTGCGAATTGATCGACGGTCCACGATCGGGCCAACTATTAGAATGATCTCGGCCCAACCTTGGACAACAATGTCGGGCCAACTTTGATTTTTGAAGGTTCGTACCGCCGAGTTGGGCCGACCGTAGTTTTATGGTTATTTTGAGCCAATTTGCGAAAGCTCAAACGACCGTCGACCCAACCTTGGGCCAGAGTTGGACCGACGGTCGGCAAAAGTGAGGTTACTTGCAGTGGATAATATTACACCGATGGCGATGGTCGGGCCAACTGTCGCCCACAGTCAGGCCGACCGTAGTGTTATGGTTATTTTGAGCCAATTTGCCAAAGCCCAAACGACCGTCGACCCAACCTTGGGCCAGAGTTGGACCGACGGTCGGCAAAAGTGAGGTTACTTGCAGTGGATAATATTACCCGATGGTCGGGCCAACTATCGCCCAGAGTCAGGCCGACCGTAGTGTTATGGTTATTTTGAGCCAAGTAACCAAAGTCCAAACGACCGTCGACCCTACCTTGGGCCACAGTTGGGCCGACGGTCGGGTAAATTTTGGAAGCCATTGTTGGCTTCTAACGTTGGACCAACTAAGGTGGCTTCGAACTGCTATAGTTGGGCCAACCTTGGTCAGCAAAATTCGGTTGCCAAAGCCGGCCCGACCTTGGGCCGACCGTCAACTCTGGTTGCCAACCCAAATTCGCACCTGGGCTATATTATTACGGAATTTTCTGTAAGACTAACCCATTTCCAGCTCGTCCAAGGCTAGTATTAATGAATTGATCAAAAAAATTGATACTTTAGAGAAATAAAAGAAGTAAAAAAAAACATTCCGTGGGTCTCTAATAATAATGATTTATAATTATTATCATTAGCTTGCCACACTTCTTTTTATAAATTCAAGAATGATTCACCAGCCAAATGTTTAATTTTTCATTTTTATACGGTTATTTTCAACTTGAATGAATAAAATATTATCATTCATATATTAGGGCGGTTCACAAGGTTTTGAATAGTTTCTTCATCCCTAAAATTTGACGAAATATAGCAATATACATGAGTACGAGACAGAAAAAATAACATATTTCATATAAAATTATTCTGTATATTTTCGTATAATCAGATCAAACATACATTTGAACAATTTACACTCTTCTTGTCAGGAAAAATGTTGGAATGTGGGCATAAGTATCAACTTGAGTGAGTTTTTAGAGTAAAAGGTATAATAAGCGGTACCTCTTGACTATTTTCCTTTTTGTATCAAATGTGTGTACTTTTAAATAATTTAAAGCACCTTAATATATTTTTAGTTTCCAGTTTATTTTATCTAATTTTTTGAAAAATCCCACTTCGGGGTACACAAATAGACCGGGGTATATGAACGGACTACAAACTCAAAAAATATAAACAACTCAAAATTACGTCTATAAGCAACATTTGCAAATATATTATATACTTTTGGCACCAGAACACAGATCGTGAGCCCCAAAATTTACATTTAGAACAATTTATCTTGTTGAATCTTTTTCGGAAGTTTTATTCGCATCGACATGGCGCTTGCGGGTGGGTCGTCTTTAGTACGCTGTACAACGTACATGCTTTTTTCAACCCACATTTGGATATGTACAGTAGTCCGTTTTTATATCCCAAAAGGGGGTCCATTCATGTACCCTTATTCGGAAAGCGACAATTCACACAAACAAAGCCCGTGAAAATTTTAGGCGACAGATTTTCCAAAAAACAATACAATGTCGTTAAAATACATACTAAACGCTACTTACTTTGTGATGGGTAGTTTTATAGCTGCAAAATCCTGCGTAGAAACAAACGGCGAAACCTCGGCAATTTGTTTCCAAAGGAACTCGGAACAACGTTCTCATGACAACGTGGCCGATAATTTTCGATGCATAAGCCAGAGACTATGAATATCATATAGAAGATCATATTACTGCCAAAGCCAAAAAATTTCATACGGCAACACATAAATATAGATGCTTTCCGTTTTTGTATCTCGGTCCGTTTACTTACCCTTTAACGCTAAGCTTTTTTGGTCCTTAAGTCAAAATTGATGAAATTTAATTTGAGTAATTGATGGTGAAATTTTATAGTTTCTATTAGCGAAAAGTTAGCCACCAAAGATTATTAAAAAATGGCTGTGCCTAGTCGTCCCGAAAAATTGGGGCAGTTGGAAAAGGGGATGGACTAGTCGTTCCGAATATTTTCGGGACGACTAGCCAAGCTTATGAAAAATACTTCACTACTCATCCCGAATTTCGGGACGACGAGACACTCCGTTAAAAAATGACTAATTCGATTATTCGAGATATTTCCTAATTCAAAAGTTGTGTTAAAATTTAGTAGAAAAAATAAAAGAAAGCAATTCTGGCAATTGATGGGTTTTATTTATAAAGATTGTTATAAGCAATGAAGAAAGACAATTTATAAAGCATAAAAAATTTTATTATCAAATGAAAAATCTAGATGATTTTCTCTTAGAAATAACAATTTGTTAACAATAATTTAAGGAGAGAGGTTTTCATTCAAACGCAGAGTGACCAGATGTCAGAAGTAAAAATTTGGGACATTCTGAATGCACAGCCCCCCCCCCCCCAATAAAATTAGGAAACCTAACTTTACGGCAGAAAAATTTTTTTTAGCATATCATTTTTAATTTTGTATTGTTAGCTAATTATTTTTGAGGGTCTTCGAAGAAACGTAGGGAAAAAATGAATGAAGTTATTGTTCACGGATGAACGTACAGCACGAAAAAAAATCTATTGAAAAAAAAATGCAAAACTGCCGGACAAAAGCGGGACATGTCCCACCGAATCGGGACGTCTGGTCTCTCTATTCAAACAATAGATTTCGTTTTGCTTTCATGAGATCTATAGATCTCGATATAGACAATGTACAAGTTTTGCATTTTTCTGAGCAAACAGTTCATCCTAAAAAAAAGTGCAATGAACAAAAAGCTCTATTTTTGCTCAGAGATGCTAAAAAAAGTTTTTGTTTATAAATAATAAAATTGTTTTAAAAAATTGTTTCAATGAAAACTGGCAGGATTTTGAAAAAAAATAAACAAAGATATTCGTAATCAGGGAACTATTCTTGACCTACTAAACTTTCTACTGTTTATATTGATATATTATCAAATTTTATTCATGGGGAAGCCATTAAAAGCCTTATTCAAGAAATTTTTTTATTATTTCATTTTTTCTGGTGCCAAAGTTTGAAATTTGTCATCTCATATCTATTATAGATTTTTCCCTATTACATGCGAAATGTGCCAGAATTTTGGCTATCTTCAAATAAATGTTAAGGGATACAATCATGCTCTTATATCTCTCAGCTAGTTCCCAAGAAATCGTACTTTTTATAACTTTTACTGACGCCAAATAATTTTCTTCCAATCTGACTTCGAATGAGAGTTTTTTACAGTTACAATTTATTATCCTGTGGAGTTACAATTTTCATGCATAAGATATTTCTCTAAAGCCAATATGTATATTTAAAAAAAATAAAAACTATCAAACTCTCACTTTTCACCTAGATTGGATGCTCGCAACCTCTAAATCATTTTTTTTAAATCTGAAAAAATTAGGACAGTATTTTCTCACCCAGAGAAACAAACTGTCGCGATACGGCTGCCGAAAATTAAAAACAATTTTTTTGTGAACTACCCTAATACATATTCAACTATAAAAAAAAGTTGTAGCCAGCATATGATTTTTTGTTAAGGTTTTTTTTTTCAATGTATATAGTCCAATCTTAAAGAATTTGTGCAATTTGGTGGGTTCCCATCAAATTGAGTTAAGATATATCTCATAAATTGGCCGAGATATTCTGACTTAAGTGTTCAAAATCATTTAGGTTACAGATAATAATTCGTTAATTTTCGTTAGTTCTCTATTAACCTCAGAATGTATTAGATTAGATTAGATTAGATTAGATGACATTTTATGAAAAAAACAGGTTTTTGTTCATCGAAAAAATTTAAAACTTAGAAAATTGTTTTAAATTTTTGACTTCAATGAATAATAGCTCATTTTGTCGGTAAAAAGCTTCTATGTGATTCGATGTTAGTACATTTAGAAAAAGTAAATCAATTGACAATATTAGTTATTTCTTGATAATCATTTTTTGATAATAAGTCATTTTGTAATTAATTCAGCCATTAAATATGGGAAACCAGTACGAGGTGGATACCGGTACGAACTGCGGAATCGGAAAAAGTCACTGGACTTCAAAGAAAAATATCCGTAATCTTTTTTATCAGTAGCAATATTAAAAACAAAATTCAAAAATGGCCATTTTACCACTTACTTGATATTTTTGAATTTAAAAATGTGTTTGTAGCATGGCTATACAAATTTTGTCCGCTGACAAATAATCATTCTTTATGGAACTAAATTGCTTTCAGCATTCATCTACTGGTTCCTTCGATTCGTCAAACTCTTCAAAATAGTCAAAATAGTCTAAAAATTAATTTCCTTAATTTTTATCAAAAATACATTTTACGTGTTTTTATGAGAAGTGTCATTCGATACTCACAATGTGAAAGCCCCCTAAGTACCATAAGTTTTAAAAGCGTAACAGAAAGGCTTATGAAAAGTGGGTGTGCAAAAAATAAAATTCATCGAATAATCGTACATTTACGATTTTTTCTGAGACCTGCCCTTTAGTTATTGTCATAACAAATATGTTTAAGTAAATTTGTCTTTTAAAAAAGACTGAATTTCAAACATAATAATTTTTCATCTATAATATAAATTTCAATGTAATTTCTGTTTTTATTGCAGGAAAATTAATTAAGATACCTAAGCGAAAACAGAAACGGCGTTTGAAACATAATTTATCTGATGAACTTCGACATTTTTGTAAAAATACAACTCTCCATGGTTTTCGATACATTACAGCGGAAGAAAAAAGTACCACCGAAAGGGTCATTTGGTCATTGGTATGAAATTAGTACTTTTATTTTCATTTGTCGATGTTTTTTTATTCATTATTATAATTATTTTACCAGTATTCAATAATAATTATATTTGTGTGTTGAATAATTTGCATTGTTATTCATTTATTTACAATTTTTTGTAAGAATAATATTGCGATTAACGATGATTTCATATAATATTCAATACACAAAATTAATTTGCCCCCTTGTTTATAAATTATGTGATAAAAGTATTAGTCGATAATGATGCGATATATTATCAAGAATGCACCATCTTATTAACTGAATAAAGTTTATGACAGTCACACGATAAAGAAGGTTCAATCTATCAAGTTCAATTTATCACCTTCCAATTCCTAAAATTAGAATTGCGAGAAAATTCAGAATCATCGTAAAACATGTAACGTTCTTTGTATGTAATTAAAATTAAAAAAGTGGTAAGATTATTTACTAAAATAACTCAAAAATTTTATATTTCAAAAATTAAGTTAAAAAAGATGATTTTTTCTAATGTAGGTTTGCATAAGTTTTCTACTACTTGCATTAACAATGATGGTTCTTGTATGGTACCGCTTTTCGAAAACACCAACAACAACAACAATTGACACTACAACCTATCCAATATGGGATCTCCCATTTCCAGCAATCACAATTTGCAATCATAATAAAGTTTATCTTCCCAAAGCCAGGGTATTCACAGAGGACATGTAAGCTACATTTTTCAAACATAAAATATATGTAATATGTAAACTATTAAGTATAATTCTTTATAAATGTTTTTATATAGGCTTAAATTCGGCTTCAAACAACAGGAAATCGATAGACTTTTCGACTTATTACCACAATTAATTCGGCCTGCTTTTGCCAATGAAAATTTTACGCACGTACCTGCTATTCTGGAAAGTCTAGGTTTATCAACGGAAGAACTTATGAAATATGTAATTAATGTAGTAAAATATTATTTTATTCTTCAATGTAATTTTTTTAAATTGTACTCCTAGATCTTTTCACTAATCACTGATCATTTTTCAACAGCTAATGCAACCGTGTGAAAAAATGCTTCTTCATTGTGGCTGGCTCGATAAAATATATGACTGTAATAAAATCTTCAAAGTTAGTAAGACTAGTGAAGGATTTTGTTGTTCCTTCAATTATCATTTTTTAGGAAAAAAATCATTGTAAGCAATAGCTTTTTTCTATCTGAATAACAATTATTTTTTATATTAAAACTTTACCATTTTTTATTACAAAATTATAATTCTACAATATTTTAACAGGAATAATACTGCCAAGGATGATGAAAATTCGAAAAGCCCTTACGAAACTGATGACCATTTGCCTGGTGTCAACAAAATTCAAGCAAGTCAATTATAAAAAAGTTACAATTAGATTTTTTTCAATTTGTGCTCTTTTGATAATTTGAAATTGCATTAATGGCCAAAACTTATTTTGTTAGATGGTACCTGGTGCAGGTCGAGGATTTGGTTTAGCAGTCACTTTTGATGTCGAAAGTCAATATTATAGAGGAAGTATCAGGCCCTATATAGGAGCATCGATTCTGGTCCACCATCCTGTGGAATTTCCAGAAGTCGATTTACGATCTGCAATCATTCAACCTTCCCAGGAAGTTTCTATTTTATTATCAGGGACAATGATAGAAAGTGAACCTGGTGTTCGAAATTTGCCAGTAGATTTGAGAAACTGTTGGTTTGAAGACGAAGTGCGTGAAGCAATTTTTATAGAAATTCTTCAACATTTTTTTAATCAATTGAAACCAAATTGGAAGGGAAATTCATTTTCAAAAATATACATATTAGGATTGAATTAACATAGTTTTTTCTAACTTTGTTACAGAAAAAACTTAAAATAAGTTCTTCTTATGGATATCATTCATGCGTTTCACAATGCAGGATCAGATTTATTGTCGAAAACTGCAAATGTGTGCCCTTCTACTATCCTCAAATTTGTGAGTTCTAATTTTTTAATTTCAAAATCTTGTATACAGACGCGAATCTACAGGGTGACGAAACTGGCTATCCCCCACCTCCTGGATCTTCTGATTTATGTACCTTCACTTTTTTCTTTTCATTGGGAAACGGGGAAAAATTATAAAAAGTATTCATGTTTGAAATGTTGCAAAAGTTCATATAATAATCTTCAAATTCATTCATTCACTTTGTTCCATTCAAACTAACAGTTTCCGCTTAGTTTTCGCGTGTTTTTTGTCTCGCAGCTTTTTCTGTCGTGTCAATTTAAAAAAGCGTGTTACACGATTTAGAAATTAATAATTTTTAACAACTTAATTTGACGACCCTAATTTAAGAATACTTCAATTTCAAATGACGTTTGGAATTGTATAATTTTTAACGGTTAAATTAAGCTTAAGTCCAGTGTTTTTGAAACTTCCAATTACAAATTATATAATTTTTAACGTTTTTATAATTATTAAACTTTGAAGGTTTACAGTATTTAAAATTCTTAAATTTTTGCCCGCGATATGACAGTGAACGTTTTCTTTATACTCTTAATAATTTTTATCATGGGTAAAATTTCTATAATTTCAATTTTAAATTATAGTTTTGAATATACAATTCTGAAATCATTTAATTGTTGAGGCCTTGAAACTAAAGTTAAAAGCTTCAAAAGTTTAAATTCACAAATTTTTCTTTTGAAGTTAAAAATGTACAGTTCTTGATGCTTTTTTATCATTATTATCTTTTCACGGGCGTCAAGGTTACATTTCATCAGTTTTGGAGTATTCCAATTTTTTAATTTCACTATTTAAAAACAAGCGTTCGATAGGTTTTCTGTGAATACTATCTTCTTCAACGATTTATGATTCTTTTAATATCAACTCAAAAAATGTAGACCTTAAAATTAAACACAGTTAAAATCCTTCTATATCTTCAAAATCCCATTCAAATATTATAAAATCACTGCAGACCTTCATACGATCCATTGAACTGCAATAAAATCCCTTTAAATAACCGTGAAATTATGTGAAATCTGTTATTTCCTAAAATCCTAGAAAATGTATTAAAGTACCTTGAGTACTTTTAAAATCCCTTAAAACCATTAACATTCTCGGTAATCTTACTAAATATAAATTCTAGGAAATTCTTCAAAACTGCATAATATTTTTTTCAATTCCTTACAGTCATTAAAATCTTTGAAAATTCCTTCAAATTTGTTAAATCTTTTAAAAATTATTTGGAAGTATCCTTACATATTTCACATTTTTTGAAACCTTTTAAAAAAACCTTGAAAATTCTTGGGAATGTTTCAACATACCATGAAATGTTTAAAATCTTTTGAAATCTCTTAAAATTTCTTCACATTCTTGAAATCTATACAACATATTTGAAAATCTTTTCAAATTCGTTCAATCCTTTGATATCCCGCAATTCTTGTGAATGAATTCTTTAAAATCCATTAAAATATTATAAAATCCCTTGAAATTCCGTGAAATTACATGAAATCTGATTATAAATATGAAGTCTCTTGAAATATTTCAAGTCTTATGAAATCCTTTGAGATCCTAGGAAATTTATTAAAAAACCGGGATGAAGTTCCGAAAAGCGCTTACCTCAGATTAATTTGAAACTTCGTATTCCTATGTATTTTGACGCGCTGATCACGAATATGATAGTGAAAATACCCGCAAATTTGATTTTCAAGGTCAAACCCCCAAAAAACTATAAAAATATCATATTTTTCCGTTTATTGCAGTAAATAAGAAAAATGTACAAAAAGGTTTTAAACAAAAGTTGTAGATCTTTTGAAAATAAATATTTTATGTTGAATATGTTTTTACCCTACGACTGATAGTTTTCGAGAAAATAGATGATAAATATTCCCGCGGCGAAGTGCGTATGTATACCATCAAGCCATTTCCCTTTCAGGGTAGGCGTGACACTACCCGATCCGGGTAGTGTTTGTAGGTGGATAGTTTCTTGTAGTAAATAACTACAAGCGTGGGTTCACCACACCCACGACGGGCCAACAGCACGCAGTATTCCCGAACGGTTACCCATCCAAGTACTAACCGTAAGTAGGCATTACTGCTGAAACAAATGGGTTAATGGCAAAAGATATGTTTCCACGAAACATTAGGGAACAAATGGGGATGGTATGGGTCGTACGTTATTTCTGTGATCAGTCACAGAGGTGCCTTCCCGCCCCCACCATGACACGTTGTAAAGAGGGTCATGAGTGATTTAAATTATTTCTGTGGCCAGTCATAGG
>CAKNXH010001012.1:103706-137775 GCA_932178445.1 Andricus quercusramuli
TTTCTGTGGCCAGTCATAGGGGTGCCTTTCCGCCCCCCATGACACGTTGGAAAGGATGTCGTGTGTGACCTAAATTATTTCTGTGGCCAGTCATAGGGCTGCCTACCCACCCCCCATGACACGTTAGAAAGGGGGTCGTGTGTGACCTAAATTATTTCTGTGGCAAGTCATAAGGGTGCCCTCCCTACCCCCATGACACGTTGGAAAGGGGACCGTGTGTGACCTAAATTATTCCTGTGACCAGTCACAGAAGTGTTTTCCCGCCCCCATGAGACGTTGGAAAGAGGGTCGTGTGTAACCTAAGTTATTTCTGTGACCAGTCATAGGGGTGCCTTCCCGCCCCCCATGAGACGTTGGAAAGGGGGTCGTGTGTAACCAAAGTTATTTCTGTGGCCAGTCATAGGGGTGCCTTCCCGCCCCCCATGACACTTTGGAATGGGTGCCGTGTGTGACCTAAGCAATTCTACACTTCGTACCGACATTTCCCTTCTTTTATCTAAAACGGTCAGTCGTAGGGTAAAAACATATTGAACATAAAATATGTATTTTCAAAAGATCTAAAACTTTTGTTTAAAGCTTTTTTGTAAATTTTCATTATTTACTTAAATAAACGGAAAAACATTAAATTTTTATAGTTTTTTGGGGTTTTGACCTTGAAAATCAAGTTTTCGGGTATTTTCACTATCATATTCGTGATCAGCACGTCAAAATACATAGGTATACGGAGTTTCAAATTAGTCAGAGGTAAGCGCTTTTCGGAACTCCACCCAAAAACCGTATTGAGAGCCTTTAATCCTGATGAAAAAGAAGTATTGACAAGTATTGTATCTGCTACAGGCAAAGTATATAATCCAGTCATTACATATAATCCCTAGGCATTATATATAATGCCTGACCACTTCAGGCAAAGTATGTAATCGAATACTTATTACATACTTTGCCTAGGCAATATATATAATCCCTAGGCATTATATATAATGCCCGGTACGAGATAGGCAAAGTATATAATCTTGATTTTGAATAAAATGATGCAGTGGAAGAAGGGCATGAGAAATTGAACTTTGAACTTAACTTTGTTTTTTACACATAAATACTTATTGGTTTGACACTTTTTTTTCAGGAACATTTTAAAAACGCTTGCCCAATGAGATTCGTGACAAGCAACTTCTCAAAAATTATTTTAACCATTCTTCATTCAACAACAAAGTTTTTTTTTTTAATTTTCAGAAGAGCCATTTTTAAGGATTTTTAGATTTATAAAGAAAGATCTCGGAAAATTGCAAGAATAGGGTGGCCCAAATTCAAATCTGTAAAAATTTGAATTTTGAATTTTGATTTTTGGCGGTCTATCCTTCCCCCCACCCCCTCCCCAAATTTGTTCGATTTAGAGAAAAAGAAATTCCATATTTTTTCAAATCGGTCAACAACAACTAGTGCCCCGCACTTTTAAAATTACTATGGGGTTTTAAATGAAAAAGCTTGGTTTTCGGAAAAATGAAAAGAAGAAGAACATTTGATTAACTTTTTGTGAATTGAAGTTTGATCGGCTCTTGAGGAATGTTCAATGAATAATTTACACTCAATAACTTTTGACTTTGACGCCCCCAGCCCCCTTGTATTGTGCCCGGAAATGTCCCACAAAATGAAAAATGTCAGTTTTATGTAAATAATGTTGATTACTGTCTTCGACAAACAATTTTACTCTTAACTTTCATCATCTGCGACATTTATTTCAGAAGACGATAACTTTTCACGATTTATCGGATGAAAAAATTGTTTAGTTAAATTTTTTTGTTGTATTATTCAAAAATAATTGAGAAATATCCTGAAGAAAAAATATTACTCTTATCATTTGTTGATTGTGTCATTAACTGGAGAAAAAAAAACTTTTCACGATTGACGGGGGAATCATTTTTGAGAGAAAAAAAATTGTTCGAATAATTTACAAATATGTTAAATTAGAAATATTATTATTGAAATTTATCAATTGAATTGTATGCTTCATCCGGAAAAATCATAATTTTTTACTTTTTTAATTGTTTGAAGAAGCAGCAATTGTTTCAAAAAAAAAATAGTGAAAAAATAATTGGGAATTTATGATATCCAAAGCAAATTAATTAATAAATATAATTTTTTGGGACGTTCAGCTTATTAGAATCTACAGGCTTGATATAAAATATGACAAATTAATTTTGGATTAAGACTAATACAAAGTCGATGCGATTTAACAATCTTTTAAATAATTCTCATAGACGAATGTACAGTAGGGTGGTCCAAAAATGCATTGGAAAATTTTTTTTTCGAATTTTTATCGGGACACCCCCCAAATTTGTTCGAATCCGCACAAAAATAAATGCGTTTTTTTTGTTTTGAAAAAAAAATGATATTTAGGGGTGGCGCAAGCCCCATGAAGTTTAACATGTATTTCCCATAAGAAAAAAAGACGTTTTTGTAAATCTTATTCAGAATCCTCAATATTATCTCAATCGAGTTGAAACTCAACATTTCTCTTCACAATTAGCCATAGAATACGAATAAAATATCACTTTTCAAATATCACCCCCATAAGTCTGTTTTATAGGGTCCCAAAGAAACCCCATAAGTGAAAAAATGGGTTTTGCGAGTTTTTGGCGCTAATTATGATTTTTTTGCGGTTTTTTTTAATGCGAATTGTTTTTAATACATAAAATATGACTTTATACTGAAAATTAGATATTTTAATGAATTGTTTAAACAATTTATTATTGTTTTTAGCAATTTTCTCATAGAATGCAGTTAGAAAGACGCGGTTTTTTCACAAATTTTTCATTTGTTGTCCAATTTTCAATTAGAGGGAAGTGATATTTCATTAATGTTAACAATAGTGATTGTTTAAACAATTTATTATAATTATAGATAATATTATATTTGAATAATGCTAGAAAGATGCGGATTTTTTTTTAGTTTCTGGCTTTTTGTCCACTTTTCATTCGGAGTGAAGTAATAATGAATTCAAGTTAACAAAATAATTGTTTAAACAATTTATTATACTTATTAATAATATTATAATTGAATAATGCTAGAAAGATGCGGTTTTTTTTATTTTCTGGCTTTTTGTTTAATTTTCATTTGGAGTGAAGTAATAATGAATTCAAGTTAACAAAATAATTGTTTAAACAATTTATTTTAATTATTAATATTATTATATTTGGATAATGCTGAAAAAATGCGTTTTTTTGTTTCAATTTCTGATTTTTTGTCCACTTTTCATTCGGAGTGAAGTAATAATGAATTCAATTTGACAAAATAATTGTTTAAACAATTTATTATACTTATTAATAATATTATAATTGAATAATGCTAGAAAGATGCGGTTTTTTTCAAATTTCTGGCTTTTTGTTTAATTTCCATTTGGAGTGAATTAATAATGAATTCAAGTTAACAAAATAATTGTTTAAACAATTTATTATCATTGTTGATAATATTCTCTTTGCTCAATTGGTAGAATGTTGCGGTTTTTTCTGAAATTTTCAACTGTTTGTTTATTTTTCATTAGGCGTGACTTAATAATTAATTATATTGAGCAAAAATAATTGTTCAAACAAATTATTATTGTTTATGACTATCTTCATCTATATCAATTGCGCCTGATAGTTACGGTTTTTCGGCTATGTTTACTTTTCTGTCCTTTTTTCACTTAGTGAGGTAATAATTAATTAAAGTCAACAAAAAAGTTGTTTGAGCAATTTAATATTGATTTCTGCCTTTCGTGTAAAATAGATTTTTTTCTTTGAATTAATTTTTTTAAGCATTGTGAAAAGAGCAAAAATAATTCACTTAAAACAACAATACCTTTCGGAAAATCATTTTTGTTGTGGCCGACCTATTACTTGTTCATAAATAAAAAGGCGATGCAAAGTGAAAGATTTTAGAAAGAACCTCCACTTTCTAGCACTTATCTAAGAAAAGTTTGTTATTAACAATATTAAATTGTTTGAACAACTTTTTTGTTGACTTTAATTAATTATTACCTCACTGAGCGAAAAAAGGACATAAAGGTGAAAATTGCCGGAAAACCGCAACTCTCAGGCGCAATCGATATACATGAAGATATTCATAAACAATAATAATTTGTTTAAAGAATTATTTTTGCTAAATCTAATTAATTATCAAGACACGCCTAATAGAAAATAGACAAACAGTGGAAAATTTCAGAAAAAAACTGCAACATTCTACCAATTAAGCAAAGAGAATACTATCAACAATGATAATAAATTGTTTAAACAATTATTTTGTTAACTTGAATTCATTATCACTTTACTCCATATGAAAATTAAACAAAAAGCCAGAAATTAAAAAAAAACGCATCTTTCTAGCATTATTCAAATATAATATAATTAATAATTATAATAAATAGTTCAAACAATGATTGTGTTAACTTGAATTTATTATTACTTCACTTTCAATGAAAATTGGACAAAAAGCCAGAAAAAAACCCGCATCTTTCTAGCATTATTCAAATATAATATTATTTTTAATTATAATAAATTGTTTAAACAAT
This sequence comes from Andricus quercusramuli, assembly GCA_932178445.1. NCBI lineage: Eukaryota > Metazoa > Arthropoda > Insecta > Hymenoptera > Cynipidae > Andricus > Andricus quercusramuli. The sequence continues at coordinate 108,247 of CAKNXH010001012.1, forward strand.
CACTATTGTTAACATTGATGAACTATCCCTTCCCTCTAATTGAAAATTGGACAAAAAATTGAATATTTGTGAAAAAACCGCGTCTTTCTAACTCCATTCCATGAGAAAATTGCTAAAAACAATAATAAATTGTTTAAACAATTAATGAAAATATATAATATTCAGTATAAAGTCATATTTCATGTATTAAAAACAATTCGCATTAAAAAAAACCGCAAAAAAATCATAATTAGCGCCAAAAACTCGCAAAACCCATTTTTTCACTTATGGGGTTCCTTTGGGACCCTATAAAACAGACTTATGGGGGTGATAGTTGAAAAGTGATATTTTATTCGTATTCCATGGCTAATTGTGAAGAAAAATGTTGAGTTTCAACTCGATTGAGATAATATTGAGGATTCTGAATAAGATTTACAAAAACGTATTTTTTTCTTATGGGAAATACATGTTAAACTTCATGGGGCTTGCGCCACCCCTAAATATCATTTTTTTTCAAAACAAAAAAAACGCATTTATTTTTGTGCGGATTCGAACAAATTTGAGGGGTGTCCCCATAAAAATTCGAAAAAAAAATTTTTGGACCACCCTAATGTACAGTCATGTTTTCCCAACGACTCTTCCCAATGATACTTTACAAATAACCAGCAATTGGTCATATAATTGAAACAATTTTCTCTCTTAAATTCAGTTTCATAATTTTAACTAAGTATTTGCAAAAAAAAAAACACAAAATTAACGCAAACTTACATACTAATTCGAAACTAATTTAGAATAAATTAGTAATATCAATTTAACTAAATTGTCATTGGAATAGTATATATTCATTACCTGAGTTAGGTCTGACTTTACTTACAATGCCTGGGTAATTTGTGAAATGTCAAATCGTGAAGTTTAACACGTATTTATAAGAAAAATACATTTTTCTGCATTTTATTCAGAATCTTTAATATTAGATGAATCAAGTTGAAACTTGAATTATTACCTCACACTAATTGAAGAGTGGACAAAATGTTGAATATTTAAGAAAATAACCGCAACTTTTCAGCATTATTCAAAGACAATATTACTTGAAATGATACTTAATTCCTTAAACAATTATGTTTGTTAACTTGAATTAACTCTCACCTCATACTAATTGAAAAGTTGAAAATAAGTTCAAAAATTTGGAAAATCGCGACTTTCAAACTCTATTCTGAGTGAAAATTGCTAAAAACAATAATAAATTGTTTCAATGATTCATATAAACATCTCACTATCAATAGAAAGTAGTATTTTATGTATAATATACTGTTTGTATTTTTTTAACCACAAAAAATCATAATTAGCGCCAAAAGAAAACGCCATAAGAAATAAGTTTTAATTGGCATTCGAACAAATCAAAATGTTAAGAAACTTCCCATGCATATTTAATTATTTCTCGAAAATTAAGGGAGATACCATTTTTATATTTGCAGGGCTATTGAAGCTCATTGTAAACTATATTTAGAAAAGAATTCGAAGAAAATCAAAAGTGATTTTTTTTCAAAAATTGAGTTTAAACATTTGTTTTCGGAAAATACAAATTTACAAAAAAAAATATTTGTTAGAAGAAATATATATTTCAAAACGAAGTCTTATTATAAATAATTAAGTAAAATATATATTTTTAATATCTTTGAAATCGCCAAAGTAATGGAAGTTTTAAAAAGTAGAAATTGCTCAAATTATGGAGAATATTTATTATACACTTTGCCTGGTTTCTTCTAGGTATTACATATAATCCCTAGGCAATGTGTATAATAGAGAGTATTATATACTTTGCCTGGTTTCTTTTGGGCATTATATATAATGCCTAGGGATTATATATATTGCCGGATTATATACTTTGCCTGTAATATATCTAATACTTTTTTTGCGAATAAGTATTGGAAATTCAAAACTTTTTTTCGAAACAAGTACTGGATCCTATACTCACCAATACTTCTTTTTCATGGGAGAACATTTCTTAAAATTACTGAAATTCTCGAAAATCTTATAAAATCCCTTCAAAATCCTTAAAAATACTTCTAGAGTTACATAGTAACAGAAATATTTGAAATTATCTTCAAATCTTTGAAATCCTACGAAATGCTTTAATTCTTGTGAAATACTTTGCAATTTATAGAATTATTAGAAACAGTTTAGAATTTGTTATACCTATTGAAATTCGTTAGAAATGACTTAAAAGTATCCCATAAAAATGCTTTGAAATGTTTAATATTCTCTGAATTAATTTAAAATTATTAAAGATACGCTAAAACCTTTTAAATCCTGTGAAGTCTTTCAAAATCCTTGTAAAGTTTATGAAATTCTTTGCAACCCCATAAACTTTTCTTTAATCTCTTAAAAGCCTTTAAAATCTGTGAAACAATATGAAATCCCTCAATTAATTATTGTGCCATTTCCTTGGTCTACCGTAAAATCTTTAAAATCTTTTAAAATTATTTATAACGTTTAAGAGATTTGAACATTCCTTCAAATAATTAAAATACTTGGAAATTCTATCAACTCACTTGAAAGCTGTTGAAATCCCATGACATATGTTGAAATCCTTTCAAAACCCCTGGAAAATTTTTAAATCGTTTGAAATATGTTTCTTTTTAGGCAAAAAAAAGACCCCTAAGTTCGAAAAAAAATGAATAAAATTGTTTGATGAATTAAAAATTATTTTAATTGTAAACACTTCAAATTTATAAGAGTTCTAATGCTTTGAATGCTTTGATTTTGCAGTTAAGTATTCAATATTTAAATTCAACATTTTTTCAGGCAGGAAAGTATTAATTTTTATGACTTGTAAAAATGTTTGGTAACCGGGAAACATTTATATTAGGAATGTTACTGCTAAAAAGAAACGCGAATCATTATTGCTAGTATACAATAATAATATAAATAAAATATACAGCAATTGGCCAATTTAGTTAGTAAATAGCTCTCTATGTTTATGAAATATTCTGACGCCCTCCCCCCTCCCAGGTCACTTTTTTGGATCCGCGCCTACTACTAAATCTTAATTTTGTATCATAATTTAATTCACTAAAAATTGTTGGTAGTTCCAGACAAAAGAACTTGTGGACTTGAGGACATAAACTGCCTACAATCTATCAGAAGTATGAATCTATATTAATTTATAGACGATTCCGTGATCTCGATGTTTTTTTTTAATTCTCATCTCTTTTTTTGTAGGAAATCTTTTGGAATTGCAAACGCTCAATGACGTAAATTCGTATGATGACAATTCAAATGAAGAAGCAACGTGTCAATGTTTTCCTCTATGCAGTGATAAATGGTATACTTTAAATACAGAAACGGCTTATATGGAACATTTCGATCACAATTTTCTGTTGTTGTAGGTCCAACAAATTTTTAATTCGTCATGCAAAAATCATCGAAATATTTTATAGTAATCCAACTTATTATTCTATTTGTAGAAGTGAATTAGATTTGAGAAATGTATCTACAGCCGTGATATTTTTTCGTGATATCACTTGCGTTAAATACAAAAGAGATAAGTGGAAATCCTGGAACGACGTTGTAGGTAATTTCTGTTGATATCTTTGTATCTCATTCTTATAATACGTAATACACTTTGAAGTTGATTTGTTTATAGATCCTAATTTCTTCAAATTGCAGCATCTCTTGGAGGCATATTAGGTCTTTGTGTCGGAGGATCATTCGTCAGCGTTGTCGAAATAATTTATTTCTTTATCATCAATGGATTTTTCAAAAAGAAACCAAAAAAGGTACCCTTAAAACCGAGAAAAAAAGGAATAGCTGTCCAAAGCATTGAGTATCCAATAAATAGCATTTCTTCTAATATTAGTAATGCTGACAATTTACACAAAAGTGAATTAAACATGAAGAACAACTTGTTTGTAGAAAGGAAAGCAGTAAAGACGAGCAAAACAAACGAAATTCTTCACTATTTTTCAAATAATCAATAAACCACGAAATATATGATCAAAAAAGTTTAAAAATTGTCAGTCTTAAGCATAATCTCTTAGAAGCTTTCGCAAAAAACTATTCCTCTTACAAATAAATAAGTAATAAGATAACTGAGGTTTAAAAATGAAAAGCCCACAAGTACAGGTCACTTTGTATTAAAATTTTATGTTAATGTTTAATAATTCACATTTTGTAACAGTTATTCTTGCTAGAAAGGTCATGAACTCATCGCGCAAATCGAAGAATAACATGATCATACACACATATTAAAATTGCACTACTCTCAATCCTTATACAATTATTACACCACTGCTCATTACTTTCGAAAAACAGTTTCTTTTCTAAAAAAATAGCATTAAAATCATCAAAATAATATATACGAATTGTAAAAATATGTTTTCGAGATAACTAGATAATTTAGCGATAAAATTCATCACCTGACTCAGCGGAAGTGCTTAAAAGTTAGCTTTTTATCCAACGTCGATGTTAGTAAGTCTTCGTAAGTACAATTTAATTACAATCTGTATATCATTACACTTTATACGGGACTTTAAATAAAAAATGCCTATTTCACAATCACTTGAATAAAAATGATTCAATAAAAAATAAAATAAAAATCCTCCAAGTCTATCTAAAGTCCCATATTGTAAAAAGGGAATCGAAGCATGGTTTTCGTATAATTGTAGGCCATTATTTGAATTTTATTACGCAGATTTTTTTCTGGCAACTATAGATATTAAATTGTCTTTAAGTTGGTGGCTGGTTTAAACTACTGTACAAATTTTTTCACACGCGATTTCACAACCGTGATGAAAATACCAAGTCTGTTTCATAACAGACACGCCGAAATAATTCACTAACGAGGATGCATTAACTACTATCTGTGTCATTTTGCAAATTGATTCACAAGCGCTAACAAAACAATATACACTATTCTAAAATGCCATTTCTCACCTAACAGTCTTGCTATATTTTATTTTTTTTCCAATGAAAAGAACTTGAACGACGTTAACTCTTTAAAGATCTCTATCACATATAAAAATTACGCTCAATTAAATTATACATTTGTAACAACTGACGTTCAGGAAAAGTATCGCTCTGCCATTTTTAATACTTTTGGTGATTGTGAGTGTTGTTGGTGTTTATTTCTGTGTTTTATTTCTATTTAAGAGACATACTCAATTTTTAAAAATTAATAACATACATCAGTGTCGGGAATCTTACATCAATTTAAAAAGAATCTGAGTTTTCACTCTAAAGTCAAAACTGTGAACCATAAATTCCGTTAAACTGAATTGAATTACTATTTTTATTTGACATTGAATCTTCATTGAATTCAGCATAGTTCTGTTGAATTTACTTAAATTTCATTAAATAAGTTAAAAAATAGCAAAGTTGTCAAAGATTCTTAAAAGTTTTGAAAAACAATCGTAAGTTTTCAGCAATTTAAAAACGTTAACGGAATGCGTCACTTTGAAAATTAACGTGTCAGCGATTTTAAGAATGTGGAAATAGATCACAGAAATATGAACTGAAAAAAAATTCTATTAAATCAATAACTTTCGTTCAAAAGCAGATTTTTAGCCATTTGAACGTACAAATGTTTGTCAAACTGAATATTCATTTGAATCAATGAAAGCGATGATTTTGAGCGAGGGCTGTTGATTCAATAGCATTTTTTCCTATGTGTGTTTTTCTCTACATAAGCAGTAAGTCATTTGACAATCTAAGAATATTAGCGAATCGACCCATGTGAATGGCATACGAATCATAAACTCTAATCTATCAAACACAAACATTTATACTCCATAACAATGTTCTGTTACCTACGTGTACATTACTTTACAGTTATAAGTTCGCTTTCACGCACAACATCAAATATCAGTATCAACTTTGAATTTCAGGATACGGTACGATTATCCAGTCCTATCCACAGAACTTTATTAGGAACACGAATACTAATTAGATTTCGCATGTCACTGCGCCTAAGGTGCGAACCAAGGTCGAAAAGGCACTTCGAACAAAATCAATTTAATTTCTATATCACTTGATAGAGATTCGTCATTTTTTTAATAGGAAAACGAAGGAGTTTCAACATGATTCTTTTTCGGTGCAGCTTTGCGATTTCAAACCATACCGTAGCCCCCATATTCACGTACATATCTAGATATTTATGTATCTTATTGAATGTATTTTATATTTTATATTTAGTATAACTCTCATTCTTCTATTTCACAGACTGTCTTACAGAATCATACAAAGGAAAATCTGCTACTGGAACAAAGGGAAAGATTCACTATTTGCTTTTTAGATACTGTGTTTTTTCTTTTATAAAAGTAAGCTCTCACCAGGCCCTTCAGTGGACCCTGTAATGAAAACTATTTTGTTTTATCCATACTTACTATGGAATAATATTTGATCTAAAGTTCCCAGTGGTTGGAGGCTGCTCAGTATTGGTTTAAAACTTGAAACAGTCATAGGTGCCATTAGCTTGAGCATTTTCTGTATAAATTGCAAATTTAATTTCGCTTTCAGTTATTTATTGTTTCTATCCTCACTAGGTCGCTTATTAATATTAGTTTAAAAGAAATTATTTGTAATTTTTTCTAAATTGTCTTTAAGTCTCACGGATAGCGGAGTTGTATAAATCCATTGTGTTCAGCAAAGGTTTCTAAAATGTTTCTTAAAACCGATGGTCAGTGGTTTGCAACAATGCAAACGTATCGAAAAGCGAATCTCAGTCTATTGCCACAATTATGTCAAGATGTGATTTGTAAGAGACCATATGAATGGTGTTATTATGATTATTATTAATATTATTTCACAGCTTTGTTTGCAAGAGTCACTCTGGTGTCCTGAAATGGCTTTGCGCTTATCTGCTGACTTCTACCTTAGTCAGAGGCATTTTCCTGGATTCTGAGAGCACCAATGTGGCCACATTGCTTCTGTTTTAAGTCCCCGAGCCGTGAGGATTTCCATGTGTGCGGATAATCTGGTGTAGACATTTTCTTCTACCGAGTAGCCATTCGTGGGCAAGTCACTCCTAAAAAATATAAAATAACAATTATTTATCAAATTTTGATGATAATTTGCAGTAGTTAAAGTTTTTTCTTGAACTCCAATTATTTTGAAAAATGTAATTATATTACGTTAAAAAAAAAGCATTTGACTGAATTCATTTCAAATCGGGCAGGCATTGTATAAGTACAAAGTTTTATATGCGTGCAAAAATTATTGACAATTTTTTACCCGTAAGGTTTTCAAATAATCAATAAAAATAAATAAATCAAATAACAAGTTTTCAAATAATCAAATAAAATCATACTTTGGAAATAATCACTTTTTATCAAGTTAGATTTTTTTTTAATATCCGTAAAAATATTACACTTTCGGATTTTGTTAATGGAATATTTATTTCAAAAAATGTCTTCTACAGATCTTTTCTCGTTTCGTTTACAGGAACTTTACAACTTTTAATGGTGCTAATTTTGGATCTTTTGACTGTTTTGAAGTGGCCTAAGAACTAGGTCCAGGAATTTTCTCACATTGAAGCAAGTGATGTTTTTTCCGTTCAAGTAGGATTAATTTTATGAAAAATATTTTGAAAAAAAAAATCTAAAAAGATATCTTACTAAAGAAATAGAAAAAACGTAATTTTTGTTGGTATTTCAAAAAATTCTAGTAACGTGATCCAAAATGATTTTTTCTAAAATATTAATTTATATTATTATTTGTTAGCGACAACTGCGCATATAAAAAATTCGCAATAATTTTTCAACTCATCGAAAACATTTTTCATTTTTTAAACTTTAAAAACATTCAACCCCTCTGTGGCGGCCAAAAGTAATATGTATTTTTTTTTAAATCACAGGAAGACAGAATTTTTTTCCGCCTGAAAAACGAAAATTCACATTTTTTGCCAAAACTGTACAAGATACGAAAAAAGTCGTAAGAAAAAAATTGTCGAAGATATGTACACAATCCTTTAGGATTTATTTTTGATTGAAAAATAAAACTTTATGGTATGATGAAAACCAAAAAAGGACATAATTCAACAATTTTCACAAAGTATTCTGTAAAATAATGCGCGATAGAAGAAAGTGTCAAGAGATATTTGTATAGAATATTTGTAGAGAAAAAATTTTATTTCTTTGACTTTTTTGGCACCTTGCGCCGTTTTGGAAAAAAATGTGAATTTTTGTTTTTCCGTAAAAAACAATTCTCTCTTGCCAATCAAGGAAGAAAAAATTATGGGATTGTTGAGTAAAATAACTTTGAATATTTTATTAAAACCACCGTCATTTTGCTAATTTTGAAGTTTTTTTGAAATTTGGCCTAAGGATTTTAAAAGATATAGTCAAATTCTATGAGAATCCGAAAGAAAACGATAAGTATATACATATTATGTTCAACAATATTACACTCTAAACACAACATTTTTGATAATCCGGTTTTTCAATTTTTTAAATTCAAATACTCATAATATTATCAAAAAATATTTTTTCGGCAAATCAATAAGATCCCCTTTGAACTGTCTGCCCGACATGAAATTAATTCGGTTAATTCATAAAATATTAGTTTGTGTGATTTCTAATTTAACATTATTTTTTCATTTATAAAAGCAAACAAATAATCTCGTTAAACTATGATTTAAATAGGTTCAAACTTTATCTCCTTGTTTTCCATATAGAAAGATCTTCACTTTGTGAAAGTTTTAATATTAGAAGAGTATCAAATTAAAAACTTTTAAACTTCTTATCCAGCTTGAAAGTTTTAATATTGAAAGAAGTCAACTAGTAAATTCAAAATTGAAGAAAAAAATTTCAAAGCAGTACGGTAAAATAGTTTTGGGATAATATTATCAATGATGCAAAACCGAAATTCAAAGAATGCAGGACCCGGTTCAGTTTTTAAATTAATTTACTTTTCAAACTTTCGAGTGGTCGTTGGATTCAGTGTTAGAGAGCGCATCGAAATCATATACCCCTCTTTGCTAAAAAAATCTCTACACATACTCATAGTGAGATGTGATTACAAAAAATAAATAAACATTGACCCCAATTTCGACAGCTTCATTGTTTCCACCATACAATTATTTAAAAATAAATGTTTTTTTAATGTTTAAGAATTCAAATTTGAGCAGAAAATTTAGAAACATTATTTCTAAACAAAATTTAAAAAGCATAACAAATGAAGAATTCCCAGTCATTTTTTAACTGATTTTCAATTGCTTGAACAATTCTAATTTGTTTAAAGATTTGTTTTTTCAGTTATCTTGCGAAACGAACGTATTTTCTAGACGCTATGAGTTCTATAATATAGTATAACAATTAAAAATAATTTGTTTAAATAATTTTACAATTATATTTATATTATATTATATTTGAACAAAATAAAAGTGTCTTAATAATTTAAATTTGTTTAAACACAAGTATTCTCAGGAAACAAATTAGTATATGAAAATATTAAAATCTGTCGAAAATTTGGTGAGATAAAATGTATCTCCGGCTTTTTTTAGGCAAACTATATGCTTAAAAAACAGAAATTTTTGGAAGAGGGGGGAAGTAGGCTAGTTAGGGCGTGTTGGTGGGAAAAGGAGAACAAGGGAGGGGGTGGGAAGATGGAGGCGGAGAGGGAAAGGTATTTTAGAATGAATGGACTGCAGATGGATGAAGTGAGAAGGATGCACGAGGAAGGAAGGAAGGTTTATGACGTGGTTAAGCAAAACGGCATGGAGAGAGAGAAGACAGAAGGGGAAGAGAGAATAAGAGAGTCAAGATTCAACGGGAACTATGTATGGATTATGCCAAGTGCAAGAGCGCAATATTTATGTGAGAAAGGAGAGAAAGGAAGTCAGGAGCTTATAGCGAGGATGAGGTGTGGGTGCATGGAGGGCTTCAATAGGTTCTGGCTCTCGCGAGAGAAGAGGATGTGTGAACTGTGTGGAAAGGGGGATGCAAGAGTGGAGCACTGGTTGGAGGAGTGCGTGGAGGTAGAAAGAAGTGAGATAAGCATGGAGGTATTGTTGCATGAAAAGGGGGAAAAAAGGGCAGTAGCATGGGTGAAGGGAGTGTTGGGTAAGATGGAGATGAAGAGAAGGAAGGAGGAAGAGGAGTGGAGAAGGAAAGATTGTAAATAGGAGAGAAAGTAGATATAAGTAACATGTAAATATTGTAAATAGTAGATAAGTAGTAGGAATTAGAGCGATAACAGAGGTTGGCAAGCGAGGCAATGCGAAAAAGTAGGGATATGCGAGCGAGGAGAAGCGAGGAAGGCAAGGCGATACGAGCGTGCGGCTTAGAGATAAGGAATGGAAGGATGTTAGTTTTTAAGGGTTAGTTTTAAGAAAATTCTGTAAAAAATGGATGTGTAAGCAAGTCAATTTTTTTAAGGCCAGCAGGCTGAAAAATAAACGTTTATCTATCTATCTATATGCTTAAAAAACACGTGCTATTTAAATAATTGTAATATTCTTTAAACAAATTATGTGATTGTTATAATTGCTTGTATAACTCATAAGGAAATTATTGATAACATATTATCGCGTTTAAATATCAGATTTACAAAAAGGTGACTTTTTCCTATGTTAAATCAATGGTAAACTTTATGGTCTTCTAAAAAAAGTCCACCAAGTATAAATAAGATCCACCCTAATGCCTCTGCTCTAAATATCACTAAAATTTCTTCTAAAGGACTTGTCCGATCACTATTAACTTTCTCCATAATTTCGATTATCGAAACTGTTTAATACATGCAATCCCGCCACATCGTTATAATTTGGTTTATAAATCATATTTCTAATTTTTCTTTCTCGAATTTGATTTATAAAGCATGCAAAAATTTTATTTTTCAGTACTCGTAATCAATTAAGGTTAGTTATTATTTTTTCATTTTACTTAGACAACTTTGATCTTACAACTTCATTTAATGAACTTTTCCAAGTTTTTGAATCATCGATGTTTTTGGTGGGATTACACTACTTTTTGAAAAAAAATAAAAACATTGTAAATTAAATACTTTTAAAAATAACCCTTATCCAAAATTTCAATTAAAAAAAAATATTTTGCTGTAGCCGCGCGTAAGTGAAAACCAAATTTAAAAAATTTACTACTAAAATTTAATTAATAAATTTGGTTATCATAAATTCCTTAGATATAGCAGTAGAAAAGAGTACGGCGAATGTCTAATTATAAGTGTGTATTAATCAGTTTGATAATTATATCTTTGGCCCATGACAAAGGTGAAAAATTCAAATTTGTCATAGTTTTCCAAAGTGAAAATTTTACAGTTGTGACTCCATCAAGCTCGATTCTTCACAAAATTCATATAGTTTTGCATTTTTCGGCTTTTTTTTTGTTATCATACTTGATGGCGATTTTTCTACCACAAATCTTGATAATCTAAAACATTCTGAAACATTCTAAAAATAGTAAAACATTCAAGAACATTCCAGAAAGTTTGAAAAAATTTAGAACATTACAACATATTCCACAATATTATAGAATAATCTAGAAAAATCATTGCCGAATAATGAGGCAAAGAAGGGAAGTCAGATTTGCATTTAGTAAGGAAAAACTACTTCGGAAGAGACATTTCATCAACACACATATCATATTTTTTTATTAGCGGTATTTAGTACAAAGGAACGTATGTGCAAAAATGAAAAACATACCATAATCTTTCAGCAAGGGCAGAAGCCCTAGGCCATAGTCGAGGTCCCAATGACGCTTGTCCCATTTGTTCACTCCACATCGCAGCTTCTCCTCCCAAAATGAGATTCCATTTTTGCTGTAAATAATCTCGCCAAGGCCTATGACTGTACACAGTTTGCCAGGTCCGATACTCTCCACAAGCGGCTTCTCCTGTTTCCCTCCACTTTCCAAATCCACAATCCAAGTACCAACCATCAACATGTGAGAGAATGACTCTAAAACCATCTTCCAACAGTTCCTGAGTTTCTGGCCACGTACTTGCACCCCATGATTGAATCACGTGAACTTTTGGATCAAGGTACATAGTAATATAGGGTTTTTTCGTGAGAGGCGAGCTCCACAAAATCACAGACTTTGGAACCACATCATGGTTCACCCTGATTATCCTCTGAAGCAGTTTCGATTCAAAATCTGCCCACAGTGCATGGAAGTCAGTCATGTTTTGGGCTTGCATTGCTATCGTGATGTTGGAATATTGAGCCCAACAGTCTAAATTCACTTCGTCTCCTCCAAGATGGACGATGTCACGAACCTCAGTAAGGTCCAAAATTTCCTTGTAGAGTCCTTCCAGAACTCTGTAAGAGTGTTCGTTGGTGGGATTCAATTGACCGCAGTTTGGCTCTCCACAATAGGCTGACCAAGGCATCTGGTCCACACAGAGAGCCAATTCTCCGTATCCACGTTCGGAACCTGGAAATTTAAAGATTTTCTCGTTTTAGAGAATTAGAGTCAATTAAATAAACTTAAACGCATGTAACTGCAAGAATATCAATCAACTCTGAGAAGTGCAAAGTATGTTGTGATAAGTCACATAACTGACCCCTGCTTTCTCCAATCAATATTCAACTAACAATATTTGAAGAATGAAATTCTATGAAGCTTTTACAGAGGATTAAACTGTATCTACCAACCCCATTGCCAACCAGCACCAGCATGAGCAGGAGAATCAATCTCGATGAGAGTCCTGATCCCTCTGATCCTTGCATAATGCACGAGATCTCGAACGTCCTCAGGAGTATAAACTTCTTCTCCACTATAAGCACCCCATCTAGCCATTTCCGGAAAGGTTGCAGAGTCAAAGGGAAAACTCTGAGAGTCTGTGAGATGCCAGTGGAAGGTGTTGAGTTTCGAGGCAGCCATCCCATCGATGACTCTCTTCAGCTGCTCTATTGGAAAAAACTGCCTCCCTGTATCAATGAGCAATCCTCGATAGGCAAATGCTGGCTTGTCTTCTATGCTTGCTTGGGTTAAAACCCGAAGCATGCCTTGCCTCCCTGCAAGCTCGTCCCACCATATCATTTGACTTAAAGTTTCTAAACCATGGCGAACTCCATAGTAACTTTTGGCTGTAATTCTTGCCTCCACGTGCTTGCCTCTTAGAGAAATCTCTAGTTTGTAAGACTCGTCCGTGTCCAGACTTAATTTCACACCCTTGGCATCTCCGGTACTTAAGTATATGACAAAATTATCGATGCTAGATCTCGCTTTCGCGTTTGGTACTTTTATCAAGCTTCTGATGTTGCCTGCAATCGAATAAAGGAAGAGGTTAATGAGAGTACTATGTACTAGATTTTACATTGTTTCTTAACCAATCGAGAGTACTTGTAAGTACTAAGAATAGCAAGGCATATCGTACATATATAAAGACACGTTATGCTCAACTTTGACTGTAATCAGTTTATGTATGTATTTAGTATTTAGTAAGTTTATAAAAATACTACCAAAATATTTAACATCAGAATCTATATAACCTCCAATCCAGAGACTAGGATAAATTGAAATTGGTATTCCTATTAATATGTAGCTTCTCTACGAAAAATAGGAATCTCTCCAAAAATCAGAAAATGAACAAAAAGTTTACGAAATTTGATACATTCCAGAATACTCTGTAAATTTCCAGAAAATTCCGCAACATTCTTAAACACTTTTCAGTATTCTGGAACATTACAGAATATGTTTGAACATTATAAAAAAGTTCCTAAATTTTGTAGAACATTCCTGAACCTTATAAATATTATATACCCTTCCTAAAAATTCTAGAAAGTTTTGGAATGTTATAGAACTATCTGAAACATTCCAGAAATATTTAAACATCCAAGAATATTCCAGAAAGTTCAAGAAAATTCTAGAATATTACAAATTATTCTACGACATTCGAAAACATTTCAGAATGTTCTAGAACAGTAAAAAAAATGCCAGAACAATAATTCTCGAATAATTTTTTGGGAATTTATTTACCACATTAAAAATATTTTATAACAAAAAATTTGTTATCGTTCAAAATGATGTTAGGTTAGGTTATCCATATAAAATATGCACTACGAAGTTGGCATTTTTTACTTATAGTAATACGAAAAAGGACATTGCGTGATATAATTCGAACTTTTATTTAATCTCACTATTTTAATTAATAATTGTAACAGCTGAGAAAATAAATTTCGGTTACAAATTTAAGAAAAATCAAAGTTTAACACTTACTGAGCCTAAAAATAATAATGGTTTAACATTTTCAAAAAGTTTACATGGCGTACTATAACTCTAGGTCAACAAAATGTCTTGTTAAAGATTGCATGCTGTCAGATTTTTCAAGTTAAAAAAAATAATTTATTATTCAAACAATTTTTATAACCAAGTGTGCATTCTGACAATTAACTATTTCTGGCAATTTAAATAATATAACAGCTAGAAGTCCATGCCAAGTCATTTCTTGTTGATTTTGCAACAAAATTGGGCCCAGTCGTGAAAAATTAGTAAAAATATGCATTTGTTTATACGAATTTTTTAAATAATTACATATTTTTTTCAATTTGAAAAATATGAAAGCCAGAAATCTTCGGTAAGGAATTTCTATTTAGTCATTACATTGATTTGTGACTGACTTTTAATGAATTTGAAAGTCATACAAGAAATAGTATCACTGAAAAAGTTTTAAAAAATGTAAACTTTGTTGTTGAATAAAAATTTTTGCTTTAGCTGGAGTAAAATATCCACAGTTATGTGTCATAGCTGAAAGACTTACGGCCATTTCTAAAAAAAATAACATCAAAATTCATTAAAGCATTACCTATCGGGCGATTTTTGTCGAAAAAGGTGCTTTTTCCCTACTGTGCGACACTGGGAGTGCGGCGCGGTGGCGGCGCACGGGTGCCACTAAAATCACATATTTCGTGATCGAGAAGATTCACATGAGATTTACCATTAATTTTTTTTTTTTTAAATTAAAAACAAATCTATAAGGAACTTGTATATTTTCTCACTAGACATAAATAAAAAGGTGCAATATTGATGAAAAACTGAATAACAAAATGTTTTGAATTTTTTTTTGTTATTTTGTATAAATATTGTGTATAAATATTTGTAAATATTATAATATTATAAATTTGTGGAAATATGATATTAAAGTGTATAAAGAGGGTGCTGTTCAAGGATAAGGAATGGAGCCCAAAAATCGCATTTCGTATTTTTGAGGAGCCTAAAAGGTCAGAGACTTTTTGCACGTTGAGAAATTAAAAAAAAAGTATATTTGTTGGCAAAGTCATATTTGTGTGGTATAAAAGGGGTGCTTTTCAACGTTAAGAGTTGAAACCCGAATATTGCAGTTGTCACACTTACAGTTACACTATAAAATTCTGAAAAAGATTATTTTTTGGCAAAGTCATATTTGCGCTGAGGATTGGAGGCCAAAAATCGGACTTCGTATTTTTGAGGAGCTCAAAAAGCCCAAAAATACGGCGGGATTGGATTTGTGAAAAATTAAAATTTGTTGAAGGGGGTTGATTTTGTAAATCAAGGGTTGTTTTGGGGAAATTTTGTTTTCGGAATTCAAGAGCCGGATAAATTCCAAACATTCTTGTGGAATTTAATTTTTAACATTTTGTGATTTTATACAGTGGAGGTGCTAGATTAATGTAAGCTAGGATCTGCACGAGGAAATTGATTTTTTGAAAAAAGTAAAGAAGCCAAAAATTTTTAATTGGTGCCCAAAAAAACCAAAAATTCTTAGCTATGAAGAATGCCGAAATTCGATTGTGGAGGTGCTGGCTTAATGGACTTCATTAAGGTCGAGCGAATACTTGCATATCCTGATATTTCTGACGTATACCGGTCTAAATACTAAAAAATTAAAGAATACTCGAGCCTCCAAACTTTCAATAACTTTCTGAAATACTGCAAAATATTCGAATATATTCTTTTGGTAAATCATAAGACATGATGGAATATCGTTGTCTATTAAAGAAAATTAATTTTTGAAAAAAGAGGGCTAGCATTTAAATTTAAATTAAGATTTTAGATTTAATTTGAATTAAATTTTTATTTAAATTTAAATTTTATATAATTTAAATTTTTCATTTTATATCATCTGAGAGATTACATGCATTAAAGAGTTGTTTTTTACTTAATTTTTTTCAGTTCAACTGCTTAACGACTCAAATTTAACAATTTGTCTTCCATTTTATTTTTAAATAAAAGGATTAAAAAAACAAGGTTTTCTGAATTATTTTCAGGATTGGCAACGACATTTTCACCAATTTTCACGTAATCGGCAGCTAACTTCACTTCGTTGAGTGCCGAGGGGAAAACAATGGAACCAAATGCATGGAATAAAACATTATTTTTGTAATATCTTCATAATGAATAATTATTATTATCATTTGATTATTTCATCACATGGTTCTTAAAAATTAAAAATAATTTCCAAATACACTTACAGTAAAAAATTATTTTCTACGAAGATATGCACTACCCATGCATTTGGTCAACGAAGTGAAGTCAGCTTGTGATTAGGTAAAAATACCTAACAGTATAACAACGTTTTTTAACTAATTTTTGAAAATAATTCTAAATCTTTTGTGAAAAAGAGCCTCCTTTGCTCTACTTGGAATCGAACCCAGGTTCTCCGATTGCCGACCGGGTGCTCTACTCACTAAGCTACTGAAGAGATCGAGAGAATCATTTTTCATTTTTAATCCTTTGATCCTTTTTTCACGTTTAAAGATTACCTTGCACTTTGGGGTTTCTTAAATCGATACATACTAAAATAAATTATAGGAATCAAGACTCAGTATAATCCCTTACCTAAAAATACTTCCTTGGCCTGTTCTAGCAGATTCCTGATTTCTTGATCGGTGGTGTCAAGTGTAATCAGTTCAATCTGCTGCAAATGAAACGTTACATGATCCCCGCTAAGAACGGTGTTTCCTGTTGGTCTAGGCCAGATTAGGCGAGTATTTCCACCACAAGTGGCAGCACAAGTTGCAAAGGAGGTCCTCGAAGATCTGACAGCTCTTCTCTCGCAACGATTCTCATTGCAAACCCAAGACCAAGGACTATGGAATGTCCTGAAACACGCAAACTACTTCTTACAAAATCCAGCCACTACACACCACTCTTCAAATTTAAATACCTGCTATTTTAGCACGATCGAACAAAAAGAATTTAAATAAATTTCAATTCAAGCCAAGGACTAAATCGATCGGTTCATTTCACAAATAGAAAATACGAGTAGCGATGACAATTATCAAGGGTCAAAACGATGTTAATTAATTAAGCCGCGAATTCTGCAGGATCTGAATTCTAATTATAAAAAGATTATATAATAGAATAATAAGTTATACGAGAGGAAATTAAAAAATTCATTTAGAGAAGATTATATCAACTATTTTATAGTTCCAAATAATATCAGCAATTCAACTTAGAAACATGAATAATTTATTTTTATTGCAAAGTTTTATTATGCTCTGGGTGACCACTAATGGTAAAAAAATCCAAGTTTCCTAGTCTAGTAATCACCATAATACTTTTTTTTTAATATTCAAATGACAATATTAATTGTTCTTTTTTTAATTCACAAACTTTTTGGAATAACAGTAGTTATAAGGAGTAACAGTAGTTTCTAGCGTGTTAGTTTCTGAATGTAATACGTGTTCTGTTTTTTAGATACTCGTGCCGCGATATAACAGTTAGCTGACCTTAGTCCAGTGAAAAAAACAAGTAAGTGCCATTGAATGAATGAGTGACAAGAAAATAATGTCAGAATAAACATACTAGAAAAATAATGTAGGGGAAACGACCCTACAGTAGACAATAATTGATTAAAAATACTAATGTATGCAAAACAACTAGTTTAATTTAATTAGTAGTTGGGACCCTACACGTGTTAATAAATTAAAATTATAATTAATTATTTAAGGTATATTTGAGATTTTAATTAATGATTATCTACTGTGGGGTGGTATCCCATACGTCTACTCAAATATCACTAATAACAAAATCTACATATATTTGAGAAAAAATGTCCATTCAAGATCTCACAACTGTCTTATCCGTAATATATTTTTTCAATTATTTTTAGTTTTTTCTTGATAAATTTCCTTGTAGAAGTGCGCCATGAAAAATGGTTTAATTAGCATTCTGAGACAATAATATGAAAGGAGAATTTGATATTATTTTGACAACTACAATAGCGAAGGGATGAAAATTGAAAAGCCTTCCTTGTTATACTGAGGGTTTACTTCTAAAGACTGGCGGTATATTGTAGCGAAAAATGCGAATCTTTTCAGTTTTTTTACAAGTTTTACCTAAGAATTTCTGAATATTCAAATAGTTGTTCTTCCGGTCTCGTAATGTCTTTCTTGCCAACCACACCAGAAACAAAATGATGTGGAAACTCCTTCAGGCTGTAAAATTGGTTAAAAATAAAAGTAATCAGGGTGGCCATTGTATCTTTAATAGAGACCCTGATTTCTAACAATCGATTTCTAACAAAAACTCGCAAATCAACAATAAATGATTTTCACCAAATAACGTTAGCAGGGTGGCCACTCAAACTTCAAAAAATAATTCCAAGCTACTTCTCGGTTGACTTTCAAACATTTATATTAATAATTATTCAATGCTAATTGCTTTGTTAAATAAATTTTTGATTTTATAACTCCAAGGTCAAATATATAATGTAAATTGTAAAAGTAATTTCAGACTTTTCAGCCCAAAATGATTTGAAAACAGGGAAAATAGAGTGATTTTTCAATAAAATAGAGGAATAATATAGGAATAAACTATTTTAAATAACATTAACGTAGGTCCCATATTCCTGAAATTTCAAGTCGAAATATATTGCATTTACAACCAAATAGTGGAATTTTTAACTCAAAAAGGCGAATTTTCAACAAAAAAGTTGATTTTTAACCAAATTATTGAATTTTCAAACAAAAAAAGATTCAACTTAAACCCAAAACAGTTGCATTTTGAACCAAATAGCTGCATTTTTAGGCCAAAAAGACGAATCATTTAGAAGACAGTTGAATCTTCAACGAAGAAAGATGAATTTTCAAACAAAAATGATGAATTTTCTATCCAAAAAGACGAATGTTCAACAAAACAGTTGAGAAACACAAAATTTTGGCTGAATCTTTTTTTTTATCTTGCATAGTTTAACCGCAAAATCGAATTATTGTTGATTTTTCATTATTTTTTGTAGGGTCAAAATTTGAATTTTTGATTTTTCAAGAAAACGCAAAAGGTTGTTAATAACAACTTGTTATGATAATCATGTAGGTACATAGAATTTTCAACTCTTAAAAAAATGTTCACAACAAATTTGCACATGCTCTAAATTTTTGAATTTTGATCTAAAATAGCTGACTAACGAACTTGTCTTTTTCTTTTAGGTCTTAAAAAAGTGTGCCAAAGCTCAAAGCAATCTAATCATTTTTTTCGAAAGTCATCATGTCTACATACTGCAGACAGACTACAGATTACAGACTACAGACAGACACCTTCGTAAAAATCGTTTTTCTGATTTAGTGGGTCTCAAAACGTGGAGATTTGATGAAAACCGAATAAGTCAAATTTTACATCAAAACCAATACTTTCTCATTAGGATAACAATGTAAAAAATTACATAAATCGGTACTTAGTGCATAGGAAGGAACCTTGCGACTGTAGATAAAGTGGAAATGGAATAAAAAGATGACAGAGTAGAAAAAGTCGATTTTTCGATCAAATACAAAAAATTCCCGGTCCTAAACAAAAATCCCAGGGTTTTCCCGGTTTTTTCACGGTCCGATAAAATTCCTGGGGTTTTCCCGGTTTCCCGGTCCGCTAGACACCCTGATTTTTCATCATATCGATAATCGAAAATTCGACTTAGATTCCTGTGGAGCGGGTCGACAATCGAATTTTCAACCCTAGGGAAGAAAGTGACAGATCAATGTGAATGGGGGTGTTTCACACCGCCATTTACATATACATTTATCTGTCACTTTCTTCCCTATGGTTGAAAATTCGATTTTCGACCCACTCCCCAGGCATCGAAAGTCGAATTTTCGATTTAGGTATGATAAAATAGTAGATTGCGTGACGAGGGTCGAAAGGCAACGATTTCACGAGTGCGAAGGTAGCTCCCGAGCGAAGCGAGGACTGATATCACACGATTGAAATCGTTGCCTCGGCCCGAGTCATGCATACAATTTTTCATCATATCGATAATCGAAAATTCGACTTGAGATGACTGCGGAGCGGGTCGACAATCGCATTTTCAAACCTAGGGTTGAAAATCCCTAGGGTAGAAAATTCGATTTTTGACCCGCTACACAGGCATCGAAAGTCGAATTTTTGATTGAGGTATGATGAAAAATATACAACATGTTTTTACAAAACATTGAGGGAATCCCTAAATTATAACTTTATAATGCCAATTATCAGTAATTAATTATATAAATTCCGGTGGCCTATGCAATTACTACGTTAAATATGTATAAAAAGGAAGTTTCCGTTCACAAATATAAAAGGATATTTAGTATTTGAACGATCAGTCCAACACAGGTTTTAATTCCTAAATACATAGTATAAAAGGAACACTTATCTTTGAGCGAAATATCAAGTTTAATATCCTTAATATAAAATGATTTTTGATATTTTAATGGAGCTGGTTGGTTACACTTGCACACAATACCACAAATATCTTTTCCCCAAAGAGTGAGACGATATTTATTGCAAAAGTAAAAACAAAATTTAACAATTCCCGACTTTTTTCCAGTGCTCAAAATTCCAGGCTAATTCCCGGTTTTCACGATGAGTGGCCACCCTGAATTTGCTACTTCATTTTATGAACTAGCCGTTCAATCCTTGACAGTGGTGTAAAGTGAAATAAATTGTAATAAAATCTCGAGTAAAGCAGGTCCGTAAAATGTTATTTCTCCTTTGTGGAGTAATTAAATATCAACAATAGAATAATAATACTGCCAGTTGCAGCAGACGTGGGATGGAATAGAAAAGAATTATGATTGTGTAACTTGTTTCTGCTTACCTTCGAGCAGTGAATGGTTGTAGAGAAGCAAGAGGTGGTGCGTGTGCAAACATTGCGATCAGAAGAACCCCAGTAATCAGGACGAGAAAGAAGAGGATTCGCCTCATCCACCCGCTGGGCACCCCACCAACCATTCTTGCGAACCTTTTCAACACAAACATTTAAAAAACTTTATTCAAATAGTCATACATAGAAAATTAATATACAAATTAAATTTTTCTAAAAAAACTCAGTTTCAAATGAAGGGCAATCATTCCATTTCAAAGCCTAAGTCAAACCAATTTCTAGAAAATGTATGCTTACATTTTATTATCACTTTCGAGGATATTTTAAATTCGCGGAATTTACAAATTTTATTGGAAATCTAAACCTTCAATTCCATTCGAGATTTAACGTTAGAAGCGTTCTTTTTTATCGTCTTGCTTTTATCAGATCGAATCAATTTCAAATCGGGCAGGTTCTACACTTCAAGTCGCAAAATCTCTCAGCGAGGAAATATGACATTTTTTAGGGGAAACTAGGTGACACGTATTTTTCCAATATACGAGTAAAATGGTCACGAAGTTACGAGTATTTTAATTTTGAAGTATATTAGAAAAAATACACATTTTATTTAAACTTCTATATTTTTTTATTTAATTTAGATATTTTAATTTTCTTTACGGATTCTGATGAGTTTTACCGTCCTCTTTCGAAGTCCGTCAGGAAATTCAGAAATGTTCAAAATTAACAAAATGGCGAGCATTTGTTTCAAAACATACAAATTAAATTTTGACAAAAACCCACACTTACATTTTTTGCCAAATTTTTATTGAATTCGGCCTTTTATAAGGAAGATATCCTGTGAGTTTAACGTGATCTACACAATTTTAGCCCACATAAAACTTTCTTGAACTGTTTCCGTTCTACGAAGATATTGCGAAATTAGTGCAAAATTTTGATGTCGTTTTTCAAATTTAAATATTTTTTGCTGCTGAAACATCTTTGTAAAACATATGAAATAAGTAATCATAAGGTTTTTTAAATGAAATTTATTTAAAATATATTGGTGATTCTCCAAAAGTTGATCATTTTTAGTCCCAAGCATTTTTTACATTTTGTTTGATTAATAATTTTTTCTGAGTATATCTCAATAAATTAGTTATATCAATTCGTTCAATTTAGATTAGAAAAGAAAAGATGTTTGGAAAGCGATGATGTTTGGCTGGGTGATATAATTTATAAAAATATAATGTTAAAGTTGGTAAATTGACATACTTCAGACCAGAAGAATTCGTTTGTTGGGTCCTTTATTCCATTTCTCGACGTTTCGAAAACATATAATTTCCTCATCAGGATGAAAAAAATGATTGAGTAGAGAAGTTTATAAATATCGTCATCGTAATTAAAAAAGTTCCAATTTCTCCTTTTCCATTTTTCTTTAAGATCTTCTTTTCCAGTTACATTTTTACTTAAAAATATTTTAATTCAAGCTGCTTTTTGCGAAATTATTTAAAAGGTTGTAAAATTATAATTGGAAGTCCCAAGCATTTTTTACATTTTCTTTGATCAATAATTTTTTCTGAGTATATCTCAATAAAGTAGTTATATCAATTGGTTCAATTTAGATTAGACAAGAAAAGATGTTTGGAAAGCGATGATGTTTGGCTGGGTGATATAATTTATAAAAATATAATGTTAAAGTTGGTAACTTGACATACTTCAGACCAGAAGAATTCGTTTGCTGGGTCCTTTATTCCATTTCTCGACGTTTCGAAAACATATAATTTCCTCATCAGGATAAAAAAAATTATTGAGTAGAGAAGTTTATAAACATCGTCATCGTAATTAAAAAAGTTCCAATTTCTCCTTTTCCATTTTTCTTTAAGATCTTCTTTTCCAGTTACATTTTTACTTAAAAATGGTTTAATTCAAGCTGCTTTTTGCGAAATTATTTAAAAGGTTGTAAAATTATAATTGGAAGTCCCAAGCATTTTTTACATTTCCTTTGATTAATAATTTTTCCAAGTATATCTCAATAAAGTACTTAAATCAATTTGTTCAATTTATAAAATTCGTGACGACACTTCTGAAAAATATCTGACGAGACACTTTGTAGTTTTTACCATTAAAATTTGCACTATTTTTACAATATCTTCTTTAATAATAGACAAAATGCCTTGATCTTGACTTCTTTTATAAAGAATTCTGATAGATTTCAGCCCATTTAGGAGACAAAATTTTAACTCTCATAAAATTAACATATAAAAAAGTTAAGCAATCATCGTAAAACTTTTATGGTATCATACACGATACGTGAAGCTATCAGATTTTCTTTTCCCTGATTCTCGACTAAACAATAAAAAAAGATGAAATAGAAAAGGATAGATTTTACGATTGAAGAAAAAAATTCGCGATCCTGAATAAAATTTCCGGGTTTTCCCAATTTCCTGGTCCACCAAACATGCTGGACATGCCTTAAGGATGAATTATTTATTACTCAGACCTAATTATAAAAAACACCATTGCCAAAAATACTATATTCTTTCTGTAACTGACTAGAGAACTTTCTGTGGATATTCAGTTTGAAGAGGTGAAACCCACCCCCGAATATTTCACATGCAACAGAAATAAATGGAGTTCTTTTGTAGAAATCTTAAATTTTTTGGAATGTTATCGTGGAAAAAGTTTCTAGTTAAAAATCACTGGTACATAATCAATAATCAGTTATCTTCACCCCGATATTATAATCTACTTCGATATTTTGGTTTAAGCACGGTTATATATCTGAAATGTCTGATGAATTTGAATACCCAGCAGACTTTACGTTCCAAAAATCTTCCTGATCTTCATGTGAAGTTGAAGGATGTTCAGAAGTTGCAGTAGTTACCTGCTCATGGTGTAAAGCCTTTCTACTTCAAGCATCTCAATTTTCGAATCAATTACCATTTTATTAGTTTTACAATTCTTTGTTTACAATCAATGTTTGTTTTTTATGTTTAAGGGTAATTTACACCCTTTCAGGGGGGTCTGGAAAGGATAGAAAACTATTTATCTGATTTTTGAAGCACTTGAGAATTTATTATGTAAGACGTTTTAATTAAAATATACACCCAAAAATGATCATAATATTACAAACTATGTAGGGGTGTTCTACAGCATAAGGGTGTTTTAACTTAAAAATACATTGCCCAATGAAGGAGGCACTTTTTCTGATGAAATAAAAAGTATCATTTAGTTTTTTATTTCCCTAGAAAACGAATCCTCTTCCCAAAAATTGTCTCCTATACATTTTCTTTTATAAATAAATTCCCATAAACGCAATTCACCTTTAAAATTTAAGATTACTACAAAAAAACTCATTTCTGTTGCATGTGAAATATTTGGGGGTGGGTTTT
Source organism: Andricus quercusramuli (assembly GCA_932178445.1). Lineage (NCBI taxonomy): Eukaryota > Metazoa > Arthropoda > Insecta > Hymenoptera > Cynipidae > Andricus > Andricus quercusramuli. The sequence continues at coordinate 132,603 of CAKNXH010001012.1, forward strand.
ATCCCTTTAAAACGAATATCTACAGAAAATAAAAAATACATGTCGCTTAATTTTTTGGGTACTACAATATATATCAAGAAGAATAAAATCGGAGGCGGACACCTGCGAAAGTTCCCTTGTGAGTCAACTTTTTCTGACATACCTCATAAAAATTTCAGAATTTCTGAAACACAGACATAAATATGTATTATAGTACCGTTCAAGATGAAATTTCCGTCGCCGCTTCATTAAATATTAGATACCGTTTCTATAAAAAGAGCAATGGTAGGGTCACGACAGAAATCAATGACCGTACAATGGCGACAAACGGTAATTACTCAGAATATTAGATAATGTTCCCAATACGTGAATCATTACTATGATTTCTAGTAAAGTAATTTTTTTAAATAAAGAAATTAACTGATTAAGAAATGTATGTATTTAATTTAAAAAATATCAAAAAAGCACAAAGTAATATCAAAGCTTATTCAGTGGTATATTTTTGTGTCAGTGCTCTTCTAATTTTCTTGTGATTTTCGAATTTCGAGGGTCGCAACAGAATCCTTGATTCACATCAATAATTCATTGAAAAGTCCCTCCTCATCATATATCCGCAATCGACTCTCGAACCTTTCAATACATTTTCCTCTCGTTTACGCTCGGATGCTTCAATCAATCCCGATATTTGTGGAAACTTGACAATTTTTCTAACATTCAAAAGAATTTCCTATTTAATAAAGAATAAATTAGTTAAATCATGAATTTCGATTGTATTGAAAAATTTTATTTTATAAATTAGTAAAAAGTAGACAAGAAATATTGCATCTTTTTTTCAGAATATAAAATTTGCCATTTCTGTGGGATTGGTCCAAATGATATGCGTTTACATCAAGAACCATTTTTGCTTCACATACATTGCACACATTAACAGATCGATAAATGGACTCCAGAGGTCAATTTCCGGCTCGCCGAGAAGGTTTTTCTTCGTTTTGTACTAGTAGTTGAAGGATGATAAATTGTTCTTTTACTGTTGCAAAACACACTTTTGAATTTTCTTTTAGAAATATTATGTTTACAACAAATTATAAAATAATTTATAATTCCTAATAAATAGTATATTACATCAAAAGTAGATCGTCCTTACGAATTACTAGTAATGCTTTTTTTACTTTATAAAAGCATTACTAGCATTATTAGTAATGCTTTTATAAAGTATCAATACAAGAAGCATTCCTATTGGTCAACTACTGAGGTTACTCCATTTTTGGAAACCAGGGGGCTTACACGTATAAAATTTACACTTTGACGGAGAATGGCCCATATAAGAAAATAAAACGATTTTTATATAAATGTATATGATCTTTTTAAAAGAAAGCCCACCCCCTACCCCCGGTCAGTAACTCAGAGCCCACCCACTTACTTTTTTGACAATCTCCGGCCTGCTCAAAGATGAAAGCAATACAAATTTAATGTCCTAATTGAAACCCTCTGAATTATTACTTGATATCGAATTAATACGAACACTTTGTTTTGCAACTGATATTTGGAATACAAATTATTGCTAATACAACTGAAATAAAAATATATCTCGACCGATCCAAGCAAATAAAAAATTCCGAAAATCGTAGACTTTTATTATCAGTATAAATATACAGTTGATTCTCAATTCTTTATTCTTGATTCTTTCTGTAAAAGTCACTTTTTACTATACTATTCATAGATCGCACGTGATTGTATTTAGCTATAACAGAGCCTTTGTGAGGAAAAGACTTTCTTTTTATAGCACTCGCACGATACCAATTTACTATTTTTAGGTTAATTTCTAGCCAATCCCAATATCGAGCGTGATGATACCTGGTAGATTTACTGGTGGTAAGCAGATTAGTTCTATATCTAAACTATAGTTTATTCAATTCTACAAAATTTTGGTGTCGGCCACATAGGAAATAAGGGCATTGACCAATCGGATGACGAATTTGAAAGACACTTTTTGCTGGACTACTAATGCGGAATAATTTAATAGATTTTAATATGATTATGTTTTATAAATATATTATAGGTATATATGTGCAGCATTTTCATTATGGTGGAAATGAAGAACAGCCGGATAAGTGACAATTGAATACGTGACCTTAAATTCCACCCTCAAAGCAAATAAACTCTTAGCATTATCCTTTATTCTGAATGCTTTCAAGGTTTTGAATATCCCACGCTAAACGTCACAAACGTGACGTAAATGCAGGATCTTTATTCAAAATGTGGGTTATTTATAAAACTAGAGATAATTTTTTATATTTTACGTATATTTTATTTTTAAATATATTTTACAACAAATAATGTAATAGTTAGGATTTTACCTTAATTTAGTTTGTAGTGAAAGCGATGGAAGCTTTTTAATTAAAACAGTTTAATAGAGTCGTCGCATAATTTTTTTTATAGTTAAAATTGTTCAGGCATATGTATAATTTAATTTCAATTTAAAATTCTTCAGTCTCAATTTGAAAAATGGTTTAATAATGCAATTTCTATCATTCAGAAAGGATGAAAATTACCTTCAATTCTTTGAAATTAATCATAAAATGTCTGGAAATATTTAGAATTCAATTAAGTTGATATTAAAATATACCGGAAGAGAAAAATACAATCCGAAATAATATGCCGGAAGGCAATGCTAGTAGACATGAAGATTATTGAACATTTTCGATTAGAAAGTCTTTTGATTTGAAAGTTTTACAAACTTTCTATTTAAAATTATTTAATTTTATACATACTCAATTTGAGACTGTGGAAATTTCAAATTGCCCGAATATCAAAAATTCTAATTTAAAAATTCAAGTTTAAAATGGTAAATGAATTGTAGCAATACAGAACTCGATAACCAACAAAGTCGGAATTATTCAGGAACATTCTGTAGCACGAAATCACCGTTTAAAGATAAAACAAAAGTCCGCTTCCGAGCTGACGTGTTGCTGAATTGAAGCCAAAAGTTTGATTCAAAAAAGTTATCCAGTTTCGAGGAAATAGATATGGAGGTTGAAAATCTCAAAGTGACACTAACCAGAAATTGGATTTCAATAAAAAATGCAATTCTCAGTTAAAATAAGAAATAAAAATTTACGCCTGAGGTATTGCGTATCTGAATGCGGGTAAAAAAAAGGTTTGATCTTAAAAAGTTAGCCAATTTCGAGTAAAACTTCCAAGAATCTTGAAGTTACAATTTCGCAGGTTTTGAAAATCAGTTTTATGTAGCGATTAAAAATCGTATTTTCAATATTTTACCAAAATAAAAACTTGCTATGCTAAAATGCTATGCAAAAATTCGAACTTATACTTAAATAAAATTTTGTTGTATTGCTATATGAAAACATGAAAATTAAAAACACAAATCCATTCAACGAAACGTTTATTTGATTTTTTAAGAATTTTGTATAAATATTGAAAATTTGAAAATTTTTGGATTTTAATCATTATTTAAATGTTTGTTTAGTTTTAAATGGATATTTCCAATCGTTGAATTTGGGCTGCTATACTCTCTATTCTTCCATTTCATGAGGTTTGAACTTAATATTGCATACATTACTACGATTCTATTTAAATAATGATTATAACATTTTAAACACTTAACATGGCAAATCAGCAATTTGCTGAATCTTTCAAAAATTAATATTGTTCAATTGATAAGGTTTTTAGTTTTGAAAGATACAAAAAAGAACGCCATGAAAATTTTGAAATTATATACTTAGATGGCCAGTTTTATAATCTAAAGTTAAAAAATTAAAATTGTTCAATCCTAAACGCTACCAAATTGAAATTTTTAAATTTTAACATTTCAATTTTAAAATTTTCAATAATAAACGTTTACAATTTAAAATACGAAGTGTCTCGTCGTCCCGAAATTCGGGACGACTAGTCCGTTTTCAACATTTGGCTAGTCGTCCCGAAATTCGGGATGACTAGCCCATTTTCAACATTTGGCTAGTCGTCCCGAAAATTATGTATTTTTTTTTATTTCTCTCCTTTTGAGTAAGCCGAAATTAACAAAACTGCTATTCATCCCTAATTGAAAATAAATGTTAAAAAACGGATAAAACTAAGAGTTAGGTTATATTTTATGAATTATAGTCCTTTAAGCGTTAACGTATCCAAATTATGTTATGTATTTGCACTGTGTCACCGCAGTCTCAAGGTCGTTCGAAACTTTCCTATGATTTCCGCGCTCTGATTGGACCTTCCTTTGATGTGATCTAGACTTTAGACTAGATACACTTGTTGCCTCTGTATTTAGAATCAATCATACATTTGTAGAGAGTAAAATCCAATAATTATTCGCTCTCGCACTCAAAAACACTTTTTTGTGATCCAAAAATTAATTTAATTAATTCTACAATGATGATTTATCATAAAAAATTTATTTAACCATTTAATAATTCCAAAAAAGCGCGTTATTTACTGCCAATGAGATTGCCGATGCAGTTAGGGAGCCGCATTGAGAGCACTGCACATTTATTCGGGGTTTCGTTCTATTTTGCGTGTTATTACGCGTTGATTAACGATCACGTGACATGTAGATTAGCTGTTCTGTGTGCCGGCCTATACTGGCCGTAACACCCCTACCCCTTTTCCAACGCATCGTGGAGGCGGGAAGGCACCCCTGTGACAAGTCACAAAAATAATGTACGATAACACCCCTACCCCTTTTCCAACGCCTCGTGGGGGCGGGAAGGCACCCTGTGACAAGTCACAAAAATAATGTACGATAACACCCCTACTCCTTTTCCAACGCCTCGTGGGAGCGGTAAGGCACCCCTGTGACAGATCACAACAAAAATTTAAGTTAACACCCCTACCCCTTTTCCAACGCCTCGTGGGGGTGGGAAGGCACCCTGTGACAAGTGACAAAAATAATGTACGATAACACCCCCTACCCCTTTTCCAACGCCTCGTGGGGGCGGTAAGGCACCCCTGTGACAGATCACAACAAAAATTCAAGGTAACACCCCTACCCCTTTTCCAACGCCTTGTGGAGGCGTAAAGGCATCCCTGTGACAGGTCACAAAAATAATGTAAGGTAACACCCCTACCCCTTTTCCAACGCCTCGTGGGGGCGGGAAGGCACCCCTGTGACTGTTCACAAAAATAATGTAAGGTAACACCCCTACCCCTTTCCCAACGCCTCGTGGGGGCGGAAGGGCAC
>CAKNXH010001012.1:151926-183194 GCA_932178445.1 Andricus quercusramuli
TCAATTTAAAGCGTATACATTTATCTACAAAACCTACAATTTTTATCGAAATTCGTTCAATGGTTGCAGAAATACAGATATTTCAAAAAAATGTGATGCCGAAATTCAACATGGCGTAACTCCCGTAATTTTGAAAATTTTCAAAAATCCTTTGGACCCGAAATGTTTCTTATATAACACTATAATTTCACGAAGTTTACCTAAAATCGAACAACCACTTGCAGATCCTGATATTCCTGACGTATACTGACCCAAGCACATATTTTTGGCAGTGACTAATGACTCAAAACAAATACAGTTTTGGAACAAACTACTGTTCTTAAAAACTATACATACAAAAATTGTCTTTTTTCAACTAATATTGGTTCAGAAAATTTCAAAACTTAAAAAAAATTCAATATATCCAAAAATATCAGTAAATCAAAAAATATACTATGTTTTTTAAATATTTGATTAAGATATCAATTATACGTACTCATATGTATTGAAATATATTTATATTTATAACTGTTTGATATTTGTATTATGTTTCTTAAGGAGGTTGTCCAAATTAAAAAATGTATGAAATTATATCCCGTGCAAATTTTAGGCGTTTTAAAATTATAAGAAAAATGTTTACTTAAAGGGCGGGTGAGGGGGACCAAATTTGTTACAAACGAGACTTGTACTGAATTCAAGTTGAAGATTTAAAATTAATTGAACTTCTTCAACTGCATACAAATTTTATTGAAAACTCAAATCAATTCGAAGAAAATTCACCGAAATCCAAATATATTGGTCTAAATTTACTGTGATATCAAATGAATCAAAAAAGAATCAACTGAATTTAAGTGGATTCAAATATTTTCAAGGAAACCAAAATTAAATTCAATAAGAATTAAGCTAAGCGCGAAATCAAATAACTTCAACTGGCATTAACTGAATTACATTGTCCTCACACTGAAATCAAGTTGTATTCATTTAAACTCAATGTGCATTTAAATCCAATTAATGTGTATTTAAATCAATTCGAAGAAAATTCATTCAATTTTATGGAAATTCAATTCAATTCAGCGTGAATTCCAAACAATTCAAGTGAATTCTACATGAATTTTAGTCAATTCCGGCGAATTCAAGTTAGCGCAAAAGAATTCAACTGAGTTCAACTGAAGTAAAATTCAATTCAAATGAATCAAACTTTTACATTATTTCTGAAACAGATCTACGCCAAATTTCATTCGCAGTTAACATCCTGCTTACTGACAAATAAAAATCGAAAAAATTGACAAATATAAACATATTTTATATAACGACTAAAAATATTAGATTACTATGAGAAAACTTACTGTAAACTTTTAAACAAGCATTTTTTGTCGCCATCTTTGTTCCGTGGTTCTGATATTGATAGATAGAGCGTGAAGTGTCAGACCAAAATAAAAAAAATAATAGTGTTTTACATATTTGACCAGCATATAGAATAATATAATGTCTATACTATGATGGCAAAATCAGGGGCCCCCACCAATTACGGGGCTCCCACCAATGCGGAATTAATCGAAATTAGCAGGAGTGTCGCTGCTTACTTCAAAATAAAGTTTACTTTTATACATTAATTATAAAATTTAACCCATTTTAAACTACAGAATCAACCTTAAAACATAAAATTCTGAGTAACAATTAGGTTCTATTTAAGCTCTAATATTTGACTGCAACACTCAAATTTTACACTTTTTACCAAAGACAAAACTTGAGCTTATTTATCAATGAAAAATTGCTGCAAAACTCTCATGGTATGAAAAATTCAAAGCAGAATATTAGACAAAGTAAAAAATTGCAGAACTCATAGTGAGAATTTATAAATCACAGCTCCTGTTCCAATTAAAAACTTCTCCAACGAGATTTTCTCTAATTCGAGTTAATGACAACGCTTTCGTGTTCCCTTTTATACAAATAATAAGTTGTCGTTTTAGAAACAAGAAAAAAGACCCAACTTGGGAAATTTTCTCACTGTTTATTCAAATACCCCTCTCGTTCGACGTTGAGCTGTATGCAAGCACGAGTGCAAATTTCACACAAGGAAGCAAAGCAATTAAACTAGGAAAGGCGAGTTACACTGACACGCAGTGGACAACAATTAAGTAAATTACGTTTGACGCGAGAATTAATTAGTTTTAATTAAAATCGAACATTTTGAAAGAAATAGTCAACGAAGGAGAAAGTAAAAAGTTTTCACGACGATTTTGCCTGAGATTAACACCCGAACTTGCTAATTTCATGACCAATACAGCATACTACTTTAGACCATCAAAAAACATTAAAAATATTTGCTCATAATGAATATATATTATATAAAAATTGTTTTTCTTAATGCTCACACGAAACCTAAGAAGGAAATATGGGAGAAAACATGCACTATTCTAGGATCTAGAGCTATATCCCGGCATGCTATCAAGAGATTAAAACGAAACGAGAAAATCAAAAACGTACCGAATTGCTATAAGCAACATAATCTCTTTCATCTGAAAGCATTTGAAATTGCTCTTCGTTTTTCCAACGAACAATAACAGCCTGTTTTCAAACCCGATCGAACATATTAATATTCATGAGTGTTTTTCGCTTGGATTCAAAAACATAAAATACGTGTAAACTGAAAAAAAACATCACGAAAGGTTTAAATAAATAAATTAACTTAGGATAGTTTTAAAGTATTTATATTAAAATTAAAATCAATTTTACTCACCTGTCAATTCTGACAATTCTGCGAGTTGCCTCATCCAAAATCTTTTACTGCTGTAAGACCTGAAAATTAAAAAAAGTTTTTGTTTACAAATTGTAATAATGGATTCATTATTTCGGTTTCAGATTCCAAAGACGACTCAAATTTTAACTTAAGGCTCTAAGATAATTCCAAGAAACATTTGGTATACTATCACGAAAACGACTTCCTGCACTCAATAATAGGCTGTGATTATTTTATGTAAAATAATTTTATTATAGAAAGACAAGTTTGATTATCCAAAAAGAAATATTCAAGGTATTAATTACTAAAAGATATTAAAAAAGAAACGCTAATATTTATTGTAACTTATACTTTAAAGAATACAAAAAAATAGGATAAATTATTTAGGAATAAAGTAATTAAATAAATATAAATGAAGTCAAGATCGAAGATTATAAGAAAACTAAAGATATAGAATATATTTAAAAGGTTCAAGACAGAAGAAAATTCCTTTAATTTTAAAATGTCTATGAAGAGAATTGCAGTTTTAACAGCAGTACAAAATTCGCAATATTATTCGAATCATTCGAGTGGTTCTGGTACAAGCTATATTCTTCAGGGATATAATATGTCCTCTAGCGGGAATGGAAGATCTGGTCGTTTCGAAACTAATCTTCATGGAAATGTTAACATTCTTCTTGGAGGGTAAGCAATATATTTTAATAATTCAAATATTTTATAATTGACTAAAGAATATTAGCTTTGAAAATAAGCGATAAACCTCTAGATTAAATGATTTATTAACACTCAATAATTTAGTTTGCGTCAACTTAAACAAGATAACGTAAATTTAATGTGAAATTATACATTAGTTTACATTACTGATATTAAGCTTTGAGTGAAAATCCATAATATTGAATATTATAATTATGTTGTAGAGAGGCACATAAAATCAATATTATAAATTTAAAGTTTCAAAGTTAAAATTCAAAATTGAACGATGTTTTAAGTAGAATGTGAAAAAATTCTCAGACATGTTCAAAATTGCACAGCTTTAATAATAAGAAACTCTAATTTAATAGCGTTCGGATAACATAATCTGGAATTTTAAGGCTGTTAATTGCAAAAACAAAAATATTCAAAAGCCGTCAAACTTAAATATATACCAATATAAAGCATTTAAAAAAAATTTCAATCAAAGTATTTTAAATTTGCTTCTACCTTGAATTAAAATATTTGTAATTTCAAGCACTGAAATTGAAAGAATTTCTAAATTCGTAACAATTTTGAAATTAAAAAATTGAGACGATATTCAACATAAAAATTTTTTAATATAAACCGATGAAAACATTGAATAAGTTTGAAAGCGCTTCAAATTCTACTATTTTGAACATTATACCGGTTTTTAAATAAATATTAAATACAGATAGTGTTTTATTTCACTGCATTCTTTTCTGGAAATAGAAAACTTTTTTAACGAAACATTTTTGTAAACTGCAATGTACAGGGTTGTTACAGAAGCCGGGATTCAAAATTCCAGGACTTTTCCAGGAAAATTTTTTGAAAAATTCGATTTCAAATTTCAACACAAATCAACTTGAAGGCATTGTACTATTTGCAAACTAATTCCCAGAAAAAGTCTTGTACACTGCTGGCAGAAATAATCTAAATGCCTGTTTTTTGAGCTGTTGCAAAAGTTCCTTTATTTTTGTAACATTAACATAGAAAAATTTTCTTCGGAATGGCACGAAATATAATAAAACTGCGCATAATAAGCCAAAGTTGAAGGCAATATATTAATTTTATAAAAAATATATTAAAAAACGTCAAATTTAGATGTTTTTGAAAAATTGTAATAACTCTGGAAATAATTAACATTTTTTAAATAATTACTAAAACTTCAAAAATAAATGACAATACAAATTTCGAGGCTCTTTTTCATAATTCTAGGACTTTTCCAGGCTTTCCAGGTTCTTTTTCTAAATGTTAGAACTTTTCCAGGTATTCCAGGTTTTTCAGGTTCTGTAACAACCCTGACTATAGCTCAAGTTTTCCTCTTTTTCCGATTTTTCAGCCATAATCACTGTTTCGCCACAAAGCACGAGACTTTCTTTTGGAAAAGCGGACGTGTTGCAAGTGTACTTCTCGAATCTAGGGTCTCGACCTGATACTTTAGAACCGTGCGAATACCCCAAATCCCTTGCCTCTTGAATAGTCAAGGATTTTCACACTTGTCCCTCAAAATTTTGTTCCTTCTTTCATTTCTATACACAAGCAAAAAAGTCTTCTTTGAATCACATTTCCACATATTGAGTTGGGCGATACAAACTCAGAAAGAATGAAAAAGAATGTAAAAATAGTAGGTGAATTCAGTTGGAAGAAGTTTTTTGTAACTTTTTACTCGATTTGTCAATTTTTGTTTCATGTAACAGAAATTTTTAAACCTTTTAGTAACGAAATTTATTAAGGTGCAAAGTGTGTTGAGCTCACTCACTAAAGCAGACTCAAAATTTAATTTGGCACACATGAATTGCGGACATTAATCGCTTCCGAGATTCGCTAAAAATCTGAAAACGACTAAAACGAATTTATTTTAATTTTAAAACTTTACCAAGTAACAATAACTATTTATTTATTTCTATTTTAAGTTATTTTTTACTTGATATTTGGCGAAATTTCACTCTGTGCCCGAATGTTAGAACATAAAACGACCTTTACTTATTGCGTCAATACTCGTAAACTTTAGTAGGCTCGAATATTCGTGAAATGTTCACCTGGGGAGTGTTTAGCATTTCGTGAATATGAGTTTAATATACTGCTACATGTATGTATATATGTATAAAGCTAACACAACACAGCAAATATCGTCAGTCGCAAAATCAGTACATTTTGTAATCTTATATTTCACAGATAAGCAAAAATAAATATGCAATAAAGATAACTTAAATTCTAAATTCAAATTATGATCAAATATTGATTAAAAATAATACGAAATATATAATCATATAAATTATATTAAACAGCAGATTAAATAGTAATCCGAAAATCATACAAATGGAAATTGCGTAATGGTTTTAAGCTCGTGTCGATAATTATTTAAAATACGTAATTACAAGAGTAGTAATTACATTATCATTTGCAGCATTTAGAATTGATAGTTTTAGCGCAGACTCGAAACTAAACGATTCTACATTTAAACCTTTAACCTTGTTCAATTTCAAATTTGAATCCTTTCAAAAAAAAAATATAAGTTCAAGACATTGAAAAATTAAAGAGTTTTAATTTTTAAAGTTTGGTATTTAAATTAAAAATTTGAAGAATGGCACAATCTTAAATTTCAGAGTATCAATTAAAATTGATTTGATAACTAAATAAGGATAAATGGCAGTACTTTTTAGTTTAGTAAAAAAATAAAAATTTCTCCCCAAAAGAATATTTTGGAACAAATTCATTACCCAATGATTGTTTAATCATTAGAAGAGGGAAAACGACACGTGACATGCCGTGAGCCGGGGCTAACCGGGACACGCTGGTGAAGCCGGGCCAATCATAATTTGATAATTACAACTTCATTTATCTTTTTGTGAATAAAAATCCTAAACATTTTTCATTGTTTTCTGTAAAATAAATCAGAAATTTTCTTCTAGAGATTGTTTTGTTGAGTTTCGTCGTTACGCTTGCAAAACTTGACTTGCAATTTTTTTTAATTATTACGTCACCTATACCATATAGAATATTTATAACAAACTTATCACAAATGTTAACCAAGATAAAATTGTTAGTTTTTGCTGTAGAACGATTTTTATAAAAAGTTTCGAATTTGTACTGGAAAGTCATACTTATTTAGTCTCTCTTAAGTCGAATTTATATTGAGAAAAATCTAAAACATGTCCTTCTTAGCCCCGCCTTACAGTATCCCGATAGCGATTCATTTCATTACAATATTCATGGATCTTATAAATATAGATGTAATGTGTAGATTGTACAATGTACAATTATTGATTTTTCGAAATTAATATTTGTAAATATCCCTTCTTCCATTTTTACAGAGCCATGCTGAGCGGTGTGATTATCATCGTCGTACTGATTTGTTACTGCTGTCACAGAAATGTACGAAAGCATCGACCGCAGGAATATTCTCAATACTGGCGCGCTGAGCCAGATGTTCATAGTCTTGAAGTTTTTACGACGGATTCTCATGCTATGGTAAGCAACCATTAAAAAAATTGCAGACTTCCAATTTTTAAGCCTTTAATTTACTTTTTCGTCCTACTTCCTTCTTCTACTTCTTCTTTCATCATTTCTTTGCCAGCAAGAAACTTGAATTCTTGAGCTAAATATTATTTACTAAATATCATTGCTAACTATTAATGAAAATTACAAGTTAAAAGCATGAATTAAAATTTTCAGACTTTTACAGTAATGTTTAAAATTAAACAACTTTTCGATAACCATGTAAAATAATTTCAAATTAGAAATCCTAAGAATTTGATGTATAAGTTTGAAAAATCTGATAGTCTGAAAGGACACCACACAAAATATATGAAAACAGGCCTTTCGGTGGATTTGACTGAGACTCATTCATTTTGTAGTTTGTGTAAAGAAGCTTGAAATTAGTATAAACTTGAACACATACAACATTTAAAAACTAAAAACTAAAAGCGCTCAAAAGGAAGTGACATTTCAGAATTTGAGCCCTTTTTCAATTTTTAATGCAGAAATGTATAAAATTTCACTTTGAAAGTCGTCATTTTGTAGGTTTTGTCAATTTTAAACCAACTTCAACTTAACTTGTACGCCGTTTAAGTAAACTGTAAAAAATTTCGGGAATTTTCCCTTTCCTTCGGCATGGAATATTAATTTTCGGCAAAAATTTGGAACAGATCTGAACTATTCCCGAAAAAATGGAAAATAATTCGGAAATGTTAGGGAATTAACAAAACCGAATGAAAATAGGGAATTTTTTGTTATCCTTTTGGGAAATTTTCTCATACTTTAATCGGGAATATTTCTTAATATTTCCACGAATTTTCATACTTTAATTAAAAATATTATTTTTTGTAAAAAATTAGGTATTTTTTTCTTATATTCAGATATTTTCTGTAGTCAAATTCATTTTTAAATTAATTAAAAACCAAATTATTTTTGACAATTTTACATGCTGTGAAAGTTCATCTACAGTTTCTTTATATTAAACAACATTTATTATTACATTGATTGAGAGTAAAATTACTTTTAACAATTACACACTCCAAAAGAGCATCTTACAATTTCACTATAATAAACAACATTTGAAGGGTGGCAGTAGAGAACTAGATAACAAACGAGATCAGAATGTTTTTGGAGAGCGAAAAAACATTCAGTAAAATCGAAATCACCACTTGAAGATAAGACAAAAAACCACTTCCGAGATGATGTGCTGACAATCTCAAAGTGACACTGACCACAAACTAGAACAAACTTGGCTACGGATTGCGACAAAAAATATAAAATCGTCAGTTTCAATAAGAATAAAAATTTACTCTCGAAATATTGAGATTCAGAATGCGGGTGAAAAATATTTGATCCAAAAAAGTTATTATAATAGTAATAGTTTCAAGAAATATTGATGCTGAAAGGAAGAAAAAATATTATTAGGCTCAAATCTCAACACAAAATTTTAGTTCCAATTTATATTAAAAATTGTGTTAATTACTATATTAAAAAACCAAAATGGGAACAAATCCATTCAACACAACGCGCATTTGATATTTCAAGATTTTTTTATGCAAAGAACAAATTTTCGGAAAAATGTTGGTTATCTATTTTTACACTGCCACGCTTCATTTTTTATTACATTAATCGAAAATAAAATTATTTTTGATAATCATACACAGATTCCGTAAAAGGTTTGTTTGAATCAAAAAAGTTTCTGTTTGGTCAACCATAGAACCTTTGCATTTTGAAATTAGCACGCAACCGACTTCGACGAAATAAAATGGAATGACCCTCATTTTATAGTATCTTTCTTGATTAATAATTAAATACCATTTTCTCAATCAAATTTGTGATAATTAAAATCTGCTGTTCGAAATATACTTATTTATATGATAGACAGTCATTTCTTAAAAACTTTAGGTCGCCTCTGAGTTCTATTTTAGCATTTTGGTATAAAATACTACTTCTTAGAAGTTGATAAATTAGGTGTCACATTTTTCCATTCTTGTGGCCGTCAGTTAAGTATAAAAAAATGAGGTTTTGGACTCTAATAATCTTGTGAGGAGTGTTATCACTCTGGGTTAGTGATCATCAAAAGAGGGTGGCAAAAAGTGAATTTTTATTCAGCTCCCTATCTACACTTTGTGCATGTTTTCGTCGCTCTCGAGATATCATCTTGTCCCTTGCTCTGTTGAATATTAACGCGATATTCCCCATTCAAGCGTTACTTTGACTTCGAATAAACAAGGCTTTTGTAAATATCAGTGGTATCCTCTGACTAACGAGCATTCCTTCTACTAAAGAATTTTAGATTCACGAAAAATAATCTTTTTATTCATTTATTCCCTTTATGTTTTTAAATAAATTAATGTTAAAAAGAACGTTTAAAATACTAGTCCTCAAAGTACAATTCAGATTTGACTAGCTGAATAGACTATTTTTGAATATTAGAATTTTTTATTTTTGGAGGTAACAAATCTTATAAGCGAATTTCATTCATAGAACAGAAATAACTTCAAATTAAAATTTAAAGTACAATTTTCCATGGAGGTTGTCTGACTAAAACGACTGTGTCTACTTTTAGCTTTCAAACTATAGACAAACTGTAGATATAGGATATGATCAAGGGACAGACAAGGTTGGACTTAAGAAATATTAATAACGATTTCATGAATATTTAATTTAGGAAGATCGTAAGCAACTGTTTTTACTACTCTACTTTAGCCCCTTTCTTAGTTTAGGTCGAGGTTTTCCACGTTATCATTGACGTAAATCTAATCTTCAAAATACGTCCACAATAATGCTATTTTAGCTCTGATTATGGATAATCTTGCATAGGGTTCAGCGGAGGTTTTATGTGGCTTGTAATTCAAGATTCTATCTGTAGACTAAGAATTACAGTACTTATAATGTCAGTTTTTTAAACATTTTTATCTTGAATTTAATTATGGGTGATTGAAATACTGAAATTAAAAGTTAGAAATGATAACAAAAAAACTCAAATGAGACCCGCAAGACATAAAAATAGGCGGTTATTGGATCTCAATATTTTCATTTGGAAGAATTGAAAATATCACGCGAAAAAAATAAATGAATTCGGAGAAGATTAGATCAGAATATTAATTACCTCTCTCTTTTTCTTCGTAAAATAGTTCCTTAAACAAATTTCTTCAAAAGGCTTAATTGAATTAAAATATAATAATTAAATGAGCGGGACGAATTTACAACTTACTTCAATATTAAAATCGAAATTTTTTGATTCAATGCTTCAAAACTGAAATACCTTAATGCATGAGTACAAAAATTTTAATCTCTCACAATTTAAGAGCCTGTAAATTTAAATGCGATCCAATTGAAAGACATCAGAAGCTTAAGCCGTTCAAGATTGAAGGGTCTAAGATTCCATTTGAGCAAATTGCAACTTTTTCGTATATTTAAAAAATAGAAATGTTAAAATAAAATGTTTCCAAATTAAAATTTAAGGCTCAAATAAGTAAAAAGCCATCAAATTTTAAACAAACAATTGTCAATATTTTCCAAACGAAATCCTTTGAAATTAGTTTCCAAAAATTATTTACCTAATTCAAATTGATAAAATCTTCATCATCAGCGACTTGACTGAAAATAAGCTAAAACGATAAATAATGAAATTCGTGCCTAACTTTCTGCCTTTGAAAACCATGATCAGCATATCGATACCTATTTTAAATAAGAAATTCTAGGTAATTTGTATTTCGATTAGCTGAAAATCTACTCGCACCCTTCCTTAAAAAATGTTAAACAATGAGAAAATTTAAATGAATTTGGGTCTGTTAAAGAAACGTTTTATAGATACGATGCCCCACCTCTCCCATTTTCACCTGCACCCAGCACTTTTTCTGAATTTCACCCGCATTTGATATACCTAAAATAATTGTATTAAATAATGATGGGTCAATTCATAACTTTTCATAATATTGGTTAAAAAAAAGTTTCTTACTGCATGTACTCAGTTTTTTAAACTGATGTTTTTCCATATAGATACGTTGAACGAACCTTTCCACTAACCCAATCCTCCTGTGAACCCAACTCCCATTTGTTTGGAAAAACAATCGTTTTGAATAATGTTGGTATAAGTGATAAGTTTTCATAATAACGGTAATTGCAGTTCTGGAAAAATTAAATTACTCAGTTGTAACAATGTTATGTAACACTGTTACCTTACACTGTTACCTTTTTGTGGCAGAATAATATTGTATCACATACATTTAATAACTATTATAGAATGCTGTTACCAATTTATTATAGGACAATTACGAAACATGAGTGCTCAGTTAGAAATAATAATGGTTTTGGTTAATAATTTTTAAGAATAATGGTTTCGAAAAGCCTGAGTGGTATTTGTAACAATAAATGGATATAAATTATATAGTATGATGCATTTTGTTATATAATACTATGTAGAAACTTAGGCAATATATATATATATATATATATATATATATATGTATATATCAACGAATTCGGTTGGAACTTCTTAAACTTACAATTTATGAATTTGGAAAAAAATTTGTAATAAATTAAAAAAATAAACATCCATTAAAGTGCGGAAATGAAACTTTGCTAACACAATGTTCTAATTGACTTATAATATTAACACATTTGATTAAAGAGTATGGGAGTTATGGTAATTTATAATATTTGAAAATCAGTTTTTTATATTAAAACTTTTTTCAATAATAGAAATTGGTTTATCACTCTCCATAGTACAGTAAGGAAGCAAGGTATATCTGACTGAACAAAATCGATCGTGTCAGCTCATTATGAGAAATTTTTATAAATTCACACAAAGCGTTAACTAGAATGTTAACTGGAAAATAATTAATTGTCAACGTTTCTTACGCCTGATGAGGTAGGCAAATCAAGCCGACGAAACGTCGAAAAGATAAAAAGATTTTTTTGTCTTTTACTCTCGAAAGATCGAGGAATACCTTGCTTCACTAAAACTTTTTTCGATCACATGATTCAAAGTTGATGTAAAAATAGAAAAGATTGATTGATTCCAGACGAATTGATTGACCTACTTGTAATTTTACTAGCTCTATATGAAGAAGTATATATACTTGCTAATTAATCATAATGATGAAGCAAATTGCTCATCAAATGAGCACCATACAATTTATAAATAAAAATAAAGTGGAAACACCCGAGATCGAATTCATAGATATTTTTTAGTTTTTGTCGATTTGGACAAATAAAATATTTGCCTACAAGACATATTTGCATTTGTGTTTATTCCAAAACGTATGCTTCTTTTAAGGAATGAAAATGAGAAAATTGCGATGACTACTTCGTTCAGCTAGAAAATCTCTAATGCCTTTGCGTAAAATATCGAATCTATATAAAAATGATAATCAATTTTTCTTATACCTTCTTTTCAGTGTTACGAGCGAGGGGCAGCTTTAGCCGCAACGGAAGAAGGGACCTTATCATCTCTACCCCGTCCCGTGACACCGGGACCACCTCCAGCTTACGAAAGCCTAATCTTCAACACCCAAAGTTTACCCTCTCCAAGTGATAAGAAGGATGAGTCACCCAGAAGTCTCGGGAACATACTTCCGGTATTACCGGAATCTGAGACAGGCCGCATTAAAAATAAAGAGGACACTAATAACGACGACGAGGGTCTACCTTCTTATGAAGCTGCTTTGAAACTTGAAGCGAGCGGTTATGTCTAAATTCAAAATTTATGAGAATTACTTCTACCGAAAAGAAATTATGGCTCTATCCAGAGACCTGAAACTTTCAGAATAGCTGTTGATCTGCGAATCGAGGCTTAAAACTGGAAAGGTGAATACTGAATTGTTTAAGTGTCCTGTAAGAAGTACATGTTTCGAAATTCCAAGATTTTCGAACAAGTTGAGAGTTTATCAAAAGTGCGAACACATGGGAACGATTCCCGAAAATTGGAATTGATCTTCCTTTTTTAAGTATGGAGTGAAATTTGGACTGGAGATTTAATAGTGATTGTTAAAAAAGTGCAATCTTTTGATTTTCCTGGGCGAATCATTATTACAGGAGAGCACTTAGAAACTTTTACTCGGGATACATATTTTATACAATGAAGTTGTGGTACTTAACGGATTTCGTTTTGTACGCTTTTAGTGCATCAATACACTCTGCACATAGTCCGTTTAAGGATTATGAAAATTTCAGAATATATGCTTTTATTGCACTCGACTGAGTCGTCTGTAATTAAATAAAAATTATTCAGTTTTCCTGTTCTATTTTTAATGAAAAAATAAGCTTTATATTATAATGCTAATTTAGCCCTGACTCAAATTTTTTATTCCATTATTTATATTTAATTTTACATTTCACAAGATGGTTTGTGTTGAAGAAATATTAATATTTCGATGAAAAATATCTAAAAGAAATGTTGATATGAAAATGAAACTGTAAAAGAAAGGAGAACGTATCAATTAACTAATTAACAAAAATATTATCAATTGTTGATAAAGTAGCAAACAGAGCTTTGAGAAGTCCAGAAAATAGGTAAATCGAATATTTCAATGTAGAGATATAGTCGGTAAAAAATGAACTTATCACTGCAGTGGTTAGATGTCTCTGTTATCAGTAAAAAGAAGATAATATCCATAAAATTAAAAACCCATTTGACATTGAAAGATAGGATTGTATAGGATTTATTTCTTTACTTTAAAGTTTTAAAAACAGAACTCTACTTATGGTAAAAGATATTAAGTATTTCAATCGTCGGTAAAGAGGAAAGCCACTGTATCAAGCTTATCTGCTGATGTATATAAAGTATTTAAACTTGTTTAATGATTTTAATTCAACTTCCTACGATTGCCGCACTAATGTGCATGTATGAAAAAACAAATGACATACAATTTTTGTTATAACAAAAGCAACCCTAGATGATAATTTGTACAACATAAACCGAAAAGAAGATATAGATTGACTTTTAATCAAGAAATCTATATAACATTGATGTTCCAAACACATAATTATTGAGACAAAAATTCTCATAAAATTACATTATTGGTTATTATGTTATCATTCATATGAAATATTTTTTTTAGTACAAAACAAAAACATTTTTAGATGCAGCAGAAAAATTATGCCATCAGATTGTTTCATTCTTACAAGACTAGCACGCAGTTTCATTTGAAATCAATTTCCTTAATGTGGATCAATCGATATGGTTGAATAATTCACTACCACATATTCTCAAAGAAGAAAATATGAGACTTGATAAGAAACGTTCAGTAACTTAATTTTTTTTGTACTCTATATTTTCAATTTCGTGACTCAGATATTTGAAAAAAGTCTGTATGAACTACGCATCATCAAAATATGATAAGACTTCAAGTTTTCATCTGTATAAAGTGTTCCCATTCTCTCATTTTAATCAATCATAGCCCAGTTTTTAAAACAAACGAAAATTGTTATATTTGAAATAAAAATTAATTTTAAGAATCTGAATGATGAATTTGTGTCATTTTTTTATTTATTAAAAACTGGTTCTATATAGCCCATGGATAAAACTGAATATGCAAACGACCTGTGAATTTCAAATACAAACAGAGCTTAACAAACTTCAACAAAGAATTCTTTTCAAAATATGCCTTTATGTTCTTGGGCCCCACAAAGACTTTCAGGTCTTTGACATTTTTCAAGAACCTGATACGACATTTCGTTATACAGTAGAAAACTATTCTCTTCGAAACGAAGAGACAAGAATTTCATTCACTAAATTTTTCAGAGTGAAATATTAATGGTTGGAAAATTTTAAAAGTAGGTAGACCTTGAAATGCAGTTAATGCGTTTTAAAGTTGAATTTTCTGTTCCTTAAAAGTAATAAATATTGAAAGTACATACTTAGGTACTTAACGTCAGAAAATAAATTATTTCGTCAGCAATTCGAATTACAACTGAAACAGAAGTGCTGAGAAAATAATAAATATGAAGAAAAGAAAAGTAACAGCAAAACAAAGTAATAAAGTGCCTTTAATTTTCAACGTGTGACCAAATTTTAAATGCATCCCGTTTTTTTTAACTTTTCCCAATTTCACTGCTGCAAATTTCACAGCTTTTTAAATTTGCCGTATCTAGTACCATCGAAATTCGGTGAGCGATGAACAAATATTTTCGGTGAGTCCAGGGAAACTGGAAAAGGTTTCAAATTTAGGATCCTTATTCATGAAACTTTTATAATTTAAAAATAACAAACTTAAAAGGGTGGCAAGATAACTATGATTCTTTTTAATTGGGTTTATTGCATAACAAATTCTTGCAAAATCAAATGTATGTTGTGTTAAAAAAAATATGTTCGAATTCTCATTAAAAATTTTAGCATAGTAATAATTTTTTTCTTCCCTTTAGCATCAAGATTTGCTTAAATTATTATGATTTATTAAGAGAAAAAACAATTTTCTTCTCATTATAGGCCTTTCAGAAAAAGATCGTTTGTCACAGTACGATACCATCACGCAAAATTTGTATTTGGCAAAGAAGGAACATGATTTCAGGGATTTTATAGAACTTCTGATTATCTGAAAGTATTTACTGGATTTTAAAGATTTTAAGCTATTTTATCAGCTCCCAAAGAATTTCAACAGACTTCAAAAACTTCAAGGAATTTCAAATAATTTTTTAGGATTTTCAAAGTGTTTAAGCTCGATCTTGAGGGATTTCTAGAGAACTTTAGTAAATAAATTAAATCAAATAAAATTTTTAGCGGTTTCCAACGATTTCTACTTATTTTAATGGATTTGTACGATTTCTAAAGATTTCAATGGATTTTAACGGATTTCGACGAATTTCTAGAGAGCTTTAGAGAATAAAATATACTTGATTTGAAGGGATTTCTACGGATTTCAACGATTTTAACAGATACGAAATAATTAATCAAGTTTCAAAGAATTTTAAAGATTTTAATTTATTTTAAAAGATTCCAAAGAATGTCAAGAGATTTAAGAAAATGCAAGGGACCTCAACAATTTTTTTAGGATTTCCAAAGATTTCAAAGGGTTTCAATTAATTTGGCAAGGTTTAAGGGATATTACAGAATCTCCAAAAATTTCGACAAATTTTAAGGTATTTCAAGGAATTTTGAGGTATTGTGAGGTATTTAAAAAAATTTTGCAAGATGTCAAAGATTTTTTTCAATCTCCAAAGATATCGAAGATTTCTACAGATTTTAATGACATTTTAGAGAATTTTAATGAATAAGTTTAATTTAATTTATTTCGAAGGGATTTTCAATGATTTCTACTTATTGTAATGGATTTTTCCAATTTCCAAAGATTTAAATAGATTTTACTGGATTTCAAAAAATTTCTAGAGAACTTCAGAGAATAAAATATACTTGATTTGAAGGGATTTCTACGGATTTCAACTTTCAAAAAATTCTAAGGATTTTAATTTATTTTAAAAGATTTCAAAGAATTTTAAGAGATTTAAAAAAAATCCAGGGATGTCAAAGAATTTTACAGGGTTTCCAAAGAGTTTTAGAAATTTAAAAGAATCTTAAAAAATTTAAGGGTTTTCTAGATAATTCTAGATAATAAATGTAATTCATTATACTTTCAAGGGATTTTAAAATAATAATTTCTACAGATTTCTAGCTGTTTCAAATGTTCAAGGGATTTATACGAATTCGAACAGATTTTAATGGATATACAAATATTTCCAAAGGTATCAAGGGATTTCAATGAAATTTGAAGGGATTTTAAAGATACCAAGGAAATTCACAGATTTTTCTGTGCCAAGTTTATTTACGCAGAATCGCTATTTTTGTGTACTTCCATATGAGATTACGAGTGGTCCAAAATAAATCGTTCCTTCGTAGTTATTCTACTTTTTACATCAATTCCTTAAATACTCTTGTATTTTTTATTCCAATGCTGATTATGGAAAAAGCATTACAGGCATTCCTTCCGTCGATCCCAGTTTTTTGTGATACTTAATTTAATTTTCAGAGTGTAAAAAATCCTTTTTATTACAAAAACAGGTGTGGCCACGTCTCACCATCGTGAGATGGGTTATTACATTTTTTTTAATCCCCCCGCCCCGGGCCTCGATCATAGTCAATGACTCAGGGCCTATCCACATATTTTTTGACAATCTCAGGCCTGATTTTCGGTGAAAATTGCGATGAATGTGCACTGTACAGAGATTCCTTATCTGCTTTATTCGTGATACAGATTCTATCCTAAAAATAACAAGACTGTTACACAAGCATGGCCCTAATTACTAGAAGCCGTGCAGAGCGTCGTGAAATACATCGAGCAGCTGTGAGTTCTTAATGAAAAACTACGACCACCAGAAGCATGCTGTGTCACTTCGATAGTTTCTAGTAAACAAAAAACCCCTAATCGATTTAAGCCCATTTAAAATCTTATTTATTTATTTTGATCCTCAACAATGTCAACATTCCTAAGCAACAAGGTTTAAATCCCTTTTACCGAAATAAAATATACCTTTTTTAAAATACTTATTCTGGAACTGAAAATTTGTTGTTGCATTTGGTTCCTCGTAGAGGGAGGTTTGTAATTACCTAAATTTTCAAATCTACTTTTTGACATATTTTGATATAATTCGACCCCAGGAGCTCGAAAATACAATTTTTTTTTAAATGTTTGTGTATGTAACTTTTTTCTGTCCCTCATATATCGAAAACTAAAAGAGCTATGATAATGAAATTTTGATGAATTGTAGCTCCAACTGATTATCCAGGTATAAGATTTTGAGCTAGATATGCCATTTAGAAGTAGTTGTTTTTTTAGTTCAGAGATTTAGAAAAATGTACGTTGTTTATTTGAGAAAAAATTTTTTGATGTTTAAAATACAGCAATACGATTTCTAGTGCATTCGTCCGCGTCTGGGAGACGCATCGATCGACTTATTGTTGAACCTTTTATGACTCACTAGTACCTACTTATGAAGTTTCAATGAAATGGTTAATCTGTTTATATGAGAAAAACTTTGATGAGATTCAAAATACAACACAATATCTAATTTATTTGTTCGCATCTTCGAGACGCATCGATTGACCTACTACTGAACCATTTATGACCCACCAGTGCCGATTAATGAAGTTTCAACAAAATTTGTGTATTCTGTTTATATAAGGAGAACATAGGAATACCGCAGTACTGTATCTGCCATGTTTGTTCGCGTCTTCGAGTCGTCGAATGACCTGTTGACGAACCTTCTATGACCTCTTATCATCTAGCAATACTGATGTATAAATTTAAAAAATATATTGTTCATCTTGTTGATATGAGGAAAACTTTTTTAATATTGGGAATATAATAGTAATGTATTTGATATATTTTTCCGCGTCTTTGAGACGCATTGATTGACCAATTGAAGAATCTTACACAACCAACCGCATAACCATACCAATATCGTTTTTAAATTTAATAAACAAATTATTTACTTAGCCTTTGAGAGGATTTTATTATAATTGGGAATATAAGAGCCCGTGCAGAAATCGCCATATATATTACCGATTACGGACTAGGGCCTGATCCGATGTGTACTATCTGGTCCTGATAGGAAGAATTCTGTGGCCCTGACTCGTACCAGACCGGGCTATGTATTGTGACGTCATATAGCCTCTTCGCAGCGCCATCTTAAGCTATATGCGCTAGATGTAATATAATCACGAACATAACCTTAATTTTTGTTTTCTTTCGTGGCGTTGTGTTGCAAATGTTCTGGGAGTGTTCGAACGTATAACATATTCTTAACACATTAATAATAAATGCCAAAATCAAGGAGCACACCGCGTGTTCGCAAACATCGTGCCATCAGCAAAATTCCGTATTTACGCGATGAACACGAAAGCAACGAAGGCAAGTCTTTTATGGTATTACATTTTTTATGGTATTATTGCATTTTGTGATATATTTAATTGTATTGTACTGGATCCAAGTTCTTATATATTTATATGTAATATATTATATATTTAAATATAATATTATATATTTTGGATTCTACGTTTAAAGTTATGCATGTTATCGCTCCAGTGACGGGGTAAGGGAAAGTATTTGTGGATTGAAATGAAGAAATGTAATTTTGACAAATTCAATGCAACCGAAGAGGAAGTGCTGTCCCACATCAGCAACGTCTTCTGGAATGCAAAAGACTGGGACGGTAATCGGAAGCAGAGGTCCAAATAACCATTTTTCATTATTTTTAAGGAGTTGTTAAAATAAAGCTCAATCCTATTAATTTGGCTTTTCATTTAATATTCTGTTATAATTATTTTGAAGCATTTTACTTCCTACTAGAAAAGTCAATAATGTGGCTAGACTCGGTTAAATAATAGGGGCCAGACCGGGGACAGATCGGGCGTTTGATCGGGCCCCTAGACATGGCTCCGAGGTGGCTACGTGTTTCATGATGAGTCTGGCCCTGACTCGATTTCCCTACCAGGGCCCGATATGAACGAGTCTGGGCCCGGTCGGGGCCACGGCGAAATTTCTGCACGGGAGTATTGCATTTGATGTAATGTTTAGCGTCCTACCGCGTGACCTATTGACGCAATTTCGATGATCATTCTTGATCAATCAATAGCGACTTAGAAAGTTTGAAAAAAAAGGTCACATGATTTATACGAAGGAAACCTTTTTTTTAGATTTGAAATACCGTAAGTTAAAAAGTTGTTCATTTTTGCAGAACACATCGACTGACTTTTTGATGGGATCTCAGATTTTCTGAAAACCTCAAGCTTTACAAGATGAGCAAGTTTATCTGCAGAAAACATGCAATGTTCAGTGACAGCCGGAATTTTTTTTTTTTTTTAATCCAAAATGGCGACTGGACAAGTTTGGAAAATGTTTAATTTCTCTATTTTTCGACGGAAGCCTCGGACAAACTTGGTAAAATACAAAATTCTTAACTAGAATTGTCAATTGAACGAACATTTTCACTTTTAGTGTAAAACTTCACCGAGATTGAGATTTGGCAACAGTATCTATTATTAACCACTATGAATACAATATACATTTTTCGAAAAAATGAGTACATATATCGCTGGCCGGTAGCCATATTGGATTTTTTCAAGATTTCGGCTGTCAGTGACAAGATTATAGTTTCTAATAATAAACATGCTCATCTTGTCAAGTTTGAAAGGCCTCCGTTGAAAATAATGAATTTCGACGCCTCCATTCAATATGAGTCTATGTTCCAACAGCGCTCTGTATGAGACTATTCCCTATGCTTATACACAGCGCATAGTCTCATACACGGTGCTGTCAGCACAT
Source organism: Andricus quercusramuli (assembly GCA_932178445.1). Lineage (NCBI taxonomy): Eukaryota > Metazoa > Arthropoda > Insecta > Hymenoptera > Cynipidae > Andricus > Andricus quercusramuli. The sequence continues at coordinate 172,099 of CAKNXH010001012.1, forward strand.
ATAGACTCATATTAAATGGAGGCGTCGATTTAATCATTTTTCTTAAATTCTAACCAGCCGCCATTTTTTATTTTTTCAATATGTTTAATGTTTAATGTCAGCACTTTCTTTGTAGCTTTTAACAAGATTTTTCACCAAAGGGTCCTTTTGTTGAAAACTATTGAAAATACCAGTTTTGGCTAAAATTAAAAACACATCATTTTTTTGGCCATTGGAACGAAAAACACTTCTGAGAGCACACAGTCAATTACTACAACTACTACAGTCAACTTTTTTTTTGAAAAAACTCATATCCAGCTATAAGAGGACGTATAAAATTTGGTTAGAGTTTATAGTTCCAGTACTAACAATTCTAAGATGAGTGACAGAGAAAGTATCCTCTTTTGTACAGTTGACTGTTGAATTCACTGAATTTAAAAAAAATGTGAATTCTAATCAATTTGAAAGATTTCACCTGAATTTGAGAGAATTTCAGCGAAGTTAATGGGATCCAAGAGAATTCAAAATGATTTGAGAAAATTCGACAAAATTTAAGAGTCATAGCGAACTTAATGACATTCATAGGAATTTAAGCGAATGCATGATAATTCATATAGTGAATTTAATCGAAAGCAAGAAAATTCAAATAAATTCGAAGATAATCAAGTATATATCAGAGACGATTCACTTTCAGAGAAATTCCAATATATTTAACAGAATTACGCTGATAAAAAATGCTACATTCTCAGTAGATATACTATTGAATCAAGAAACACCGTTCAAAGGCAGATATTTCATTGATTCAAATGTACACACTATATAGAATTTATAGCATCACTATTAAGTTCAATAGCGATGCTATAAATTATGTAGTATATACATTCAAATTGATCAAATATTTGCTTTTTAACAAGGTTTATTGATTGAATGGTATATTTGATTAAAAGTGTTTAATTTTTACCTCGGTGTAGTGTAGGCAATTCAATACAAGTAACAGATACAAATGTTAAGACTTTTCTTCGATAAAATTATATAAAATAACTTAGATAAAAAATAGTCCCACAATTTGGAATATCTAGGTAAGAATATATATATAAATAAGCACATGCAACAAAACTGCAGACACTTCACTCTGACGTAAGACCAGAGAGAAACTACAAGACTATTTTTGGATAGTTTCAATGGACAGAGTTTACTGCTAAGTACATTTTACGAACAATTTAAATTTTATCATATTTATGGTGCTTTCGAGGCTGTGGCAGGTAAGCGATAAAAAATAGTAGCTTATTTAAGCACAAAAAGATTAAAAGTCATACATTAACGTACAAGAAAAAAAAAGACAAATTTATGGGGAAGAATTATTAACATATACATTGCAATATGCTCACTGAATAATCTAAAAAGGGCCTGACGACCTTGATACGCATCTTTTATTTGATAGAAAATAAATTCTTTTTTTAAATAGCAAAAAACTTTCATTTTATTCTATAAAAGCAAGTTTTGAAACGTATTAAAAAACAACAAAAAGTGCGTGAAGGCAAAAGTAAAATTTGAAAGCAAAAAAATAAATCTTCTTTTCATTAAGTAAAAAGTAAAAAAAAAAAACTTCAAATCTTTCATGAAACCAGTTTCATTTCAAAATAATAGAGATTCCATGAAATATGAGTGTCATTTTTAAAGTTTTTAAACGTAAACTTTAAAAATGTAATTAAAAAAAGTTTAATTCTAAACAGAACGAAGAAATATCACAATTAATTAACCTTTACATTAAAGATAGAAAGTAATCAAATTCGTATCATTCCAATCTGTAAATATTTAACTTGGAAGCGATTCAAACATGAAAGCTTTAAATTTCATTAGCAATCAAGTTTCCAAATAATTCCTTAGTTAAACATGAAATTTATATGTATAAAAATCTTTAATTCTTTACTTTAAATTTCTTCTTTATTGTATTTATTTTCAACGTACGCAAATAGAACTAGTTTTTTATTTTCCGAAAGTGTCTGGAATTTTTTCTCTATTTTCATTCGAAATTCTGAATATTTAAAATTCCGTTTTAATAAAAAATGCACTTTCAAAAGAACATGAAATTGTAAGTTTTATTACTTTAAAACGTAAAAATAAAAATACCATTGAAGGATTGCATTTTTCTATCCTGAAAGTGTTGAAATTTTAAAACTTCACAATTTTTTAATAATTTAAATCTTAACTCGCTCTGTGAAGAAAAAGCTTTCCTAAGCATGTCCTTATGATTGCAATGTTTGGCCCCTTATTATAATTATAAGAATGCCTATGAATTATGAATAAAAATTAAGTAATTTTAATTTCAGTTACAATAATTTAATCAAATTACTTTTGAAGTTCCACTTAAATATTCTGAACACTGACAAAAAAAAACCTACTTGGAAAATAAATGTTAAAAAAAGAATGCTATTCGCAAGATACATATAAAAAATTATATACAACAAAAAATTATTTTAGAAGCTGTAATTTGTAGTTTTCAACCAAGGCTTCCGAATTGCCACAAATTGCCAAGGATAACTATTACTGACTAATTGTAAAATCGGCTTAATGACGCAATTAAGTATAACACAAATACTGCGGAACTATGGAACATGAAACAACACCGTAGAACTATGAACTTTTTCATTCACCTTATTTATTCAAAATTTCTGGCAGTTTCTAGTCAGAAGAGAAGACAATCGAATAATGACTTTTTTTCAAACATTTCATCATTTGTTATATAGTTATGAATCCTTTGTTATAAAAAATAATCATTATTGGAAAAGTAATAAAATTTGTGAAAAAATTGTTATCCGAGAGTAGATTGCGAGGATGACTCGACGAGGAAACAGGAAGTGTCACTGTTGACAAGCACTGAGTTATGCACGAGTGACAGAGCGAAAATTATACAAGTGTTGCTCTTAAGTGCTCCTGGAAAAAAGTGCATTTCAGTGTTTACGATATGAGTATACACTTTTTTTAAATGTGCTGTGCGCTTTTTTACATTAAAAAAATTGCTCTACTCAGAGAGTTCAGGGCCTGAGAAACATTTAGTAGCTTAAGTTCTACGAGCGTTTTACAGCCACTAGAAAAATAAGAATGACAAGAAAAATAAGTGCTTTGCATGCTTTATTATTACAAATTTCAAAACATTTGTAGAGAATGTACAGTTTCACGATTTTTAAACTGTTTTTTCGGATTTGATATGATTGATAAAAAAAATTAAAATTAAAATCATAGAACTGCTTACAAAGGTAAACATAATTAATAATGTGGTTTAAAAATGCTAAACATGACTTTATGCAGTTGAAAAAAATAATTTGTTCGCGAATGAAACCTTCGAAACTCAATAAATACAGCTGCGTTGCAAAAAATTCCACCAAGTAAAAAGTTATCAGTACAATCACCTGAGTTTGTGAAATTAAAGTTTGCCAAGTAATTCTAGAAGATTTATAATTTTGTTTAATTTATAAAAATGATAAAATTACAGAAATTTCGAGAAAGTGTTAAGAGAGTAAAATAGTGGAAACCTAATAAGATTATTGTTATTTATAAAAGAGAAAATTTCTGTAATTTTATCAATTAAAAAATTTTTAATTTAGGTATCTTTCAAAATTACTTGGAAAACTTTTATTTCACCAACTCTGTTGATTGTACTGATAACTTTTGACTTGGCGGAATTTTTGGCACTGTAAATGTATTTGCTGAAATTTTACTTCTGTTTTGATAACAAATTTCATTAAATAAAATACTCGTTTCGATATTATAAATGAAAATATAGCTATCAACCGTTTTTTTTATTTTTCATTTTCCTAGATGGGTGATTCTCCCGAAACGATAATATTTCCTGTAATTAACTTTTTATTCAACAGTTACAAAAATGTGTGGAATTAATTTCCAGGTTATGTTATTTAATAATATTCTGAAATAATCACAGAAAATAGCAATAATTTTTTATAATAAATATCGAGATTGTAAATATTTTTTTAAACAAATCAATGTTTAATAATTTCATCTAAAACTTAAAAAAATAATATAGCATATATACCTCGCAATAAGATGCGAAATCATGTAATCGGCATTGTCTATCTTTCCTCTGGACTGAACCAACAAAAACTGGTGAAGAATATGCGTAACACAAGGCTCACCACTTTCAGGAGGTGTTGACTGCCACGACAAGTGCCAGATAATTTTTCTGTCATTTTTCCAATGGCAGTCAAGGCAGTGTAACAGGTCAGTAAATCACTTTTTATGCTTTCATTTTTTTTCTTCAAAAGTTATATGCATCACGTGGATGTCACAATCAAGCGACTTCTTCCCCTGGTAAGTGGCAATCATGACACAATTATAGATCAAAGCATCGACAAAAGTAATTTGGTGATTGTGAATTCTCTTTTGTTAAAGCTCCTTCGGCTATAAGGAACACATTCTCATCACCTATCTCTTGCTTCCCACTCGATTTTGTCCAAAATGCGAACTTTTTCTATATAATGTTCAACACTATTATGTTAAATATATTACCTTTATTTCTATACCTCGGCCTGGGATTGCTTATTCAGATATTGCAAAATAAAGTACAAACTTTATTTCTCATGATTACTTTAATATTTATTCCTTATTTTGCATCAAATTTTATTCTCAACTACCCTGAAAAAATTTATCATTTCAATAAATTTATATTGTTACAATTCATAATATGCATTGGTGTTAAAACAGTTATATTTTCATTGTCTTAATTGTTTTTATGATTATAGAAATGCGCATTCCATACAAAAATTGTATTACATATTTTATTGGAACTTGTGTCGTTTTTACATAAACCTAATTAATTCATGTTCAATGTTATTTTTTACGATGTAACCCAAAAATACGCGTCTTAGCGTAAAGTGGTTATAAGAAAATTTGTAGAAGTATTTTAGCCGAAAAATTTTGTTAAATATAAAGTTTTTGTAACTTGCGTCGTTTTCCCAAAAAGTTCATTTTTTTATTTCTAATGTATCGGGTGTACAAGTTTTGTTCACAATATTTTTTCGTACCTTACGCCGTTTTTCTGAAAATTTAATTTCTTGTATTTTTAATGTTATTTTTCACGATTAAAAGAAAAACTACGCATCCTATCAAAAAATAATTAATAACAAATATGTAGCTATTTTTTCGGTTAATAAATTTTGTCTGTTTATTTTTTTCGCATCTTCTGTCGTTTGTCTAAAAATTCAATTTTTATATTTTTAATGCAGTTTTGTATGAATAAAACAAAAACCTACGTATCCTATCAAAAAGTTATTTGTAACAAATTTGGAGACGTTTTTCTTTCCCTGAAATTTATTCATATCGTGCGACGCTTGGCTTAAAATGTTCATTTTTGTTTGTTTTTTGGAATTTTTTAAATGCTTGTATGTGAATTGCCTTGTATGCTCGTCTTTTTGAGGACTACTAATAACCGTACATAGAATGTTAAATATTTAAAAAAGTGGTCTCAAAAATGTTGAAAATGCTCTCACTTTTTGAATTTTAATCCAAAATGGCTGGCGAACGAACTCGACCTTCTGATGAGAATGTAAAAACAGTAAATAAAAACAGCGAAATGTGCGAATATAAAAGGGATTAAAATTGTTCTACTTCATGCTTGCTTTGGGGTATTCAAAAGTATTCAAAAAAATATTGTAGCTGCTGGATACAGAAAGGGATTCAATTTAAGAGATAACGTCTACTGCTATGGTGGTTGAAACTACGAGGACAAAAATGGTATTTAAACGAATTCAATAATTGTCACGTCACCATTGAACGCAGAATTTGCAGACAATTTTTGAAAATTTTTCAATGCAAGCCTTTTTGCCAGGTATATTCACGGTTTTTTTACTCGGCAGCGAGTACAGAAGATTATGTTAAGTGGCATAAGTGTAAATTACGCAACCCTAAACTTGAGCAAGCTGGAGTAATTAAGTCAATAAAACAGATAAAGCCTCATCAGCCTTCCTAGTTTAATTCCCTATAACCTTGAACTAAACTTAATTTAACGCCACACTTCTTGACTCAACTGAAAGCCCAGACAATGACTGACCCATTTTTATAGTCTCTTAAACCTGCCCTTAAGAGCTCATATAAATGTCTTATCGTTGCTCTTTTATTAAACGCGGTATCATAAACTTCCGATACGTATTTTAATAAAAAAGAAAGATTGAAGAAATCAATCTGTTCATTAAAGCTAAAAAGGCCAAAAAAAACTTTTTTTTATTAAAGTTCTTAAATTTTGACACCGCATTCTTCATTCAAGAATGTCAAGTGTTTGTGGAAGAAAAAATCTTGCTACTTTCAATAAGCGGTTCACTGAAATTGTCATATTGTGAAGATACAACCTTGTCAAATAAGAAAACATGTTTGACAAGAATCAACAATACAGCACGTGTGGCCCAGAAATATTGTCAAACAAGAAAGAAAAAAAACAGTTTTTCACATTTACATTAGGCAATGAAGGTGGTTTATTTTAAGGAACATCTGCGAGAATAGTCACATTTTCACCTATTTTTATTTAGAACTGAAAGTTGTGTTTCACACTTTCTTGAAAATAATTGTAAACTGTAATAAAACAGACGATAAAATATCTGCCAACTTCAATTACGTTGAATTCAAAATCGGATATAATTCTAGGTTCCTCCCTGTTGGAGTTTTGTTTTTAATTGATTTTCTGTTGTTCTTTTGTTGCCAATATCTTGAAAATGCATGTATTAAATTTTTATACATATACAATTATCCCCTTTTATATTACCAGCATTGAAAATAACTTAATATGCACATTTTTTCACTCAGTTTTAGGAGAAATAATAATGGTTTATTACTTCTTTCACATTTTTCTATAATAATTAACTTTTTGAAAATTAACTTATTATATTCTGTAATTAACACACCGTATATAAAATTCGTATAGAAAAATGTAAAACAAGTAAGATAAAATTATAATTTTCCTTAAAAATTAATTAAAAAATTTTTATGAAATGAATGATGCACAGAAAAACACAGTAGTGTTAAATTTATTGCAGCTCAAATGGCAACGGTCTCAAAATGAACATTTTCAGTCTCATATTTGCACCCTTGAACGTAGGTGCCTAGGGAAAATTCATCATTTTTAGACCGAATTTTGGCACAATTCGAGAGTCATGGCGTGTTAAACCGAACTTCCACACACCTGATCACCTGTCAAAACAACTTTTTCGCTGTGCGCTATTTGATCTAAATAAATAGTAATAAGCAAATTGATTACAGTAATATATACCTAGTTTTCAATTATTTTTAATTTGACAGCACATATTAGTGATTAGCCGGTTATTTATCGACCAAGGCATGACCGTCTACATGCACATTGAAGCTTGAGTGTTCGAAGATATTCGGATTGGAACGTTTGTTGGTTTGGTCAATTATGAACAAATAAATTTTTCTTTGAAAAACCCAATGAATATAAATCGTTGTAACCGATTTCAAGAGGGTTTATGACCAACAAGAAGGGGTGTGCATCATTTCTAAAAAAGGAAAGGTCAAAGGTCCGTAATTTTTCGGATGGGGCCGAGCCAGGTCGTGTTACAGGTTTTCGCAACCCGACTCGAAAACCTGAACTTTTCGTAATTTTTGGCAACTTTGGCGGTAATTTATAGTATATATAATATAAATTAAATTATCAAATAATTATTATCATAAATTATCAAAATGTTCTAGAAATTAAAAAAAATTTCAAATTCAACCCGATCCGGCGTCATTTTGCACATCACTACTAACAAGTATTAATTATATCTTACTGATCAACAATCATGAAAAACGTGATATTTTATTTTTTGAATGCTATTGAGTACAAGCTCTAAACTCTAAATTCAATCTTACCGGATTTTAATAAATAAATACTTGAACGATACGTTTTTTAGAAACGATGCGGTACTCATTTTGTAAATAAAATATGCAGAGCGAAAAGCTGCTTAATTTAATAATTTTTTGTGTAGAATGCAATTTTCGAATGGTAAACTCAACTAATCTGAACATTCGAAAAGTTCATCTCACAGACAAATTAATAAAGTAAACAGTTTTCCCTCTGCGGACCCATTTCTTTTTAAAAAGGAGAAATGCTTCGTATTTAAAACATACTTAATGCTGACTTTTGGGACGCTTTTGAAACGATAATGGTCCGATCTGAAAGAAATTTACAGTTCAGTGATTTTTCAAGCCTCTGTTTTTAAATATGATATACAAAATAAAAAATAATAAGTGGCAGTTCCAATGTGTTTGAAAAATTCAAAGGTTTCATTCTTTTTTTTTTACTATACAATAGGCAATGTGTTAAAAAGTTTTAAAAAACCATATATCATAATATTTTTGGATAACTTGAATATTGTAGCTTGTAGGAGAGTGGGGATTTATGAAAAGAATATTGTTTACAAGACTGTGAATAACTAATGGATCGCCGTACGAGAAAATGTCACGAGAGTAAAAAGTTTTATATTGTGCTAGAGATTAGTAAAAAAAATGTCAAAATAATCATTTTTTTTTAATAAGGAACGAGGAGAAGAAGTATCAACTTTGGTGCTTAAAGAAGCATATTTTAGTTTTTAGCCTTTTTTACTATCCGAATTAAAATTGGTAAAATTTAACTAATTGCTAGTGAAATTTTACAGATTTGATTAGCGAAAAGTGAGCCACTAAAAATTAGTAGAAAGTTCCTAATTGGAATAGTCGAGATAAAAACTGATTCAATTGTAGAAAATTAATCGCTTGATAAAAAAAAATGATTTGTTCTGTATATGCACAATAATTAAAAAAGGTTATAAAAATGGATAAGGTGAAAAATAGACAAGTTTATTACAACAACGCGAAGGTGTTACATTCTTAACTCTATTGAAATAATAAGAAGGCCTTATTGTGAAATTCTGAACGTGACGTAGCCGGTCTCCAATTAAAAAAAATTACCTTCTGATTGATTGAAGAAAGATAAGAAAAATGAGAATTTTTTACAATCTTAAAATTATAATGGATCAATATGCTTTATAAATTAATTATACACATTCAGGGTCTTCAAGCGCTACTTTTCAACAAAGTTCTGTTTTAGATTTTCAAAATTTGTTTCGATTGCACATTTTTATAATTTTTTGCATTCAATCGATTTTAATGGAGTCGTTTATAACAGGGATTCAATATTTCATGATTTTTATTTCAAAATATGATCCATTTCTGTTGAGAAAACCCAAACATAACCTTAAATTGTTCAAACTTAAACGATTTTCTCAATATACTTGATGATTTTCATTTAGAAATGTGATCACTCTTTGATTAGGTGCCATGTGAGTACAAAGGAGAGACCACCCTACAGTAGCTAATGATTTACAGTAGATAATCTTAATTAACTGGAAAACTGGCAAAAAAGATTTTTTTTTTATAAAACATTTCAGCACTAATTAACATTAATGTCGCGCAAAACTCAAAACATCAAATCACTAGACATTTCAGCCAATGATATTGTTCTAGTAATCCACAGAAACGCTGTCATCGAATTAAATTTAGGACGAATTATTTATAAGTGGTAATATTTCAGCGAAGATACCATACTTTCTGACGAAGTTTCATTGAGATATTACAATTAATTAATGTTTCAGAGCAAAAAATTAATTCCAACATGGAAAAAAAATTTCGCTTCTTCATTATTCATACTTTTTACCTAAATGGAACATTTCGGTGACATGTTTATACATTAAAATCAATGTTTGTAGTTTAATGAACAATATTTATTGATACAAAGTGTTCTTTCTGTATTATTTATAAATATTTGAGTACTTATTGGCAGATCTGTGACTGTCACTCAGTTGCTAAAAATTGAAGGTTGTTTTTGTTTGTTTATTTTGATTCGTGACTAAAAATTTTTTTTTTTTAATAAACCAAACAAATAGTATAAATTTTTATTTAGTAAAAAGCCCATAAATTTTAGTTGTGTTAAGAAATCACTTGGAAAAGATCATTTTTAGGACTAAGGTATGTAAAAATTTTGCGTTTTTCTGTCAACAAAAGTCAGATTAAATGGTATGAAGATTAAACACCTCGTACCAATCGTACCAATCTCGCGGAATATCAGAGATAAGAAAAATGTTAAAAATTCAATCTTTTATGATTTTTGTAAAATAATGATAGTTTCAACTATTTTTTACTCAATAAACTCACTTTAAGTTCAAGCATACTAATGATAAATTATAATTATCGAGAATTGAGTATTCTGTCATGCCCAGAAGCAATACTAGAAAAGATTATCTATTTATGGATATAGGTGCCATAGTCGTACCCTTGGCCGGGTCTAATAAAAATGTTTAATACAGCTAATTGGCTAATTTCGTGATATTTTTTTCTATAAGAATATTCAACAGAATATGTTAGCTTTATCAAAAAACGAAAACCTTCCGTTATTTTTGAAAACTGATGCAGTTAAATGCTGTTCTTTTTTTCCCTATCTACTGTAGGGTGTTTTCCCTTCACAATATTGTACAATTACCTAATCCAAATGTCTTCGAGCGCTTAGGTCTTGTATGCAGTCGGTCACGACTAACCTAGGACTTGCACTACTAAGTACAATTTTTCTTTCCCGTGCAGAAATTTCGATCTGGCCCCGATCGGGGCCAGACCGGGACAGGTCGGGCCCAGATCGGGAATCCCGATCGGGGCCAGATCGCGGATGAAACACACGCCCATACCGGGGCCAGGTCGGGATTCCCGATCGGGAAACCCGGTCGGTGCCCGATCGGTACCCGATCAGTCTCATTATAATCCATTTGATGAATTTCGCGAATAAAGAGCAAATCATAAATTTTAAACTATTATTTATTTAAAACCAAAATATCATGCATTTGATTTAAGTTAACTCAAAACTATTGCATGGTCTTCTTCTTTCGACGGCCACCCCAATCTTTGGAATTTCCAATAATGGTTTCATTGTTGCTTAGAGCCTCCTACTCCGTGATTTAAAATTTAGCACAAATAACAGCTGGAAATATATATAATGACATCAGTATTTTAAGTTAAAATTAAAGTTATACGGGCACGTCAAGAACAGGTTTCAGAAAAAAATGTTTAATTATACTTTTAAAAAACGTACG
>CAKNXH010001012.1:183648-296633 GCA_932178445.1 Andricus quercusramuli
TTTTCAATTGAAAATGTAACTATTTCATTTCTGGTTAAAAATGAAGTTTATGAGTTCAAAACTCGCCCTTTTTGTAGTGAGTTAATGTCCCTGGCTGAAAATTCATCTATTATCTGACAAATTTGTCTTTTCAGGTTGAATTGAACTGTTTTTGATTTAAAATTAACACCTTTTTTGACTGAAAATAGAAATTGCTTGGTTAAATGTTGAAGTTTAAATTTAAGCTTGTTCGTAAAAATGAAACAATGTGGTAGAAAATGACATTTTTGTTGAACATTCATCTTTTTTGTTATAAATTTAATAATTTAGTTAAAAATACATATTTTTGGATTGAAAATCCAACTAATTAGTTGAAAGTTGAACTAATGTTTCAAATATTCACTTTTTCAAAAAGATTCACCTCTTTGGTTGAAAGTTAAACTTTTTTGTTGGAAATTTGTGTTTCTTTTTGTTGTCAAAAGTTAATTTCTTACCTGAAAATTCAACTATTCCATTTTTGGTCAAAAAATATCTTTCTTCAGTTGCAAATTCGACTATTTGGTTTGAAATTCATCTTTCTTGATTGACAAGTTATCTATTTGTTTAAAGATTCAACTTTTCGGGTTGAAAATTCAACTGTCTTCAGAAAATAAGCCTTTTTGCTGGAAAAATGAACTATTTTAAAAAACTAATATCTTAAAAATTCTCTATTTTTGCTTAAAAGTTTAACTATTTCATTGTTAATGCTACTGTTTGGTTGAAAATAATTTGTTTTACTTGAAAAATGATTTGTTTCCGTTAAAAATCCATCTTTTTGGGTTGAAAATTCAACTATTTTGTTGATAATAATACAATACATTTTGATTTCAAATCATATGAATCTAAAGTGTTTCATATTAAATTGAATATGCGGTATTTACAAAAACAATCAAAAGATGGTAAAATAATTCAGATTAATAATAATTAAACTGGTCCCAAGAAATAAAAATAAAAACAGTTCATGCCAGCAATTATAGGAGGAAAGTTGAAGAGAGTTCTAAAATGTTCAAATTTGACAAACGTCCCACGTGCTCTCAGAACCGTTACGTGTCAACGAAATAAAAAAACAGTGTAAAAAGTATTAAGTAAATTACCTTGCTCTTACTCCTTGGCCCAAACGTAATCCACAAGACGACAGGAGAATGAATACTGTTGCTAAACTTCCCATTTCACATCGGGGAAAACGAGATATAACCACACTTCTCGACTTTCGAACACATACTCCAAATTTTGTGGCTCGTCCAAATTCATAAATTGAACTGATTGACCAATATTAAGTTCCGGATCACTTACATTACCATCTTCAATCATTTGATTTACATTTATTTAGGAAAGTCAAATTAATTGATGGTTAGTTTATTTGATGACTGACTGATCAATTCACTGCACTATCAAAAAACAATACCCTGCACTAATTATGTGAGCGCATGAAGATAGCCTTTCAGTAGGAAATCGGTCTGGCCCGGTCTGGCCCAAGTATGGGCCACAGAGTTCTACCGATCAGGGCCAGATTGGGAATCCCGATCAGGGCCAGATCGGTATTATGTATGAAATCGGGCGATTTCTGCACGGGTTTATGTGACTAATACACGATGTGAAATTTAAAACAATTGAAAATTAGGTAATTATTATTATAACTGACCCGCTCATTACTATTTATTTCGTCCAAATAACGAAAGGAAAATCGTCTTGATAGGTGGATGACAATTCAGCCCAACACTCGACGATACTCGAAATGAGAAAGAAACAGTCTCAAAATGATGAATTTTCCCTAGATTCTCAAAATGTGACTGCGAAGCTCATTTTCGTTGCAACTCAAAACTATAATGACTTTTGCGTACTTTTGAGGATCGGCGTTTTTCTGTGTGCTAATGTAAAAGGAGATAATTCCATATGTATAATATGTATAACAACGTACTAATCACATTTTTTTCAATGTGTTGACTGAAAAAGTACAGCTTAGGCTAGGTTGCATGTTCAGATTCGAAAATTATTTCTTTATTTGCTTTATAATAGGAATCACCCTAATTCCCACACATTCCACTGAAATCCCTTAAAATCCGCAGAATTTAATTAAATTTACAGTCAAAAATATTTTATCTCAAATTCACTTGAATTAAAGTGACAATAAAAAATTGCATGTAAAGCAAACATAATTTACGCTTTTTATCAGCGTCTTTTTAGTTCTGAAAATAGCCGTTTACACAAAGGAGGAGCAAGAGTGCATACACATGCGCGAAGTACAATAATAAGTCTATAATACTTCTAGGAGTATTATCATAATACTATTATGGGCTAAACTAAGTTGAATTCAATTTGAATTCTGTTGAATTTGATATAATTCGATTTAGTATCAATGAGCATTGTTAAATTAAATTTAATATACTTGAATATTATTGGATTAACTTGAATTCTCTTGAATCTACTTGCATTTGTTTGAATTAATAACTTGTATGCACTTTCATTTATTTGTATTATTTTCTGATAAATTCCAGTTAATACCGTTAAATTCCACGAATTCATGTTGAATCATTTAAATTTACTTTAGTTTAGTTAACATTTTTTTTAATATGAAACTAATCAGTCTGAAATTACTAATAATACGAGTATAAATGAAAACAGCCCTTTTGGAATTTTTATTTGAAAAAGAAAAATATATACCCTTTTCAAAGTTGAATTTCTGTCGCGCCATGCCCTCACCTAGATGTAACGTCAACACGCTTTCAATATTTTCTAAATAAGCTAGAGGTTCATGCTATTTTTTTCAAAAATTGAAATAAATAAATGCTAAGATTGGTGCTTTGTACCCAAATGCACAGTGGTTTTGTCTTAAAAAAACAGTGGCCTAACGATACTTTCATAGAAACTTTGACATACGATGGAAACTTATAGAGAATATGCTAGAAACGTGGTCTCTATAACTTAGAAAATTGTATTCTCGACACTTACACGGAGAAAAAATTATATTGAATTGTAGATATTAAATACTTTGATATTTAACCATAATATATAGATCTTACGGTATAATATCTAATATCTTCTATTCGATATAAAAGATATTAAACGGCAATTTCTGTTCATATTGAAAGTATAAAATGTGCGACATTAGCCGTTAATATCTAAGATATTAAAAAAGCGAAATTTTATCGGAGCAATGTCATTGACATGTGGCGTGATGACAGAAAATTTTAACTACGCTTTGTCCGTATCTTGAGCAATCGATGTGTGTGTTGTGGTATTTCGGATATATATATATTGCGTTAACAATTTTCGCGGAAAATGGATTAAGTGATTTTTGATATGGATATCATAATTATCTCAAGAAAATGAGGACTTGGCGCTACAAGCATCACATATGTTAGCCTTGAACAGCGTATTATTATCAATGCTCGAGGATTCGAATATCAAAAGAAGAGAACAGCTATTTAAAATCCTTTTGTATTTTATAGAAATTGACATGATTTGCAGATAATTTTTGCATAATTAACAAATATTTTTTATATATCTTAGATTCTGCCCTTTAATATCGTGGATATTGTCAGGTGAAATCTTCTTTTTAATATCTATGGATGCTCTACTTTAATATCTAGATTTCTGTCCCATAGTTAAATCGCTAAGATATTAACTAGTAATATCTAGATAGTCTTCTTTAATATCTATTTTTCTCATTGTACGTGAAACTTGCAAAAAATATCTTGAAATTTACCAAAAATTTCTGCAAAGTTACCAGAAACATTATAAAAATTATTCAAAGTTACGCAGGAAAGTTAAGATAATTATTGTGAATTCATTAAGATTCATATGAAGCAACAAATATTTACAAAATTTTGAGTATATGTGATTCTAGTGTATAAACCTTACTCGTTGACTAAGTCGATGATAATCAACAGGCCAAAATTACGAAATTAAAAAATATATAATTGAAATGATAAAAGTTGTTCAATTTTTTTGAAAATATTCAAAATCAGATATTACTTAAAAATCCCACCGATCTTTTTCTCTTGATTTATTTCTAAATTCATCCGTATGCAAAGAATATATTTCATGATAGTCGGCCGTGTGTCTAATTCAATTGTAAATCAAATTGGTGGTTGAAAATTACCTTTGTATTCAGTTGAAATATTATGATCAAAGTAACGATAACGTAAACAGATTGCAAAAATTTAAAAAGTAGTAGGAACTATTGGAGTTCTGAAGTGTCGAACACTGAGTAATCTGCGGATAGAGAATCTGACAAGCCAAAAGCTCCTTACGTAAGCATTACTATGCATGCTCACGTGCATACATACAGTTCAACAATGAACAGTTTCTTACGTTATTAAAACAAGCACCAAAGAATATGTAGTGTCAGTAACCCTGTTCTTACTTCGCAATGCAAAAAACTTGAAACCAAATTTTTTCTCCTTTTTTTTTAATTTGTTCGTAAATCAGTACTATTAAAAAAAGAAAGTAATATCACACGCTGGAAGAATATTTCTATATGATTATAAGGAACCATAATTTATATCAAAATATCATAAAGAAAACTATATTTGGTGGAAAATTTGAATGTGACTAATTATACTGCTCAAAAAGGATATGTAATCTATCGATCTCTTTAACAATTGGAGAATTATATACACAAAAGTATATAAAAAATTTAGTTTTAAAATAATGTCAACTCTACACTTCGTATAAACACTCAGAAAAAAGTTTGGTTGTTTCAACACAAATTTGGTTAGATCAAAGAAATAAATACATTGCTATATGGTCAATCAAATGCTTGGTTGATTCAACCAATTTTTTGGTTACTAAAGTTTGGTTGATTATAATAAATATTTTGGTTGATTGCAATAAATATTTTGGTTAATTCAACCAAATATTTTGGTTGATCCAAACAAATATTTTGGTTGTTTCGTTCAATCAAAATGTATCCAGATATCGACTTTCAAAAAATTGTATTCTATGACAAAAGCTGTTGGTAAAAAAGTTTTGATAAGCATCACATGCAGCATTAGAAAACCGAACTTTCACCCAATCTGACAGAAAAGCTTTTTCTCCATACAATTGTGTGAGGTTCCTTCATCACTTATTAATTTTAAGGTTAGATTGCCTGCACCGGCGTGAACCCTGCGAGCTAAAGTTTGTACTTATGATCAAAATGTTCTGCATACTGTTTCAGATCCCATTTTTTAAAAACGGTGACATTATTAGCGTCGTTCGTATAATTAATTTTTTTTACTAATTCGCGACAAGACGCACGATGAGAATCTTTTCGACTACACGCAAACTGGTCACCGGCGCGGGCTGACATCATCTGTTTCGTTATGTTTAGTGTAGTTAATGGAAGTATTTGGTAGAATTAACCAAATTATTTCGTTACTTTAACCAAATCATTTTATAATAAATAATATATTCCGCTCAACACATTTATTTGTTTGAATCAACTAAACATGCTCAACTAAATAAATTCTTTGAATTGACCAAATTAATTCGTTGTGTTTCTTAAAAATAACCAGAGGTTTATTTGCGCTGACCAAATTTTTTAGTTTCAACAAGTAAATTGTGGTGAACAAACTGTTTTGTTGAATCAACCCAATCTTTTCTCTGAGTGAAAGAAGGCTACATTACCACACATTTAATCAGTAATGGCACTTGTTTTTTTTTTCAAGTCAAGGCACTGGCGTGACAGTTTATAGTCTGCTGGGTTTCTTTAAAAATAGTGAAAAACAAGAAATAGATCTTCGCTCTTCACATACAACTTGAACATAAATCGACCAACATTTTTTCCTTGGAATTTTCTTTACCACTGTCTCACTGTTTCCATCATTAGATTTCTTTCCGTTGTACTAAATAATTAACATTTCCTCTTGTGTTAGGCAATATTCATGCTCTTTTGAGAAAATGAAAAGATGCAAGTTAATAAGAAATCTCTAAAAATATCTGATTTCATTCGATAAAAAACAATGGTATCAGTAACGACAGTTTGTTGCACCTCTATTCGCTATAAGCTTATTTTACAAACGTGAAGATTAGCTCTTGAAAGACTTCAGCCTTCCACTAGCTGAAATGTGATACATTGAAAACGGCTTCATATAGGGTAAACATGAGTCTTCTTGTACTTGTATTGCCTTAATAGAAAGACATATCATCATAGAAATTAGAAACTAGAAAATTATCAAACTCGAAAATGGGTTACTACACACAATTAACATTATTATGCAATACTGCATGTTACACTATAATATCATTCAAATACAGTTATTTTTAAGGATCAACATCAACAAATTGAAATTTTTTGAATCACCCAAAGTCTAAAAACATAAATAGAATTTAATTTTAATATTCAAACGATAAAAATATGAAACAACAGAAATTCCGAGAGCTGCAGCAAATACTTTGGTGCAGACCAGTCATAAAATTGAAAATGAACTTAACTGTTAACACCTATAAAATGTGCTAACTAGGCAATCAGTTGCAGTTAGGAAGACTGCAAACCTAATTGTCGGAACATTGTTTCTTTTTAAGTGTGAAAAACAAGGTCGAGAACAGTGAATAATGGGAAGCATGGTAACCCTGTTTACAAACAACCTAGGAATAACAGATCTTTCCTCTTCATATTAAAAAAAATCCAATTTGTTTTTAAGCGAGTGTTAAATCAGGATAAGATAATTAAAATTGAACACGAATACTACACAGATCATTGTGTTGCTTGATTAATTACTCTTCTATTACACAATTTAATGATTAAAGAAGAACATAGTGGCGTAATGAACTTTTTTAGGCAACAATTTTCAGTTAGTTTTCTTAAAAACGTTTGCAACCTTCATAAATAGAAGAACAAACAAAATTTGGCACCATTTTTGTCAAAGGAATGTTGATTTTAGAAGTCTACGACTTCTAAGGCAGACTCATAGTTTCTTGTTTCTCCAAATATATCTGATTCGAGATAACGTAACTATCACTTTTAATGTTCACGTCCAACTAAACTCGTCGATAAAGTACTCATAATGAGCAGTAATGAATCTGTGGTGTGGCTGTAATTGACTCCTGACTCATGAAACTAGAGACCGGCTTAGCGGTTAAACACGTTTCTTTCAATGTTATTGTATTCAAATAATGACGGCACTAGAGCAGAAATTAACTTACGACTTCTAGAACGCAGATAGTGCATTCCTATTGTCATGCAATATTTATGACTTGGAACGGACTACTGTAATCACAACAATGAAAATTGTTATTCAGGAGTACACGCCCAAACCGTTATAGAGGCACCTTATTGTGATTCTTCTTTTGCAAGGCAAGTTTATTTGAATTCAAAGGATGAAATGCATAAATTGTTCCTTTTTAACATCTTGCAATTTAGATTCTAAAATATACTTCATATATTATTTACATATAGACCCATATTAATATAATTGCTTATCCTTCTATTATTCAAGTCCTTTAAAACCTTATCTCGTTCCCGCAAATACTCAACTTAATCTTGACATTATTGTAAAAATAGATTTTCTATAAAAGCAAACTTTGATGATTGTTGCATTTAATTACATGGCTAAGCTATGTCACTAAAGAAACCAACAATTTGTATAGCATTACTGCAACCAAATCGATTCCCGTTGCTTGATTCAATGCAGTCTCTATTTCCGCTTTATGTTCAGCACCAGCTGTGCATTTTTCCTCAATGTAAATTATGTAATATTTCAAATATGTACTTTATGTAATTGTTATCTCGTCTAATAGGTTCAGTAATTTACGCATCCTTAAATCTATATGCTCTGTTTTCTGCTATTGCTATATTTGTTCTTGATCATCATCTCCGATATTAAACTTTGTAAAAAACTGATTCATAATCCCAAGATGAAGAAGGATTCTATAAACAAGTATAAATGATTGTTTTATGTGTAGAAAAAAGAACTATAATGACATTCGCTGAGAGTGTTTCTCTTTCTACTTTTTACTTGCATTTTATTTCGTCACAAAATGACAATGACTAGAAAATCATTTAAAAAAATATCACCAAGAAAAATTCACAATAAAATGGATGACAAATGGTGCTGTAAACCATGGTTTAAGAGCACCATTTTTGCCATCATCTTACTTATCACAGAATCGAGAATTACTCGTTCCAATTTATTTTCATATTGGCATTTACTTTTATTCTGGATAAAGGACTTTTGCGATATTGAACGCCACATTTTGATAGTTGTATTATAGTAACATGAAAATGTTCTCATATTTCGCTTACAGAGGAATACTTCCCAGGGTACATTGTACCCTTAAAAGTTCGTAAAGTTGAATTACTTTTTTTGCTTATATATTCACGTAATCTCCCTTTTATGCTCTTAAATATTCCTTTCTGTAATCCTTCTTCTGGCTCTCTCTTAATCTCGCTTCTCAGATACCCGTTTGTTAAACGACATAGTCTTTCTTTATGGTTCGTTTCCGTTCTAAATTGAATGCCCGATAAGCAATCTTAACATAAACCTTTTTTTATTGAGGCTAAGAAATATTTTACGTTTTGAGATTACTGAAAAATATAATTGTATTATACTGTTCTTCGTCATCTTTGTCATTTTAATTCTGATTGCAGCATTTATTTCTGGGCTCATTTGGAAAATTATCCTATATCGCATATTGTTTCTAATTCCAAATATTTTTTTTATTAACTGAATGTTTATAGTCGCATCAACTGCCAGAGTCATTAGCGACTTACGATAGGGTTGATTATAAGCTGTAGAGTATATGCAGGGTAGTATACCGAGTCAGAAGCGAAGCTTTTTGGAAACACAACCAGCCTCGCTTCCTGCTTTGGGAATCGAACCCGCCCCAGCGTGGCTACCAAGGCAGCAGTGTTGGAACATGAAACAATCACGATACCATGTGAGCCACGATGACTTCCTGATATTTTAAATATTGTTATGGATACTTTTGGCAATTTCGGATTCTGTTTCTTCTGTTTCTTTCTGATTACTGCATTTGTTTCTCGTTCTTTGAACATTTTCAATACTTTTCTCTACTTTTTCTGCAATTACGTCTTCGATTATGTTTCTAATTCTGTTGGAAGGTAATTCCGCTTTGAATTATGTTTCTGTTTTTATTAGAAACACACTCTTCCTCTGCTTAAGTTTCAGGTTTCAGATTTCTGATTTTGTTGATAATAAATGTAGAAATGATATAAATTTCAGTAAACTGCAGTACACTTTTAATAAAAATCATTCATGAAAATTGGATAGTTAGAACGTAAAAACGACACACAACCCTGACGTAATGCAATCTATTACAACCAAATATAATGAAAGTAGGCACTGTCTATGGTTACGGAATTTTCCGTAACGTTAGCCCTGAACGAGCTGGAAAATGGGTTAGAATTACGGGAAATTCCGTAAACATTGACAGTGCTTTAAAAGTAATTTAATGAAATATACTCCAGCATAATGAGACGTAGGGTAAACTTAAATAGGAATTAATTGGTAAAAGTCGATAGAGTGGTTTTCCCAGCCTTTCCTTCTTACAACCAGAGAGGAGTATCTTTTTTGTGGTGAAATATGTTTTAAAAAAAGATACTCCTCTCTGGTTATAAAAAACATACTTATAAAAAAGCAAAATGAGAATGTGTTTTGCGAAGACTAGGGGAAAGAGACTATCATGCATTTTCCTTATGAGCTACCGGCGAAAGTAAACAAGTGCTTGGACCAAAGGGCCGAGCAATTAAGTCACGAATTGTAAATGTCCTGCGATCATGAGATAAGTATGAGCAACTTATGTTGGTGAAAGGATCAAAGATCATTTACAATCTTCGAGTGAGGAAAACGAATTGAAGCAATGGCAAGCACATAAAATCGAAGAAAATAAAAGAAGCAGTCGATCGGCCGCTTCGGACAAAAACAAGAGACCTAACCTTACGCTGTGGCTGTTCTGGATCCTTTTCAGGCGCGGTCCCTCGTCCTTTATTGTTGGGAAGGATCTCGGCGGAAAACAGGTAATGAGAAGAACACTGCACACACAATTTGGACACGGAATAGAGATTTCTCAAACGAATAAAGCACTGACAGAGCCCCGCATGTAACGGGACCCATCTGCCATGTTAAAAAACACAAACGGGACAGATTAACACGCGCACGCTCGCCACAATTCGAACTCTACAACTTTTACCACCTCGCATCTCTTTCAATCTCTTTTCACTTTGACAGTGGTGGCTGCTCTACTCTACTCCACTCGGCTCCTACTCCATTCTCTATTTCCTACTCCGATTCACTACTCTGCTGAAAAGGCTGAAAACATGCCGCTTTACTTGCAGTAAAGGCATACCCAGCGACATCTGTTGGCAATGTGGTGGACTAGATGATAAGACAATAATTATACATCTAATTCTGAAATTCTGAATTAGTCCAAAGTGAACCACTAATTTACTTTTAGTGAAAATTTTGTCTGAATACAGAGGTTGTCAAAACCTAGAAATTCTAGGCTGTCGGCCAACTGGCGGTGTTCAAAAGAATTTTGGGACAAAATCTTTACCCGGCGTCCAAGTGCCTGTGGTGCCGGACTACTTTAAATGGAAAGAATTAGCAATTGTGCAATTTTCAAAATTAAAATGTTATAAGTTCAGAGGCTTAAAACAAGAAGCAATCAAACAAAAAGACACAAAAAGAGATATTCAAATTTCAAAAATTCGTGCTGATTCACAACTTTCAAAATCATAAAAATGTAAAAATTGAAGCTTTAAAAATTGATGAGAAAATTTGTATTCAAAATCTGGAAAGGTTAAATCGAATATCGAGCAATTAGGCATTTTCACTTCATCGTCAGCTAACTTCACTTCGTTAACTTCTGAGGGGAAAACAATGGTTCAAATTAATGCATGGGATTTAATCCATTTTTGTCCTATTTTGTTAATATCTTCGTAAAAACTAATTTTTTCGATATAAATGTATTTAAAAAATAGTTTCCATTCTTTAATTACTATTCAATGAAATAATAAAATGAGAATAATTATTATTTATTACGAAGATACAACATAAATAAAGTGTTGTCCCTTACATTTGGTACATTGTTTTCCCCTCAGCAGTGGCTGAAGTGAAAATACCTAATACTCAACCATTCTTCTAAACTCCTGATGCGTTTTAGGCAATTAGAAGAAACTAACCATTGAACATTGAAACACACATTAAATGACTAACATTTTATGTACATATTTACAAAGTCTAATTTTCCAGCACAAAACCCTACCCTGTAAAAAGGAGAGCACTGAAGTGGATTATATGGCATTACAAAAATTGTACACTTTAATGCCTATAAATCTAAACAATTTCCGTTTTTGTACGAATGCTCATTTAACGGTATTCGAATGCATTGATATTGTATTCGATATATCCGATCGAAAAAAAAACATTAAGGCCATATGAGGCGTCAGGAGTGGGTCACGTGACCAGATTCCTACCTTACCGACACTTTTTTTATAGGTCAACTTATTTTCACACGAATAGCCACATCGAGTTGACAATTTCGGATAATGAATAAGAAGCACCATGAAAGGCGGCGCTGGCCCTAAATTTTAATAATCACGAAAAAAAAATTTTTTGTGAAAAATTTTTTGTTGCTTTTTTCATGATTATTACAATTTAGGACAAGAGCCGCCTTTCATAGTACTTCTTATTTATTATCCCAAATTTTCAACTCGATGTGGCTATTCGTGTGAAAATAAGTTGACAAATAAAAAAAGTGTCGGTAAGGTAGGAATCTGGTCACGTGACACATTTGGTAATTCAACAGGATTGAACGGCATTGGTTCCATTCTATGCCTTTGATCATTGAAAGCATTGCATTGACATTCAAATGCATTCAATGGCATCACAAATAAGCCACTTTAATGCCATACTTTTTTATGGATTCAAATTATTTGAACGAAAACTGTCGAATTCGGACAGAAACCGATTTTTTTCAGATTTATAGTCATTACAGTGTACCATTCTTTCAATGCTATATAATCGTCTTCAATGCTCTCCTCTTCACAGGGTATTTTTCTGCAAAACTGTTGAATTTTCAATCCGAAAATATGAATTTTCAACCAAAAAATTAATTGTTAACCAATCAATACAAAAAGGATGAATTTTCAACAAATGACATAAATTTTTAAGTAAAAATAGTTTGAACAATGGATGTGATGCTATAGTTTATAGTTCCAACAAAAATTTAACTAAATAGTGGAATTTATAAACTGAAAAATATCACCCTGGCGAAAGTATCGGATAGGAATTCCTTCCGGACCAATCCGAAATCATTCGAATGATTCCGGAATCTGTATCCGAACCAATCCAAGTTAATTCGAACCAATCCGATTTTTTTTTACATTTCGTTCGATCCAAATCGGTCAAAAATTAATCCGACTTAATCCGGTTCAATCCGAATGAATCCGAACCAAATTTCCAATCCGAATGAATCCGAACTGAGATTGAAAGTTCAGTGTATATCAATCCGACTTCCGATTCATTCGGATTGAAACTTTGGTTCGGATTGATTCGGATTTTTTCTGTTAGGAGTTCGGATTGAACCGGATTGAGTCGGATTAATTTTTAAACGACTTGAGTCAAACGAAATGTAAAACTTTTTCGGATTGGTTCGAATACAGATTCCGGAATGATTCGGATTGGTTCGGAAAAGGAATTCCTATCCGATACTTTTGCCGGGGCAGTTATTAACAATTTTCATTAAGAGAATTAATTTTCAATAAAAAGAAAACTTACTTTCTACAAAACAGTTTAATTTTGTAACAAATAGTTCAATTTTCTACCAAAGTGTTAAATTTTTAAGCAAAGAGATCAATTTTCTACAAAACAATTGAATTTTCCACCCGAGAATATGAAATTTCTACAAAAAAGTTAATTTTCAACCAATCAGTTGAAGATTAAACAAAATAGTGAAATTTTCAGTTCGAAAAATTAATGTTTATCGAAGAGAAAACAAAATTTCAACACAGAAAATTAATTATCTACCAAAAAAGACGAACTTTCAACAAAACACATACATTTTTAATCAAATAGTTGAATTTTCAACCAAGAGAATTACTTGACCTTCAAAAAGACAAATTATCAACAAATTACTTCAATTTTCAACTGAATAGTTTAAACAATGGAGGTGATTTTTACTAATTTTCAACTAAATAGTGGAATTTTTTAATGAAATATGATCAATTTTTAACCAAAAATGGTGTAGTTAAATTTTCATTTAAGAGCTCATAAATGAAAAATTAAGAATTAAATTCTAGAATTAATTTTCAATACAAAAACGATTTTTCGACAAACCAGTTGAACTTTCAACTCCAGAATATGAATTTTAATTTTAAAAAGTTAATTTTCAACCCATCAGTTGAATGTTTAACACAATAGTTAAATTTTCAGTTGAACAAATTAATTTCTAACAACAACAAAAACAAATTTCTAACTCATATTATGAATCTTCAACCAAAAAATTAAATCTTGAGAAAGTAGGTCAACCTTCAACCAAGTAGTGGAATTTTCAACATATATGATATTTGATATTTTAACAAAAATTATGTCAATTTGAAATAAAAAAACATTTGAATTTAACTAACGAAAACAAACTTTTAACAAAATTTTCAACTGAAAAAGATTAATTTTCAACAAAAATTAAAATTTTCATCCAAACAATTGATTTTCTACAAAAAAATTTGAATTTCCAAGAAAATATATAAATGTTCAAACCAAATAGTTCAATTTTCTACCAAATTCTTGAATTTTTGAGCCAAAAATATAAATTTTTTACAAAACAGTTAAATTTTCAACAAAAAAGTTAATATTCTACTAAAAGGGATTCATTTTTATCCAGACAGTTGCATTTTTAACCAAAAAAGGTGAAATTTTTACAGAAAAAGATGAATTTTCAACCAAGAAAAATTTTTTAGTCAAGAAAAAAAAAGAATTTATTAAAATTGTTGAATTTTCAAGCCAAAAAGGCGAATTTCTAAACAAAATAGTTCAATTTTTAACAAAGTTGTTTGATTTTGAAGCAAGTCATAAAATATTTCACCAAATAAGATGAATTCTTAACCGAGTCCAAGACCTGTAAGTAATAAATAAAAAGATCATTAAAAAATTATTTGTAGTAAATTATTAATGAATTAGTAATAATTATTCATACAAATTACAAGAAATTATCTTTTTTGAATTTAAGGACTATTGTTTATTTGTTAGTAAATGACTGAATTTATCATTTAACATATATGCTTCAACTGAACTCTGAACACACCTTTTTCCTGGAATTTAATGAATATTAATATTTAAAATTGCAACTTGTGCAAGAAAAATCGCAAACGAGGTTATTTTACATTTTAATATCTACTGAATACCACAAAAAATAAGTTCAGGATTCAAATTATGTATGTTAAACAGTAAATTAAGTCGTTCGATTTTTTCCGTAACCGAGTCGCAAAATAGAAATAAAATATTCACCTTTGAATCCTGTAAAGACATGAAGTTAAAAGCCTTTTCAAATATGTGAATTAAAATCATTATTTTGTAAAAGGTTATTTCATTAATTGGATGAACATTAAAACAACAATAAAATGTTAATTATAATCAGAGTCGATTTTTGATCATTTAACTTTCGAAGCTGATTCTACATTTTAAAATCTTCTTTTCGCAATTCACTACAGCTTTGGCGAGAACTAGAAAAAGTTTTTGTTTAAAATTTAACATTCATTAACATAAACGTTAAACATTACATTAACATTACATTCAACATACATTTAACATACATTAAACATTCATAAACATTAAACATTTAAAATAAGAATCACGACAGTTGCAGAGTTTTTTACTCTTCCCGAACATTTTTGTTGCCATTTGGTATAGGTTCGGACATGACACCCTTCTTCATAAATTCACACATTTCCAAACGTAAAATTTCCCGCTCTTTTCGTTTCTGGCACAAAAAATAGGTATTCCCATTTAAACAAAAAAAGCTGACCTTAAAATGACCTTGGAAATGATGTACAAGGTCAAATACAAGGTCACCGTTGGATTCCTCGTTGAAAGTTACCTTGGGTTTTTTCAACAATCCACAGAGGTTTCTAGGGGTTTCCATACTTTTTCATCACCTTGTATATATACATTCATATCATTATTATGCGAAACTATCACTGGTTCGTAATCTCCAAGACATACCCGCGTGCCAAAACCATATGCCAAGGCCTTTGCGAGATGGTTGCAGAGGGCTGTCTGTCATCCTTGGGTCGCTCCGTGTCCTCAATACACACGAGGGTTTCGCCAACCTGTCGTTATGATTTTGTCGTGCCCTGTGGCCACCCATCTCACGGCCATGAGACGTGGTCATAGGTGTGATTTTACCGCGATTCTACTGAACAATAATTGTATTGAAAACTTAAAATATTTATAATAGTAAAATGAAAGGATTTTCTGTTCATAATGTTTATTGTGGCTATATTATTTTATCAGCCTAATAATGTTCATTTCTTATGGGACTTCTTATGGTACAGCGAAATAATATTCCAGGAGTTTTGTCTGACTAAACATTGGCCTTTACCCCTGACCCCACTAGTTGCTGATTTTTCGACATGTATTATTGACTGGAATTATTATTGTCTTCTCATATAATCTATAAATAAATAATAACTAATTTTCAATATGTGGACGTTGATTTCTAAATCCATTATCCCTGGCGGACCGGCCGAACGCAAACATTACGCTACAGCGTAACGGTAAAGTAATGGTAGAGTAATATGGCATTATAATTGATAAAAGAAACAAAATTAATATGTAAACTGTTGCAATTATGATAAAACGTTGAAATTTACGTTAAATGGCCATGCCGTAATTGCAACAATTTGCTTTTGCAGCGTTAAAAAATAAAAAAACATAGTGACTGTCATTCAAGTCAGGCCCCTGCAGACTGGCAACCCACTTGAAGCCCCGTTAACGGGTTGACAATATGCAGGGGCCTGACTTGAATGACAGCCACTTTGTTCTTTTATTTTTTAACGATGAGAAAGCAAGTTATTGCAATGACGGCATGGCCATTTAACGTAAATTTTAACGCTTTATTATAATTGCAACAGTTTACATATTAATTTTGTTTCTTTTATCAATTATAATGCCATATTACTTTACCATTACTTTACCCTTACGCTGTAGCGTAATGTTTGCGTTCGGCCGGTCCGCCAGGTATTTCTCGGTCTGCCCTCTGTCTGCCCACTCAACCCTCTCAAGCACCTCGCCTACCCTTCTGTAATTTAATTAAAAACTAAGTAATTTATTTTATTTTAAAAAAGGACAATAATCATTAAAGTGTATTTGGCTTGAGTATCTTGTTTTTACTGACGAGTATTTCATAGGTACAATTAACATATTAACACTAACTGAATCCACAACACGATTCTGATTACGAGATTAAATAACTTATTAGTAACACATATTCAAGTACACACTAACAATAAAAAGCTCTTGCTATCAGTTATAATTAAACTGGAAATTCGAACAATTTTTTTATAAAAACTCATCACTTAAACATGAAATGGCCCGATTCCATAGTCGAACTTTTGTCAACATTTGTAGTATGAAGAATGGCGAACTAATGACAATGAAAATGATTATATTATTATATTCCAATTTAAAAGTTAAACTCAAAAGTTAAATGTGTCGAATGATTAATTTGATGAGTTTCACTCGAAGTTCTAAAAGTGTTTTTAAGGCTAACAGACTTTACATTGGACATATTGTAGAAACATCTCAATCCTCACGTCTTTGACGCAGTTATTTTAATTTTTAATTTAGAATCGATAACCAGTCGAAAAAGTCATTAATTTTTTTTATGGCACAGATACAATATTTAACACATAACAACCTTTTTAAGGTGGGCTCATTTGACCGAAGTAATAGAACATTCCGTTGAATCAAATAATTAATTATTCATTCCAACCACTTCCATCTAGAGGACAAGAACAATATACTTTCTATGATTACTTTTTTTTGCGATTTCCATGGTTAGTACGTCGGTGTTTGTGATTGGATTTGCCACTGTTTGTTGATTTCTTTCCTTCGACGTGCCCGTTAGTGACATCTTTCCTGGAAACCCTTGAGATATCGTTCTCTGAAATGAAAATGATAATCGTTAAAAAAAATTTTGAAAATAATTTTTATTTATCTGAAACTGATTTGTTCTCTAAACCTGCGAAAATTTCAAAATGAAAAATTTAACAATTGAATTAAATGCAACTATTATTTAAACTCTACAAATTTGGAATTCATTTCATTACTTACTACTATATATACAATATATACTATATATACATTTTTTAATTTCAAACATTGGAAAATGTAACGTAAAAAATTCAATAATCTTAAATAATAAGTTTCTTTTTACCTGAAGAGTTTATTGATTTGTATGATAGTTTGATAACAAAAAGTTCTTAACAGTATTTGTGATTGTAATTTTGCGAAGTTAAAATTTTTTTAAACCGGGGCAAATTATAGAAAATTTGCATGAATTTAAATCTTTAATTCAAAAGCTTATGATCGAAGCCGAGAGCTAAACGTTTGATAAGAACGCTTTTCTCAATTTGAAATTTATCAATTATTTAAAATTGGCTGAAAATACTGGTTTACAATAGTACATTTGAATAGCTCGCCATATTATGATGACGTTCCGTTATTACGTATTTGAAGTTATTTCGTTAATAACACAGAAAAAGGCACTTTTGACCATAAGTGTATCTGGATATTCTTTTTTATTTTTTAGAAACTATTCAATTAAATAATAAAAAAGGTATTTTTAGGCAACACGATTCGAGTAACTGTTATTGCTACCTCAAGTTTTCTTGTTCGTTATTATTTAGCGATTTTGATTCATTATCTCAATTTAACATGCCGAAAACTTCAATTTGAGCCATTCACGAGAAAAATCTGACCAAGAGAAGAGCTTCCAGCATAGGAGTCTAAAAATTCAATTATTTTTACTTTTTAACCACTGATATAAATAAAAGAGGAAAATAACATGGCTAATTTTATTTTTTATCGGGATTCGAAATGTCCAAAGCTTCAACTAAAGCAATCCCATGGGAAATTTGGATTAAAAGAAAAGTTTCCATCATTTTAAAAATTTTCTAACCACTGTTTAAAAAAAAAAAGAATATGATACAA
Organism: Andricus quercusramuli; assembly: GCA_932178445.1. Classification (NCBI taxonomy): domain Eukaryota; kingdom Metazoa; phylum Arthropoda; class Insecta; order Hymenoptera; family Cynipidae; genus Andricus; species Andricus quercusramuli. The sequence continues at coordinate 201,819 of CAKNXH010001012.1, forward strand.
AATTGTATCGCGTTCCTACATGCCAATAACTTCAAATTGAGCGAAGAAAAATAAATGCTTGGTTTGAAGATAATATTTATTCGTTTCATGTAAAAATAAGCTCTTTCTTTTCAATTTTCACGGCTATGCAGTTATTTATAACGATTCCAAAATCTTATACAACTTTATAAGGTTAGTAAAACAATACCAATGATATATTTTTAATTAAATAGAAAATACACATAAATTCTTGAGACTTTAAAATTTGGATACATGTAATATTTCTGATAAAATTTTAATAATTATAATCACATTTATTTGTTAATAGCATAAAATTAAAAAAAAATGTTTATTTCTTGCAATTAGAATTATTTGTAAAATTTTATAAGAGTCTGAATAATATCTACAGAAAAAATTGTGAACTTTTAACTTTAGTACTATTTAAATAGGCTGTATCTAGTCATCATCTAGTCTAGAAATTCGAGACTACGAGACACTTCGATTTAAATAATTTATTTCAAACAATATGACAATAATTAATTCAACATTACCAGACGAAACGGGCCCTGCTTTCACCTTCACTTCGCCGTTGCCTAAGTCGCTAGATTTCGCATTGCTTCCTTTGAGTTGAGCTTCGGAGAAAAAGAAATAAAAATTAGAATTTCTTACGGCCATGTAATACTTACCCGATTACTATCTTACCGACATTTTTCTTCGGCAACTCACGTCCTCGCAAAATGAGACATCTAGTTGAAAGTTTGGGAAATAAAATATGAGGCACTAAGGAACGTTAGTATACTCCCAAATTTGTAGAATTACTAAAAAATCCAATATGAATTTTTTTGTAATCCTAAAAATACAAGATCATAGGAACGTTCCTCATGTTAATATATTTCATTTGTCAAATTTTTAACTCGATATCTTATTTCGCGTAAACGTCATTGTTGATAAAAAATAAATATTGGTAAGGTAGTAATCGGTTAAGTATGACATGGCCTCAACATATAAAAACTAGATCCTAATAAAAAATGACTTATTTCTATCATGCACCAACACCTTGTGTGCTTTGACACGGTCGTTTCACATGGCGTCAAAACGCAATTGCGCATTTTTAAATTTGCATCTGTAATTAAGTGATTTGATACTTCGATAAAACAGTGGAATGTTAAGACTTCAAATGCACTATCTGTTATGAAGCGTATAAATGAACTTCGAACCTCAATACTGACAAATCATTACTCTCGTGTTTATGCATTAGGCTCCAGAGAAATAACTCGAATCTTCTTTTAAACATTTCAATCACAATTACGAATTCTACAAAATGCTATCAAAACAGTCTCTTTTTCAAATAAAATAAAAAATCAAATAATCACGGGCCGTACGGTGCTATGGAATTTTGGCATAAAGAATTAAGGATATAGGATATATTTGTTCGTAAAAAAATAGTTGAAGAATAAGCGTGTAAAAAAATTGAACAAGAAATCTCTATAATGAGAATGATTGAAAGTGTACTTTCAATTTTATAAATTGTTATGAAGTTATTTTAATTCCAAAAAATTATTTTGAAGTTTTTATAAATATTCAATGAGAAATTTAATCTCATTTTGAACAAGTAATTTGAGAGTTACTTTAATTTATTTTTATTTGTCCGTTTCGACACAGAGAATTGTAAAAGGCTTCTCGTCCGATCACCTAAATTAAGCAGCGCTTTACTCAGTTATATTCGGATGTGAGCTGTCGTACTAAGAATTACTATTTAAATTTAATTAACTCAACTTCGGTGATTGAACGAGAAGCTTTTGATAACTCGATGTGTCTAAGTGCTTCCATAAAAAAAATTGAAATAATTTTGTAATAATATTATATAAATTAAGATTTTTGGATATGCAAACAATTTGAAAATTACTAGGTTTTCTCTGTGGACGAATTCTATCTTGTTTTCAAGTCTACATGTGTTAGGAAAATGTTAAAGAAGACTCCAGTTGTTCTTAAAATTGGAAAAATCTCAATTTTACCTATTATAAATTTCTAAATCCATTTAAAATTAATTTATTTTCCAAAAAATAAATTAAAAATCACAGATTTGATAGTTTTCCAAGTATCCTATGAAGGATTAAACTAAATTTTAGTATTCGAAACTGAACAATTTAAAACTTAAGAATAATTAATTTAATGTTTTGAGCATGCTCAAAGTTTAAGAATTTCAAAATCTCACAATTCTACACAGCAAAGTCTTCCGAAAGTGAATAATAATCGTAAACTCAAAGTTCTTAAAAATAAAAAAAATAATAATGAAGTTAGAAGTAAAACTCGAAGTTAAAAAATCGTACCATTTATTTAAAATTCAAGCATTCGATTTATGTAATCAATATAATTCTCAAACAAATATTTTATCTTATTCTGATAATTAGAAAAGACTCGATATTGAACGTACAAATTGAATATAAGTTAATTAATCAGCATTCCCGTATAGTAGAGTCATTCATTCCTCGAGTCTTTTGATTACTTTTGAAATAGATAAACAGAAAATTAACTTGTGATCAATTTTAACGGAATTTATTAATTGCCGATAAATATTTCGTGATTGATTCAAATCATGTAGAAGGCAATCTTATATTGACTTTGATTTCTCCTACAAAGAGATAAAACTTGTATTAGTTGTCTATAAAATAGCTGATGAAGGCATTGCACTTTATTATAATTATGGTTATAATGCTTTCCTATCGTCCGTAGCGATTTAACGAATAAAATATTCGAGGTCAAAGATCATTGGCGTAACTTGTCCATCATTGGCGAAGAATTTTTATCATTTATATGCAGGCGCCACGCAATGAAACCAGACAAAACGCTCGTGTGAAAGGACACTCACGTTTAATGGGGGACTCTGATCGTTCTGGAGAGACGCTCTTCGAGCTGATTGGAGAATAAAAGGCCAGATCCCCTTCAGTCCCGAAACTGTTCGGTGAATAATAATTTTCTTGTCCCTCGGAGATTTCAACCCCGAGTCTTTCGCCAGAGTTTTCGAGGTCTAGGATCGGATTTGCTTTCTGAGAAAATGTATTGCCATTATTCACTTCTCTCCTTCCTTATTTTTTAATCCAATCAACAATCAAGGTGACCACTCAAATCTCAGATACAAATTCCTAGCCATTTGCTGATTTTACAGTTTTTAAACATTAATCCAGGTTATTCAAATTTTAAAATTCAAAATGAATTCTACACTAACCTTTTTGAAAAAGCTTCTGAGTTTAATCTGTTTATTTTTACGGCCTTTGAAAGAAGACAATGTTTAAGAATAAAACGATTTTATAATTCTTCATTCAAAACTAAAGATTTTAAGATTTCAAATTCGATCATACTAGTAAATTGAAGAAGCTACAATAGAACTTTTTATAAATTCCTGAATGAAAAATAAATTTACTGCCATCTCCTGAATTATTTTTGATTTTCCAAAAATTCCACATCATTTCCAGGTTTTCCTGATATTTGGGTCTAGTGGCCACCCTGATCTCTTTAGACAAAATTTACTTCTGACAAATTTCATGGAATTATATTCTCAAATAAAAAATCTCTTTCCCCAGACAAAACAAAAGGATACAAATTTGATTTTTAAATTCTATATTTTTACCTGAATTGGTTCTGGAGTTGTCCTCTTCTTATATTCCTTAGAAGACTTATTCAAGTTTGGGAGATCGTTCCCAGCTTCATCAGCAAGTTCCTTAGCTTCAGTTAGTGAAACTTCATCATCCAAGCTTGTCTCCGTTGTGCCATCAGACGAACAGTAACCATCGGGCTGAAATTTAAAAATCTTCCTAAATATTTGTGTACTCTAAATTTTTCAACACCTATCATTCAATACTAATTGCTTTATCATAAAACATTTTGAAAAGAATGAAACATTTTAGAACTTTAAGGTAAAATATATAATGTAAATTATTGTAAAAGCGATTTCTGACTTCACAGGCCGAAATCATCTCAAAACAGGGGAATTAGGATAATTTTTCAAGGAAATAAGGGAATAATAGGAAACTAAATCATTTTAAATGCCATTAATATAGACACCATATTCCTAAGATTTCAAGTCGGAATACATTGCATTTTCAACAAAATAGAGTAATTTTCCACCTCAAAAGATTGATTTACAACCAAACAGTTGAATTTTCAACCAAGAAAGATGAATTTCCTTCTAAAAGAGATGGCTTTTCTACCAAATAGTTGAATTTTCAAAGCAAAAAAAAGTATTGTTTAGAAGACAGTTGAATTTTTAACAAAAAAAATGAATTTCCTACAAAAAAAAAATATTACTTTTCTAACAAAAGATGAATTTTCAATTCAAAATAACGGTTAAAATAGTTAAATTTTAGACCAAAAATATGACTTTTTAACAAAATAATGGAATTTTCCACCAAATAGTAGAATTTTTAACCAAAAAGATGAATTCAGAACCAAAAATATAAAAGTACGCTTTACAATGAAAAAGAATTCACTGTCAGCCAAAAAAGACGAATTTTCTACCAAAAGATGAATTTTAAATCCAAAAGGACCAATTTTCAATCCAGAAAGACGAATATTAAAATAAAATGTTGAATTTTCGCTACAAAGAGATGAATCCTGAACCAAAAATATAATGGTAGATTTTTCAATTGAAAGGAATTATATGTCAACCAAAACTAGTTGGATTTTTTCATTGAGTTCTATTACGTCAGTTCTCGTTTGTGCGAAAAAACGAGAAAAGTGGAATTTTCTTCATAATGGGGAAAAAAGTGGAATTCTTTAAAAAGGGGAAAAGAAAGAAATAGGGAAAGAGTGTAAAACTTTAAATTAGTAAACCGCAGTGAAAATTCTGTGCCATGATATAGATTTTGGATTTTCGATAGGAAATCATACTGAATTTTATATTTGAGGACGAAATATATATAACACGTGAGCTTGTCGCACTCTCCAACTTGAAATCAGTTTTTTTCGAAAAGCGGACTTTAAAATTATTTGCGAAACATATAGAGTAATCCTAAATTACAAATTTATTATACGAATTATTAGTAAATAATTATATAAATTTATGTTACTTATGTAATTACTATGTTAAATATTATAAGAGGGAAGTTTTCGTTCCCAAATATAACAGCAACTTTATAATTTGAACGATCCATCAACACGAGCTTTAAATTCTAAAGTATATAATATAAAAGGAACATTCATTTTTGAACGAAACATTAACTTTGAAATCTTAAATGTAAATAAATCTTCGATATTTTTACGGATTATATGATTGGTAACACTGAGCGCAATTCCGAACACATTATTTTCAAAGAGCGAGACGATATGTATTGACAAAGTAAAAACAAATCTGAAAAATTCTCGGGTTTCAAAAAGTTCCCGGTTATATCCTGGCCTTTTCCCGGTGCGCAAACTTCTTAGCTAATTCCCGATTTTCCCAGTCAGTGGCCACCCTGTTTGTATACAATAGTTGTAGACCTAACTCAAATATTCAAAATATTTATTTCTAGAATCTGCTGAGGTTTATTGTCCTTTTTCGAAATCAGCCGAAAATTTTGAAAATAGTTCGATATCAACAAAATGGCGTAGAAAAATCGTTTACTGAATGGATTCAATTTTTGAAGAAAAAAAACGTACACTGCAATGAACTACAATAATATTTTTTTTATATTTAAAGGAATAGTGTTTTCAATAATATTTTTCAAGAATACATGAAAACGATACTCCCCGATATATCGACAGGAGCAGCTTTTTCTTTTAAATATCACCAAATTTTTTAGTGTTTTTTTGCCTCCAAATCGAAAAAGTACGAGTCACCCAATTTCTTCTCAAAAAAAGCATACTTCGTTGCCGAGAGATTCAAAGAAATTAAAATTACCAATTATGTACCTGAAAACTAAAACTAAGCTATCGTAACACAATTTTGCATCCTTTATTGTAATTAATAAGAAACTAATCTTATTGCGAATCGACGAGGTTTTCATGGTAGGAAAAATACTGACTTGACGATAAGGTGATAAAAAATTATTTTTTTTTATTCGTCTCACTTTCGTTGAATTGTACTTTGCTCTTTCTTGAATTGTATTTTTATTTTATTTTCTTGGTCCAGACTCAAAGACTAAAAATATGCAAAGCTAATAGTAAGATATTGTTTTTTTCTTTTTTGTTAAAATCGCAGCACTTTGAACTTTTTACGCTTGAAGATGCAAAAAATCAGTGCTTAATCTCCTATACGTGCAAATTAGCAATTTTAATGATAACATCTTTGTTTGAGACGCCGAATGACTCATGAAACAGTTAAGACGTATTTTTTTACGTGTTAATAACGAACTAAAAATATAAGTAAAGCAGACTTCCTATCAAAGAGTAGCCAGGCTATCTGTCCAAGAAGGGTCAAGGCTCAAGGTTTTCTCGTTACAAGTTTACGAGATGCATACTAACACTTCGCAAATTTCGCACACCTTATATGTACGAGCATAATCTTCAGCAAAATTAATTTCATTGTATGCATTGACGCTCCTAATGAAAAATCAGGGGATTCCACTTTTAATTTGAATATTTAAATTTGAACGATTTTAAATTTCCACTTCCAAATTTTGTAATTTTAAATTGAAAACTTTCGAGTTTAAGAAATTTACCAATTCAAGACGCCTAAAATAAATTAATAAAAGCATGCTATCGAATATTTTGAATTAAAAAATATTCCTATTAACATTCTAAGTAGTTTTAGATTATAGGCTTCAAATAATGAATAACTTTAAATAGCAAAACTTAAGAAATAAATATTTTTAAGATAAAGAGCACGCCAAAATTGAGAAATTGCCTTTCTTTTAGTTTGAAGAACATCAAAATAAGACAACAATTCAACCATTTTAAACTAATTTTTAACTTTCAGATGTTTCAATTGGAAAATTTCTTTAAAAAGCTTATAAAACTATATAACGTTACTTACGTTCAATTTTCAAGTAATTAGTAACAGTAATTCTTGTTACTTTTAAGTAGCTTACAGTTATAATATTTCTAATTTATTTAACCATTCAAAATTGAATAGTTTTGAATTTGAAATAAATTAAGAAACTAAGACTTTATTTGGAATTATGTAGAAAGTAATTTTTAATCTCTCTTTGAAAATGTTTAGGATAATGGATACCTTATTTTGAAATTATTCAATACTGTTCTTAAATTTTCCCTAGATCCATATAATTAAGCTACTTTCTGAAAATAAGATTGTATATCTCGCGCAGTTTTGATTTCTCTACGAATAATTTGTATACTTTGACTAACTTACAAGAAAATCGGGATCATCATTGCTGTCCTCAGAAGCTAAGCGATTGACTTTAGCAATAAGTGTCTCTTCCTCAGATTGGCTGGAATCCTCATCAGTAGAAGCTGTGACTTCACCAAACTTGCGTTTTGAATCAGAACGATGGGGGCTTGTAGCAGATTCTGTAGTAGATTTTTCCTCGGATGGTGCTGTAGTCTAAAAGAAAAAAAAAGTCCTTGCACATTGTATTGTATTCAGCAACTCTAACCTGACTTTTATGAAAAAAATTCTCTTCTGAAAAAAAGAACTCTTTCTACTTTGAGTCTAATTAAATAAGTCCTTATCTTTCAAAAACTGAAATTATATTAAATTAAAAGAAAAGATCTCATCAAAGATCTCTTAAACTTCTCGGATTAAGTCTAAAGATGTGGGGGAAAAAATTCAAATTGCGATTCGTTCTGTTTCGGCATGAATGAAAGAATGTTTTAAAATCGCATTGATAAAAATATTCTCCTATCCTCAAATGTGAAATTAATTATGATAATCTCTCTCATGTCAGACTTGTCGGTAGACTCTGCTCGTTCAAATTCTTATCAGAAGGTCTGCCCCAGCTCTATTTTTATTATAAAAAACTGCGAGATAGATGCTTGATGATAAACAAAGTCTGACTTCTGTAATGTCTTTTAAAACTACTTGTCATTAATCTGCATCTTTGATACAATAATCTCTTACAGTGTTGAGAACATCCACTCTTTTGGTTGAAATATCCAAGACGCTAAATAATAATTAGATACATCAATTTAGAAACTAATATTACAAATTAAATAATAAAAAAAACGAAAACACTTTTTATAATCCCCCCCCCCCCCCCCAGTTTTTTTAAAATTCGGAACATGTAGGCGCAGTCGCCAGGGTAATCAGACATCGATGTCGATAGCCCCCTTCCATTCTGCGGACAGCCAAACGGAAAGCGTCCACACTCCGCTACGTCGTGAGTGGTGCGCTCCCGCCATAATACGGGCCAATCCGCGTGACTCCACCCACATCGACTATATAATAAGATACAAAATCCCCATGCAGTTTGTAAATAAACTATCCAAGACAACTTTAAACCAGTTTGCTTACTTTTTGTAAATTATTACAAAATCCCTTTTATTTCAAGTAATGAGGCTAACTAAAATAATTAAAAAATAAACTTATTGGTTTCAGGACAGTGGAAAAAGAACAGAGTAGCACGCAAATTTCAGAAAAAAAATTTTCGGTTTCTTCTTAATCGATAGAATTTAATTCTTCTAAATGGAACCGAAAAGTGAAGCGTTCAAAGTAGAACAATTCGTAATTTGCAGGATTTTAAATTAAAAAATGAAACAGTAAAAATTAAACAATTTCGAAGCAGTGCCTTTCGAAATTTAATGAATGGAAATTCCACGTTTTCAGGAATAGACAATTAATATTATTCAGTTTCGAGAAAATTCAAGAACCATTCAAAATTAAACGCTTTTTTATTTTTAAATCTTCAAACAGTCAAAATTATTCCAAATATCTCGGTAAGCATGCATTATGGTGATTAATGGTTTTGCACCTACAATAGGGTTCTTGAGTGTTAAAATTTACCGTAGTTTTAAGAAAATCAAAAAACCTATTTCTTTAATAGGTATTCAAAGTCATTAGTGAAGGAAGTTAAAGTATTCCATTAATAATTTTTTTAACAATATTTTAAGGCCTGTATGAAAATGTTGAATTTTGAATAAAAAACTTCTATTTAAAGCTCCGTTTTCAATCTGTATAATGACTGAATTAATTTTAAATCGGGCAGGCAGTCCATGTTTCACAGAAACATTTGCCACTCAATTATGTAGTTTTTAAAGAAAATAAGAAGACACGTATCTTAAATATTTGCCGAAAGTTTTTGTTTGAAAAAGGCATGAGTATTTGAATTTAAAAATCGGTTGGAAAATTAAAAAAAAAAAGATCAAAATACTAACACCTTTTTTTAACAATGTGTTAATGGAAGAATAATGAAGTTAGAAAAAATTGAGAGTCGATTATTTCACAAATACGAACTTCAAAGGAAAAAGTTTAATGTAAAACTTGTTAAAACTGTTCAATTATGTTCTGTTTTTTATAGCAATTTTTAACTATTTTCGAAAGAGAAATTCTATTAGAATCGAACAGGAAAAGATAAATATGTATATCAGATTGAAAAAAGTCACACTTTCAATTAAAATTTTGACCATTTTTTGATAATCCACGTTTTCAATTTAAAAAATTCAAATACTCATAACTTGGTCATAAATTTTTTTCGGAAAATCGGTAGCATACCGACTACTTGCCCGATTTGAAATGAATATGGTCTAATTGAACAATTTTCACTTGATATCACTTCAGTTTGGAATTTTGCCTGTTAAAGACTTCCAATGCAAAAAATAAACAAATTCTCGCCGAAAAGATGAATTGGCTATCATTTGCAGTTTTTTTTCAGGTGATTTTTTGGTTTGCTGATTTTGCGGCCACTCTGAAGGAAGAGAGGAGGATGAGTTACTCACGGTATCAAAATTGTTGAAGATCCGGATCCTTTCTGGAGGCGGCGATGGAGAACTCCTAGATTTATCCAGACAAGAAAGACTCGAGAGGGTGAGCTGGAGCGACCTTATTATAGTCTTCCTGGCCTCGTTCTTTGCCAACCCCTTGTCCTACACCCACCACCACGATTTATCGAGCTTTAAACGATTTTTTCAGGAACATTCAAGGACTTAAAGATTCCTGGTAGATTCGACGTCACATGCGAGATTGTCGTTAGTCTTACATGGGTTCTAATCACACAAAATTAAACAGCAATTCTATCTCTGGACCTTACCTTTGACATAATTCTTCGGGCACGCATGTTCTTCAACCCGTTGTTCTTTATTGTCCTTAACTGCCTCCTGCGCTTCTGCACGAATTTTACCTGAGAAAAACCGAAAATATAAAACTAGATTTTGAAAAAGACGCGTAAATAATGCATTTTCAAACTTTCACTTTAGTAGCCAGTCTCAATCAAAATCATAACATATTTTCCATGTTCTTTCACAACAATGGCTATTTTTAAAATAGTTTTATTGATAATATTTCTTCACAACATAAAGTACAAATTTTATTTTTCATATGAAGAAAGATAATAAAATTCTACATACACCGAATTAATCAAAATTGTAAGGATTTCATGAATTGTGTAATCAAAAATTCCATAAAAAGTTTCACAGACTTTTTAAACTGTGTTTCTAATCGAACTTTAAACAAAATTGATACCGAGTAATAATAAATAATAAAATAATAATAATGAAAATTAAAATAAGAATGAAAATAATGAAAATGAAAAAATAAAATTAAAAATCTTAAAATTAAAATTCGCGGGCACATTCTCATCGCGCGCTTCGCTCGGAAGTATTTACATCGCGCTTTACGCTCCATTCCTCTAGATTTTTCAACTTCGTGTTCGACTTCGATGAAAAGAAAAAGTTCATTTGCATTACTAAATTTGTATTTAATTTCCAATGAAGAATAATGATATAATTTAGGCGACAAATTTTATTAGTTAAAATGTTATTTTAGCTTGTCCGTTTTTCAAAACAGTTAATTTTTTTCATATTGAATATATTCTTACTACAAAAATTGATTACAAGTTTGTGAATCTTTTTTGAATGCACAATTTTTGTTGATTTATCTGTTTCCGTACCTTGCATTGTTTTTCCAAAAAATTTTTTTTTTTTTACTGTCAATGTTATTTTCACGAATAAAACAAAAACTATGCGTCCTATCGGAACATGATTCATAAAAAATGTGTACCTCTTCTTTGGATGAATAAATTTGGTCTATGTCATGTTTTTCGTAGCTTGTGTTATTCGTCTAAAAATTTAATTCTTCTATTTTCAATACTGTTTTTTACGAATAAAATAAAAACTACACGTCATATAAAAAAGTGATTAATAACAAATTTGTGGATCTTTTTTAGTTGCACAATTTTGGCCGATTCGTCTTTTATCTTATCTCACATAGTTTGATAGCAAAATGAAATTTTTAAATTATTTTTTGTGCGATAAAAATTTGAATTTTCGATTTTTCGAAAAATTCAAAAAGTTGTTATAAAAATATTGTAGGGTGTTTAAAAAGCAACGTTTATCTCCTAATGACTTTTTGTCATGTCGTGTGTTTTTCGGGTTAAACTGTTCATTTTCGTTTTTTTTTTAATTTTGAAAATGCTATAACTCCGGTAATTTTTTTTATCCGAAAAAGTCATTAGGATAAATTGTTCGAGTTTTTGAGTACTATGAATAGCCGTACATAGAATTTTCAAATCTTAAAAATAATGGTCTCAAAAACTTTCAAAATGCTCTAACTTTTTGAATTTTGATCCTAAATAGCTGGTTAACGAACTTGTTCTTTCTTTTTAGGCCTTAAAAAAGTGTGCCAAAGCACAATCCAATCTGATTATTTTTTCGAAAGTTATCGTGCCTACAGACTACAGACAGACAGACAGACAGACGGACAGACACCTTTGTAAAAATTGTTTCTTCTGACTCAGGAGGTCTTAAAACGTGGAGATTTGATGAAAACCGGCCAAGTCAAATTTTACATAAAACCAATACCTTCTCACTTTATGAGAATGTAATAATATCTTTTTAATTCAACGTATGAATCAGCTATTCATTTAAAATAATTTTTTAAAGCTCAAAGTTTTAATGTTTTACAAATTCCAAAGACTAAAATTTGAAATCGAACAAACTCAGTTAATTTAATATTAAATTACTAAATTTTAAACATTTTGATATAAAAGTGACTACATATATATGAGATTTTACAATTTGACATTAAAAATTTGAAAATAAAGTACGAAATATATTGTCCAAATTTTTCATCTCGAAATGTTTGTATTTATGGCGTGAAAATTGTTTAAAAAATGCTGTTTATTAAAAAAAATCACGCCTCATTTTAAACTTGAAAAATTGTGACGACAAAAATATTGGATAGAATTTGATCAATTTGATCAAAAAGTAAGATACACATTAGAATGAAAGCGACTAGTTAATTTTTACAACAAAAAATTGATATTTTCATCATAATATATACTCTGAAGAATAGAGCACCAGGCATGATTTGCCCAGGCAGTAGATAAAGGCGAGTTTAGTCGGGCGATTTTAGTCAGCCGATCGAATTGAAGAATTGATCAAATAACTGCAATGATCAGCTCAAAATTGTATTAATCAGCTCAAAATTGTATTTATGATTCCGTTAGTTTCTGCGTTCTTGGAAATTTAAAGAATGATCGAAAACGTCCAATGAACTTAATTTTAATTTTGAAGAATAAAAATTGATTGCTATGAGAATGTTTTTTCTTTCAATTTTGACAGCAATTCTTCTAAATATTTAGTAATTCACTGAAAAAAAATTTCTCACCACTTCACTAGGCTGAATTGTCGGATATCCGACCAAGTAAGCTCCCATGTTGGCTCCAAACTTCAAGACTCGTAACATAATTAGTGCTGGAAAGAAGAGGATCCATGGAAGCGGCCTGACAAGTCGAATCTCTCCGAAGGACTTTCCATTTTCGTCTAAAGCAGATTATTACAAAAATGCATATTACCTATCTTACTTTTATCCTTTAAAAAATTCTAAACAAATATGTTTTTTTTTTAGAAAAAAACTTCATATTAAAAAGAAATTACATTTGAGATTTTAGATGCGAAAGTGTGAATCATTCAAATTATTGGAAAGTTTACCAATTTAAAACTTTTCTGATTTAAAAATACATTTAGTTTAGAATTTTGCACAATCTAAAACTGAAAACTATTATATTTAAAGTCTAAAAATGAAATTAACAATAAAGTTGTTATGAATTAATTAATTAATTTAAAAGGAACTAAGATGATACATCTTCTAAAAGACAAAAGGATTAATACTATCATAGGTATTATTGAAATCAAAAGTTATTATTAACCTGCTGCCATTTCCTGGATTGGAAGACTCCATTGCGCAGATTTTTCAACCACCCACAAAATACGATCGATTAATTTGAGAACAGTTTGACCAAGAGAGATACGTGCTAATGATTCAATACTGGAAATGACTAAACCATTGACCCTCTCGGAGATTCTGGTTGACATCTGCACAGTCATCAAACATGTTCTTATCAGTACAATAATTATTTTTTATCACAAATTCAAGAAACTTTGCAACAAGTTTAAATAATTAAAAACTACAAAAATATTACACAGAAAAGGACTAACTTTATTCATATTGTCACAAAAGGCAACTTACCGCTGCTGTACTTCGTTCCTGCGTCATGAACTTACTCCTAAAACCAAAATGAAAAACAATAATATAAACAATTTATTAACATAAAATATAAAGAATGTATAGTTTATCAGCAAGATTTTTCCAAAAGATAGTCTAAAAGTCTGAAAATAATGGCTACTTTTATTTGAAAATGTCTTAAATTAATATTAGGATATATTCTAAAATAGTTCAATGTTTTAATTTTCATTACACAAATTTTGTAACTTATTCAGTTTGGAACTTGAATGTTTTAAATTGCACAATTTTGTAAAAGTTAGATGTGATACCAAATAAACTTAAATATTTCAATCTGAAATTTTAATTTGAATGCTTTTAATTCGGAATTGTGTAATTCCAAACGTATTGGATTTTGAATAATTCAATGTTAACCAATTAGTATTTTAAATTGGAAATTTTGCGCTTGAAATTTGAAATTTTGAATGCTTTAAATTAAAAATGTCTAGAATATTAAGGCTTAATGTGAAGTTGTAAAACTTTGAACAGTTTCAATTAACAACTTTCAAACTTGAAATATTCAAATTTGAAATTCTTCAGAATGAAACGTCTTCAAATTATAATTCTTCCAACCACATTTGAAGGTTTCTATTTTAAATAAAATCACACTATTATGAATTTAACTTGGGAATTATACAATTTGTGAGCAAGATAAATTCAAAACTAAATAACTTTATATATTTCGGTCTGCAATAATTCCACTTTGAACCTTTTCCATTTAAAAATCTGAAGAAGAAACAGAAACAGAAGTTTGAGAAACTATCCCAAAGAGGAAAAAGGTGGTCGCTGACAGGCTTGAAACTGAATAAGATTTTCTTAGTAGGTTTGAAATTTCTATTTGCAAGAAAGTTTAACTGAACTGGACTGAGAGAGGAAAAATAAGAATACCTTGCTAATGTGACTTAAATGGTTGATTCCAAGCAGTAATGCCTCAGTTATAAATAAACAATAAGAAAAGAGGCGTCGATAGTCAGTATCGAGAAGGCACGACCTCATCGTATCACCGTGACACAACGTACATATCCTTACTTTTATTTAGTGACTTGAATGTGTATACTTTTTGTTGAAAAATAAAAGAAATCTTCAAGATTCCATTCTTTAAGAGTCTACGCTTTATTTCATTGTTTTGTACAATTACTCAATAATAATTGTATTTTTATCCATCCTGAAAAAAAATGTCCAACTCGTATTTTTAAATGGCTATTCGTCCAGCTTTTCTGACGAATAGCCTCGGCGGGAAGAACCGATTTTCCTTCCCCTTTCCAGATATACCAATATATGTATTATAATTAATTTAATTTAATGAATGGTTAAAACACTATATGTTTTCATGAATTAAAATTAATTATTGTTCTCTTATTCGTGCTCTTAGTCAATGATTACCCACTGTAGGTTGCATTATCCACTGTAGGGAGGTTTCCCCTACATATTTTCACTATTCATCCTAAAAAGCTAGACTAACCATGGCCAATTTAAAAAAAAAAAGGAAAAAATTATACCACAGTAAGACAGTATAAATAATTCATACATTTTCAGCTTTTTATGTTTCGCAATAATTTTGCATAAATATATTTTCAATTGGTTCCCCTCTTTCTAAATCTGAATTAACACTAATAATTATAATATTATAAATGACGATGCTATTTAGTAACGAAGTATTAAACGAATCAAGAATAATTCATCTACGCTTGCAAAATTTCGCTGAACCTATAGCCTCCCTTTTCGTTTTTCGGTGGACCTAGAGGGTCACGCGTACCCGAAACAAACACGTGAAGTTGTATTTGGTTACATATTATCTGCGTTTCATTATCGCGATTTTAATTAATTTTTTTTTTAATACTTCGTCACTTCAGACTTTTAATTGCTTAAAGATAAATCTTAGTCTTACTTTTATTTTATTTCTAAATTAACAATCATAAGTCCATATTTATAAAGGATAAAGATTATATTGAACTCTCGTATATTATAAAATTCTGATCAAAAAAGTTATTTTTATATTCACCGCCAATCTTTACTCTTTCAGTCAAGAAGTACAGGAGTATTATGAATTTATATAAAAATTTAAGTTATAAGACTAAATATACGAATAAAAGCTTTCTTCTATATATACAGTTTCTTTAATTTTGAAAAAATTGACTAGATTGAAGAATACAATTTGAGAGAAGCGATTAATGATTCAAATTTATAGCCATAATGCACGAGACTTTTATTGCAATTTCTTATCATTATTACGATGTTTACTAGTGGTCGTTATCATATTTGTCTTTTATACCCTATAGTTCCAGGTCCTATTGACCGATCATCGTATCTCAAATATTATTTTTATAACTAGGAAAAATCAAAGAGAAATTGACAAATGAAAGTTTGTAATACAAATACAAAGTCATACAAAAATTGAGGTATCGATTTGATAGATTAAATGTAATAAATTTAAATATTAGAAACTAGATTTATTTATAATCATCTGATAAATTCATGCTCAAATTTTTGAATTAAATTCTTTCCTTTAAATTGAAGAATATATTACAAGTCAATAACCCACAAATATTCTCGATTATTTTTCAATTTTAAATTCACCTGACAGTTACAATAAGACTTAAGAGTTGTATACACGCGCCTATTTCTGATGCAAAAGGTTAAACGAAGATCAATTCGCATGTTTACAAATTACAATTCCCAGTAGTAGAACTTTTCAGGACCTTATGATAAATTCACCTACCATCAATTTTCTCGACGTGAATTAAACCCCATTTTTCTGACTTAGAAATCATTTAATTTTAAATGGTCTACTATTTTGAATGATATAATTTTGAACTGTCGAATTTGGAACGCCTAAATCTAATATAGTTCAACTAATTACGCTTCCAAATCGAAATAGTTCAGAGAAGAAAGTTCTGTTAAATTTTGTGTAGTCCTTCTAAAATTCAGAAGACTTAAGCAAAATGTTCTTACACAAAATGATTTCAATTTTAATTAAATACGATTATTATGAAGACTTAAATGTAGAAAAAAACGAAAAAAATTACTTACAGTGGTCCACACGCAACAATTAATTTCTTGAGTTCTCGGCTAATCACTGGAACCACTAAAACTCTTACGCGATCACAACTTCCTATTACTTCGCATGCGACACTACGACCGGCGTTGAACTGCAAAGTTAAGCCCGTAACCGCGATTTTCTGAAGAGAGCAGGGCCGGCACTAATCACTCTGAACCTGACTTCTCGTTATTTAATCGAAAATCAAGTTAAATTACAACTAATATCCAATGGGAACTACTGAAAAACCGCAAAATATAAAATTCTTAACACTGTAAAATTCCTGAATAATAAAATTTTCTAATAATAAAATTCCCGAATGATAAAATACCTGAATAGTTTATAACATTGCCGAATTGAAAAATTCCCGACAGAAAATTGCTGAATTATAAAGTATCCGAACTCCCTATTTATAAAATTCCCAAATTTAAGCAACTAAATTTTTTTAAATATTATTTATTTCTCAAAAATACAATAATCAAATATTTTTATTTAAAAAAATTTATTTTTTACGTTTTTAGTTTCTAAAATTATTGTTTGAATTTAAAATAACAATAATTAAAAATATTTCACCCGGAAATATATTTACTTCCATTATTGTTATTTTAAATTCAAAAAATAATATTAAAAACTTTAAACATAAAAAATTAATATTGTTATGAAAATATTTTATTATTGTATTTTTAATAAATGAATAATATTTATTCTTTTTAAAAACTGTAACTGTTTAAATTCGGGAATTTTCTAGTTCGTATATTTTATAATTCGGCAATTTTCTGCCTGTTCTTTTCAAATTCGTTAATATTATAAACTGTTTTATCACTCCGAAATTTTAAAATGTCGGGAATTTTATTTTCGGAAATTTTTCAGTCGTTCCAGAAAATTGCAAAGTTATAAAATATCCGAAATAGAATATTCCCGAATTTTAAGAATTGAAAAATTGTGTTTTAATAAATATTATTTATTTATTAAAAATAAAATAATTAAACATTTTTATCAGAGAAATTTTGTTTAACGTTTGAAGTTTTTAAAATTATTGTTTGAATTTAAAATAACAAAAATTGAAAAAAAAATTTTCTAGATAAAAAATTTTTCAAGATAAATCAGTGCTGACTTGAATCCTGCAAAGTTTGCTTGGAAAATGTTATTAGGTTCGGAACAAAATTAGGGAATATTTTTTTACCATTGTTTTTATTTCAAAATACAAACAACAATTTTAAAAACTTAAAAAATTAAATCACAATTTTTCTTTACTAAAAAAGATTGATTACCGTATTTTTTAAATAAATAATATTTGTTAAAAACTAATTTTTTTAATTGTTTAAATTCGGGAATTTTCTAGCTTTATAATTCGGCAATTTTCTGTCGAGAATTTTCAAATTCATGATTTTCATATTTAGGCAATCTCATAGTGTATAGTTTTACAATTTGTAAATATTTTATTGATCTTTGATATATATGTATATGAAAATGACTTTTTCATAGAAAAAGGCAACACCTCGGGCGACACATGTTTTTCCAATTCAGGAAAAAAAAACAATTTCAAACAATCAGTTTTTGAATTTGTAAGGTAATTTTCAAAAGGGGGTTTTCGAATCTGAACACGGACTGTAGCCTAAGTTGCACCTTTTTAGTCAATACATTTTTCAGAAAAAAAAATCGAAATCAGGTATGATTTAGAGATTCCCTATTTGAGTGTTTTTTATTGATTTTTTTGTTGTTTTTATTATCTCAGTGGCTTAAGAATGCGTGTATTAAATTTATATATACATAGGATCATTTCCTTTTGCATTACAAATAATTTAATGAAAATTTTAAAACTCATTTTTTGTAATTTTATCTTACTTGTTTCAGATTTTTCTATAACAAGTAACTTGTTTTAATTTACTTGATAGCAAAATGTCAAACAAGCAAGATAAAATAGTATTTTTCTTAAAAATGAGTTTTAAAATTAGCATTAAATTAGTTACAATGATGGTAAACTGATGATAATATAAAAGAGGATAATTTCATATGTATACAAATTTAATACATACATTTTTAAGGCATTCAGAAAGTAAAAGCAACGAAAAATCATTTAAAAAGTATAAGCTCAAATAGAGGACTTATAAATTATATTCGATTTTTGTTTTCAATTTGTTTACTAAAAAACTACAAATTAGGCTAGTGTGCGTATTCAGGTTCGAAAATAATTTTTTTGTCTTAAAAAAAAATGCAAAATTCCAGTTCATGACAAAAACTCTTCTAGGCACAAAAATGGTTTGGCTTTGATTAAAATTGTAAAATTTCTTCCTCATATATGGGAATATGTTCAGAACTTTTCACTATTATGTCCCTACAAGGTATTTAGGTAATTTTAGTGAATTAAAAAAAAAATTCAGAGTATCTATTATAGTGTAAACTATACTGTAAAAATGATTATAGACGGCTTAATACTCTGGATCAAAAAACAATAAAGTTTGAATGTTCGATTTTTAATTAAGTCAGCTTTTCTCAATTCAATAAAAATTTGAAATCGGTTAATATCTTCTATTCTTTTTATTTTCTTTATTTGAAGATTTTAATTTTTGAATATTAACAAAAATTCCTATTCGTTCAAAAATCGTGGCAAATCTTTTTATGTACAGTTTTTGCTATCAAACCACAATTAAAAAATTTTTAAATATGTTTTTAAATAAAAATTATATCAGATATTTAACATAATTAAATATTCAAATTTCGAATGTTGTATCTACAAAAATCTTAGAATTTATTTTCTTACTAAAAGGTGAAGGGTTCCAGACATATGCCCATATGAATACAAATTTAGATATATTAGGCAACAATGTAAAAGGTGGTATATTTATCAATAAAAGCAACGATTTAAAATTCGTTAAAAAGAAAATTAACATTGTTAGAATCTACATACAAAAATTAAATATTTTATGCAATAAAAATTGTATTTTTCTCTGAAAAAAACATATGTATTCCCTACGTAATCGATTCTGATACTTTTCATGTGTAGAACAGCTGCCTGATTTAAAATCGATTCGGTCATTAGAATGATCAACTTTTTTTAATCAATAAAACTCTGAAATAAAAAATCTAGTCGAATTAGTATTCTATAATTAAACTATTTGAACTAAGAAGTAGTAGTCATTTCTGAAAAACTAGTTTTTTAAACCTGTATTTTTGTTAAGAGAGTATATTGCTACATGGTCTATGATAGCAAGCGACATTATCCGATTTGTTTTCATTTGAAAATAATATGACCTAAATTAGTACTCTAAAAATAATAGTTCATAAATTATTTGTGTGGTCGAATGGGAAATAATTTGAAATTAGTTTAAATTTATTTTGCAATTGAATTTCGGCTCTACTTTCAGTCCAACGGTGATTGTGTGTAATAGGAATATTTAATTTTATTACAACGCATGTAATTTAGTTTTAAACATAGTTCTAGGCTTTCTAAAATCGTTCGACTCTGAATTTTCATTGTGACTTTATTTAAAATTGAATTTTTGATACATTGTAAATTAAGGAACCAAATAATTCTTTCGCGCTCGCTTTTCTCACAGAAATGTCACAATATCGGCAATTTTATAGTAGCGCAACAACAAATCTATTCTACCAAGAAATTCATTTTTCAAAGAAATTCTCTCCTTAAAAAATAAATTCAAATAAATAAACGTTGCGTCAATGCAACTCGTAGTATTTGCAGGTTTTATAGTTTCTTCATGCAAATAAAAAGTAGGCTGACAATAGTATTAATGATTCTTAATTTCAAATCTGACGAAGACTGATGTAAATCCCAGTCATCACAGTACCTATTGTTGGTAAAAAAAGGTGAACTTTTTTTTCAAAAAATAGGTGATAACAAATTTAGTTGAACTAATAATAGGACTTTATTTTTGATAAAAATTTAATGCGCGCTATATTCAAACACGTAAGATTTTGAGTATTTTATGTCATGTATTTTAGCTCCTAAAGCTAATGATGTAGATGGTTCTATTTAAACTAATACAGGTGGGGCATTCCATTACAAACGTTCGCACTGCCCCAAAATATATTTGTTTACTATAGGGACACGATGAAATCTCATGAAATAATATTTACTATTGTAGTACAAATTTATAATAGAAAACGACTGAGATTTTTCAGTAAATTGCCTTTTAATATTTTCAGAAAATTCACAATTATTTTGTTAATTTTGAAGCTTTTTTTTTTGTAATTCCCGGATGGATTTCGAAAAAAAAAACTAAAAGCTTTAATATTTTGCAGACAACAACATTAAATACCTGTGTTAATTTAAATAATACCATACTTTAAAGACCAACAACTCTTTTTGTCTGCATCATCAGCACTATAAAACTTAAATATTTGTAAATTTTATTTATTTAAAATGGATACGATCTGACAAAGTTATATAAATTAGAATTGTAAATAAAATTTTACTTTGACATTTGCAAAAAAGTGAAAAAGATGGCAAATTCCAAAAAGTGGTGAAAAGGTGACAGCCTGTGATGACTGAAATCCTTTAAATTACCGTTAAAGTCCCCCGACCATACCTTCCACTTAATTAACCTTCTCGTAAGATTTTGCTAACTGTATAACATACAATCGCGACTACGCTACATTGTTTAAATGCTACAACTCTTATATGTTTGACAAAGTGCTTTTATCTAAGTTAACAGTTTCTGACCCCTTTTAGTAATCTCAGTGTCGTAAGGCCACTTCCACGCCAAAACATTGATCTTGAGAATACGATACACATCCTTTCAAAAAGTGCAGATCAAAATAATTGCATATTAATATTGCACGCAATCAACATTTCCTAAACAGTCTCAGCAATCAACCTCGCCTTCTCACGCGTCAAAATTCAGGGCACTCATGAACCTCGTTATTTTTTTTTCATTCCATTGTTTCTTCGTTTTACAATTGTTTTTAATAAATTAAATAATAATATGTTATATTAGTGTAAATGCTGTGTAAGAGATTAGGCATTTATCAGGAGAGCAATAAAATTTCAAATTGAAAGCTTTCCAATGAATTAAGAAGCATTAGAATTTTAAATTATTTAGGCCTTTTTTATAAAAATGGTAAAAATTAATGAAGTGTCCCAAAAGTGAAAAGGAAAGCGAATTGCTCTTTTGCAGATTTACAATTAGTCAACACACTCCTTAAACTAACAGCTTCGCAGAAAAAAAAATAAACGAAAATAAGGTAGAGGAAAAGTATGTACATTCTAATTTCTCATGGATTATAGAGATCATAAATTAGAAAAGACCTAACGTATCCTTCACTTGATCAAGAAATAAGTGAAATGAAAAAAACCATGAGAATTTAGCGCGTACAAACGCAAAAACCGGTTACGCTAGAACTTAAAAAAAAATCATAATTAGAACCAAAACTAAAAACTTTATTTTACAGTATGATAATATCGATACAAAGGTATATTAAAAAATTAACACTCGCACATATAAACACAGTGAGAATTTAGGAAACATAATATATTTGCATTCATTGATTTGTCGTTCTTAAGTGTACCTTGAAGTCATGGCTGACGGCCAAAATTGAAAATATTATAATGATTCGAAGAGTAGCTTTCTCGGGTGCTTCGAACCTCAATAACGAAGTAGCAAAGACAAAAAAATTTGTATGCGTAAAAAGCGTATTTTTTTCTATTCGAGACCTCCGATCAAGAAGAGAATCTCTGTGGAGATTTCGATGGCCTTGGTAAACTTTGTAACAAAATTAAGGAACGAAAAAAAAGACGCGTAAACGCTTAGTGAGCTATGTAAAAATAGCAGACTAATTATGCAAGGTGTACTGATACTAGCGCACAGGCATAGTGTTCAAAACATTCTTGTCTTAATTGCTCTTGTTTATGATACTTCGAGTTTATAATGTTAAGGTTAATATTCCTCCTCGTCGTCAGGGGCTAGCCCGTCACCCTCCAGCTCTTCGGGAGGCGCGAAACCATCCTACGAATACGAAAAGTTGTTTAAATTTTGGTTTTCTCAATTATTTCTTTAGTCAGACCCGATTTGCACCCATCAATAAAATCAAGTTCAGAACTGAAGGTATTAACGAAAAAATCTTGACGTTTTATTATCCTGTTTTTTGACAAAAACAAAGGCATTATATCAACATTAATATTTTTAAGCTTTTGATTTAAATAAGGGATCATCTAAAATTTGAACGAAAATATAATAACAAGAGACAAAGAAGGCTGCTAGTTAAAAAACCTGACTGTGCACTATTTTTGTACTATCCTTAGATTTATTCAGGTACATACGCGAATTTATTTTGGTGTTTAAAGCCACGAAATCCCAAAAAGTTTACCTTCAGTCAGTAATTTCTAATTAGTATCTAATGTTTTTCAGTGGCGTACATTTTTAGAACATGCCACTTAAATTCTCTAATGGAAGAAAGAATTATAGATAATGTAACGTCGAGATTTTACACATTTGAAACCTTATCATCAAACTCACATCAAAGCTCCGACTTTGTAATTACAATTAAAATTAAACGTAGGTATAAATGCAAATCAGGTCTAAATTTCAAGACAGACGAAGTACAGTTAATTCAGGACATTTATTTTCCTCTAATATCCTTGTAAACAATTATTTTGTTAGTCAGATCTCTTATATTATCGTGCATTTTTAAAAGTCTCACTTTTGGATTTTTATTCCTTTCTATCAAATAGATCTGATTTAAAAATTGGAGATATTTCATTCTAGAAATCTTGATAAAAATCCAATAGCGTACAATTCATTTTGACATACGCTATTGCAGAAACTTCCGAGACTAATTTTAAAAAAGAATAATCTCTTTTAAAAATGCTTGCAAAGTTTCTGTACAAAACATGACGAAACAAACATTAAGCATGCGCATTCAACTAAACAACACAAAATCAAAGCAGCTTGAATGCCAAACTACTGATATAAAAACTAAATTGCAAATGAAAAGCTACATATCAGTCAGCGACTTTTTTCCCAAGAAGCAATTGACAAAAGAATGAAAGAAAATCACTTTTTATCATTTAAAAAATATAAAAAAAAAATTAATACTGTAAAATAAAAAAAAATGTCAAGATTAAATTTGTTCAAAAACTTTGGTTTTTTTCCTCACAAGTTTAGATTGTTTCGCATCTTGTTCTCGTGAACAACAAATAGTTTTTCTAGTGCCTACAATCCAAAAACATTTAAAGAACAAGGTTTCGAAATATCAGACATATGAATGGCAACTTTAAAATGTCAGTTAATTCGAATTGGACAATCCCAAGAAACGAAATATGTACTACCAACAGAAATTTAACTGAACTGTCAAATTAAGTTACCTTCATTCTTAAACGATCTTTTACACAAAAAGAAAAAGGAAAATTGAGTAGAATCTAAAAGGTCTGTTCTTCGCACTCCTGGCCATTTCCTTCATCCTGAAAACATCGTATTTTCGAAACAACTTACTCAGAAACAAAATTTGTTCAACTTAATTGGCTCTTTTAAGAAAATCTCAAGTACTTCTACAATTTAATAAAGAATTTTGCTGCGCAGGGTTGCCAGTACTTTTTTTTTCTTAAACAAAATTCCTACATTTTTTCTCAAGGGGTTCTCAACTTTTTTAATTGGCGCATAAATCTTATTGCAATCACTTCGCAAACACCTTCCACTCACTTGCCTTTACATTTAATAAATAGGGTTGTTTCCAGAATTAGAGAGAACACGCTTCCAATTATTGGATCTTATTGGGATCCACTGCGCTGCAATACGCCATCTATTTTTTCAAACGCGGCCAACATGTGAACTCGCGAAACTAGGTAGAATTTTGAAGATGTATTTTAATTTGTGCTTAAAACCCAATTTCGTTATTGCTTTGCATAGTGTAAAGCGAATAGTAATCGAAAACGATTCAGATTTATCGGAAACAAAGCGTTACATGCGAATTTTCATCGTTTTCACTGGAAAAAAAAAACACGTTTCACGTTAAAACTATTTTGTCAGAAAAACAAAAAAACAAAAAACAATTATTTTAGTATGGTATGTAAGTTTCAATACATTATAAGCTTTAATTAACTTATTTTAACAAAAAAATGATCTTAAAATACATTTTTATCAATTTATACATTAAATGTTTACCATCTAAAAAATTCTAAACTAAAAGTTATGTTAGAATTCGTATTTTATTTCTCAACGTCTATAATTCATATTTTTTGCATATTTTAAATCAATTTCTTTACTATGTGCATTAATTAAAGTTCATTCTAGCTTATAGTGTGTTTAAACTTACATGACATAGTAAAATAATGGTTTTCTTGGCAAAAACAGTTTTAACAGGAAATGTGTTTTTTCACTAAATACGATGGAAATTCCATTTGAAACACTTAGTTTCCGATAAATCTTCATTTTTTGTATTCACTAATTGTTTGAAACTAGTAAAAACAATGGTAAAATTTTTTTTAAACACTAATTAAAATGCAGCTTAAAAATCCTACCTGATTTCGCGAGTTCGCGCCATTAGCGTATCCAAGACATCAGATCCCAATAGTTTATAAAATCCTAATTTTATAAACGTCAATATTTGTTCAACATTTTGGTTACTGTTTTTAATTCAATGTTGAAATTAGAATTCTTTAAACGACGTTGATTAGATGACAGGATTGTGGTCAATCCTATAGGATTTTCCACCAATCACAGCTTGGGTATCAGAGATTCTCTTCTGGAATATTTTGAAATGAAGGGTAGAAATGCAAAAGGAGTCAAGCGCCAAATTTTCGAAATCGGGTTTATTAGCTCAAAAAATCAGATAAATTCTATTACATATGCCTGCCAAAGGATTTTTTTGGGGCATCATTTTTCAAAATTTGTGTTCTTGTGTTCACAGTCCGAGAAGCTTTTCTAACCACAAAGTAAAAAATCAAATTTCATTTTTCTCGACACTGGCTAATTCTTTTTAATTACTACTGGGTCCCTTCCGTTCAGCACTGAATAACCTAAAACCCAATTCCTCCTTTTTTGGAAATATGCAAAATTATTACTGCTATCGTTATTATCTTGAAGTTGAAATGTCAGTTTTACACCACTTCGAAGTCATAATTGGATTTTCAAATTTCGCGAAACTGCATGATTTTTTTTAAACAAACTTTTTGGAAATCAATTCGTCCATTCAATAGCTAGAATAAAATTTTTAGTTTTTTCTTAAACTGCAAATTGACTCCACAATTAATGTTGAAAGATGTTAAAAGTCGATACGGACCCAAAATCTAACCTCGAAACGTGACCTGTTTCATTCAATTTCTCGAAACCGGATAGTTTTTTGTGAGCAAACTTTTTTTAGTTCGATAGAACATGAAAGTATCTCGAAAGTGCTTTCTTATTTTTTTCTTAAATGGTCCCGCTGAATTTACAACATGTTTTTAGTCTCTCCTGAAAAAAGTGAAAAATGGCGCTTGACTCCTTTTGCATTTCTACCCTTCAAATCTTTCCGAAATATTTGAAATCTTTTAAAAGTTTGTGAAATCAAAAATCGCGTGTACACTCAAAAGTTGGGTGACCGCCCCCTCGATTTTATCTAAAATTTCGAAACAACCCTATTAGAACCCCCCAAACAAAATTTCCGTAAAACCAAAGATTTTAAAAATCCCAAATAAAATATGAGTCCTTTTCATGAAAATTACTGATTCAGCTTTATTTGAAAATTGTCATCAGCAACCCTGCTGCAAATTCATTCGAAAACCATTTAACTTGATTAATTAATCACATATTGAACCAAGTCTCATTTTGGTTTTCCGTTTAAACGCAAATAGGTGCACCTAGTTTGAAATTCATCACAGAAAATCTTTTTTTGAAATTTTAGTACACATCGCAAAGCAACAAAAAAAAAGGAAATTGCAAATGTGGATCGTCTTTCAAGACACAATTGCACATACAAGTGAATTATTTCCAAAAGCAAATTAATAAGGTGAAATAAAAAATGTTCTATTAGAAAAATGAGAGCCTAGGATTATAACTGAAATAAAAATTATGCGTACCTCGGTTGCGTAAAGAACATCTAGAATCTTTTGTACAATTGGTGGAGGGTCTCCATTGTCGCAGTCTTGGCACATAACTTCGATCGCTCTCAGTTTGCCAAAGTAAAAATCTCTTTCCTTCTCAAGTCCATCGACTGTCATTTTCAAATCCATGATCTGCAATAATTACAACAACAAATTTACGAACTTGCACTTAAAAATCTGTTTAATTTAAATTTAATTTTTTTGTGTAGTTTAAATAATTCTTAGAAGTGATAATAAGAATAAATCACCTGCGAACTAAGTTCGTCTACTTTCCCCGTATCTCCACGACTTCCAACGGTTCCAGTTTTTGGCACAGGGCGACTTGGCTGAACTTTATTCACTACAAATTCCAGGAAAATTGATAATTAACAACTTTCGTCAAGTTTCAAGTATTACAAATTAAAATATTACGATTACAAAATACTCAACTTACACCAAGTATCTAATAAAGAGAGTGAGTAGTAACAAAAAATAGGTTATGTGAGATCTAAATATACTTAAAGTGCAAAAAAAAACCCCAATCGCAAAACTAATGGCATTCTCAGATTAAAAATGCAAACTATTAATCTTTCTGCTAAATTAATATTCATGCATAAGCCGTTGCAATGTTCTAAGTAAGGCATGGAAATTGGAAATAAAATTCAAATCGCAGAGGACTACATTCGTACCTTATACGATTTTAGCTGAAGACTGTGCCTATTTTAGAAAGATAAAACTTTTACGAATTATCCCAAGTCTTTAGCTAATTAAAAGGTAGAAAGGTTCATACTCTTTAAAAGAATTTCATACGGTAAAGAACGGAAGAAAGGAGAGAATAAAAATGATAAGTTGATAAAAAAAGGAAAAATAATAATTACAAGATCGGCCTAACGACTTCATGGTAGGCATTTGAACTGGAGATGGAGGTCCCTCACCTATGAGGACGAATTTAATCTCTCGTTAATGAAACGAAGACTTTATAAGAAAATATTGAATATTTAACATATTCTAATATGCTTTGAAAATGGTATTCTACACAAAATATATGCCATTTAATTATTTAATAAAAAACTATGAGTTTTAGGTCAATTTTAGTATATCCTAAGAAGTGAAAGTCTTAGAACTTACGACTGTGCAAAGTTATTGCTGATTTAACCCTTCATTCGAGAGTGTATCCTTTTATATAAAAACAAATTCGACTTAGCGTGTTGAAAAGCCTGAAATTTCGGGAGTTCTAAATTTTTCTGTTTTTCTGTTTTTGATTTTCAGGGATAAAAAACAGATGCTTTACTCTAAGGCTGGCAATGTATATAAGATGAAGAATTTTTTTCTTACTGAGTTATAATTTGAACATTGGAAAATGACAAAACACTTTATTTTTGCAACTTAAATTCTCGAATTAAGGGTTAAGACAAACACGGAATTCTTGTTAATAAAAAAACGGTTAAACACCCGAGACAGTTTAACACCCAAAAGAGCGTGTAATTAGAAATAAAAAAAATAAAAATTATACGATGTACCAGTTCGAGAGGCAGGTTTAGGTGGCAGTTCACGAGGGGTGTTTCGCTTGACCATCCCGGCACCACGAGGCGCATTGTGACCACCGCTGCCCATAGCTTCTCCTCCACGCATTGCAAGGGCATCATAGGATTCTGTTCCTGCATTGTTCGCGTCAAAAAACTTCTTGAACCACTGCAAAAACTCAAAGTTGTCTTGGAATCTCCCTTTCACCAGCCTATCGATTGGTACAATCTGAAAATGATAGGTGAGGAACACATACAGAACAAAATAAAATAAATTAAAACATACAGGATGGCCACGCACATTCTAGAAAATGATTCATATTTCCGCTATTGAAAGTATTTCAAATCAAAAGAAATATTACTGTGCTACAGATAATAATTTGATTGTATTGCATTAGACTGAACGTGAAAGCTCCCTTTATTTCGAAAATAGGAATATAACAAAATAAAATGAACATGGTAGATTTTATAGATAACTTTTTGAAATATTTCAGAACCATTTCCTACATTTTTCTAAACGAATAAATAAAATAAAACAAAAATAAACTTGGTAACAATTGAACTTTATAATATAAATTGCTTGCAGATTCTGACAGTCGTTTGTCGTTTGTTTATAAAAATGACATTAGACAGAATAGTTTTAAAATAATTCCAACATAAATATTAAGATTTCATATGAAAATAGGTAAATCTAAACAATCATGGAAAATCTTTTGGAAAAAATAGTTTGATCTTTAAGCTGACTAATTTCAAATTTAAAAACATACGAAAATATTACTATTACAAAAAAAAAACACGGTTTACCGATTAGTCGCCACCCTGTTTCGGCAAAATGGGTTCAAAATAAAAATCTGGATAAAAATTTCTAGAATTGGATCTAAATAAAATACATTCTTATACAAAATAAGAATTAGGGTAGATGAATAAAGAATTAATTAATTATAAGCATTGAAAAATAATTAAACAAAACAAAAAATGAAATATGAACCTCGTACATTTATTCTCTATAAAAATGCAGGCGCTTTAGAAAAAGATTAGAAGTGCGCTTTAGAAAGCTAATAATTAGAGAGCGGATTAGTGCCACTGTGAAGTAGCTGGAAGGCGCCGCATAGCGGCGTGCTAATGAGTTCTCAGATGAGGAAAGCCGGCGGTTCGGGGGTAGCTACATGAAGTTATTTCTCTTGGAGTTTCAAAGTTTAAAAAAATAATTAAACTTCAAAGGTTCACAATATTTGAAGTTCTTCAATTTTGAACGATTTTTTCACAGAAATCACATTTGTTATTCAAAAAAAAAATCTATCCAATGACTCTGAAAGTCACATGATTTTACATGATATGATACTTATCAATAATATATTTATCATCTTTAAAATATCTAAAATTGAAAATTAAAATTATAGTTTTGAATACGCATTTCTAAAACAGTTTAATCTTTGAGGCCTTAAAACTATTTTTTTTGCTTCAAATGCCTGAATTCCAAATTATTTGGTTTAAAATCCAAGCACAATTTCATTTAAAAATATTGCAAAATTGCAAAATTTCATATTAAAAGCCTTGATAGTCAGTTTTTTTTAATTTTATAATTTTAGATTTAATTATTCTAAATTGTTTGGTTTCAATTGACAGTTTCAACTTTAATAATTTTCAATTTAAATATTCTAAATAGTTTGGTTTCAATTTTAAACGTACAAAACTTTCTGGTTTCTTAAAATCTTCGAAATCGTAGAGGACGTAGAGTATCAAATTGAAAGACTTGATAGTTGCACATTTTTCAGTTCAAAGGATTTGTAATTAAACAATTTTGAATTAAATGCCTCTAGAATAAATTCAAAACAATAAAAATTCAAGATAATAATTTCTCAAATTTAAGCCTGAAAAATTGGCAGATTTTTTAACCAGGTATTGGATATTGAAGTTTTTTCTATTTGAAAAATGTTCCAAAAAGTTCAAGATTTCACACTCAGTTTAAAAAAAAAAAACAATTTTTATTTTCAATAATTGAATAATTTCTTTAATTTTTAATGGTTAAAATTTTATAATTCTGAATTTTGATGGTAATCGCTAAATTTTCAACTTTCCCCTGTCATACGTTTAAACTTTGAGATTAAAATTGAAATGGTTGAATTTTGAAAAGTATAATTTTGACAATTTAAAAATGGTCAATTAAAAATAATTTTTATTTCGAACGTTTTTTTAGAATAACTGAATTTTAAAGGTTTATAATAAAAAAAATTCCGTTTTGAACGGTAAAAGTAAAGGTTAATTTATTTTTTGATTTTAGAAAAATTTGTCGAATCAATTTTTATGTTAAATCATAATTTTTCGAATTAAAAAAAAACTGGATTCTAGAATTTCAGACGCTTTCACTTTGAAACATTCAATTTAGTTTTTAATTTCAAATTGTCTATCGAATCTAAAATATTTTGAATTGGAACGTTTTCAATTGAAGAACATTTCATACATTTTTTTACATTTCAAACGCTTTCAATTCGAAATTATCAAGAACAAATGATGGTCTAACCGGGGTTCTCCGCGTGTGAGAACCGATCCGCGTGTGAGAACCGACCCGCGCTAGACAGCTAACTTCACAATGGCTCTAATCTGCCCCCTATTACTGCTCGGAAAAAATAAGTTTTTGAAAATTTCCTGGATTAGTGCTGGACTCTTGGACGGGCCATCATTTTTATAAAGTCTCGTATACTTTCTGTAAAGGGGTCATAAATTTTCATGGAAAATTTTTAAAAAGTCATGGAAGTTTTCAAGCACAATCAATGAACAATAGTCCTGGCATTTTTATCAGACAGTTTACAAAAAAATTGTATACAGTCATGAAATGGTTATAAAATATCTCTTCATATTTTCAAAGACTTGAATTAAATAAGTGCGTGATTCAGAAACGAAGAACTCGAATACGAGTCAGGGAAACACTCCTTGACTGTCTGTAATTGTGAAACGCATAAAGATATTAAAAATGATTTAAAATTATTATTTATGATAAAAAAGGTTTGCCTTCCTTTGAATTTAAAATCGATCATTTATTTTTACAACTGGTCGCATGAAGGATTTGAATATCCAGGATTTAGATGAGGTGAAAAATTGTATTCATTTTCTACCTTATTCTGCTAGATATCAAATCCCTTCAACAAAGTTGCACGATTGTTTCTTAAACGAACATTTGCAGACTTCACAATTTTTAGTGGTAGTAACTATTCCTACGCCGTTCTCAATCTTCGCGATATTACTTATAATACACTTATTTCTATTCGAAATAAATAAGAAGATGGCTATTATTACATTGCAAAAAACTGGATGTAAGCAGATTTTATTTTCACGATCATATTTCTGTATATAAAATATTTATAAAAATACTGAAATAAAATATAAAAATGCATCTCATAATACAATAAAATGTGTTTCTTTTAATTTCAGAAACATGAACTTAAAAGCCATCTTCCCGTTTAATATGTTTATAAATAAATAAAAAGTTACTTAGATGTTAATCGAGTCAGTACTGATACTTCTTCAAGCACTGAGAGGTCCCCGAGGTATTACGGACATCTTCAGTTATTTTTTTTCAAAAAGATACACAACAATTGTTTAGACAATTTCCTTATTTATTCAACAAAATTTATTATTCTGATATAGAATCTAAAATACTTTTCGTGGATTGTTGTTAAAATTGCTATTTTTTAATAACAATTTATAAAAAGTATTTTCGAATCTATCTCAGTAATTCTTTTATCTTTTAAGAGTGTAAACGCAAGTAAGTTTTTGCCTAAGTTAAACATTTTTTCATCAATAGTTTCTTGATATAATTTGGTAAATAAATCAGTTTTACTCAAATAAATTGTTTATAACGCTGCAACTTATAAACAGTGCGTTTCACAACAAGAGCATAAGGGACAGTTTGATTTTTTGTTGATTTGTTATCAATTTCTTCTACCTAGAATCAAATTCTGTAATTTAAAAAATAAAAAGTTCTATTCCGTGGATTTTACATTTTTTTCCATAGAATCGAACGGCGCAATTACTGTTTACGTTATATCTCACAAATTTGAAGAAATTATTTGAACCAATTTAGTTTAAATAAATACTTTTCGTGAAAAATTATATTTTTCAATTATATAAACAAAAATGGTTTAAACAATGTGTTTAATTTGTTATTCAATGTCAGCCTTGCAGCAATTTGCTTAATTCGCAGCCCTCGCTCAGATTCCTTTTACGTGGCCATGCAGTTTTCAGTTGTAGCATAACGCCAAGATATTTTACCATGTTTTCAGCGCGAATGATTAGCCGGGGCTTGAGCGGTTAGGAATGAGTTGCGTTAGTCTCAATCCCCGCAGCATGCGTCTGATTTTTCAGAACGTAAAAAGCGTGCGATTAATATAAGTAGTAATGGTGTGTGTAATTATGTTAAAATAAATATATAATCTAAAGATAATATTATAAATTTAAAAGACAATTTTTTATTTTTTTAACAGCATAAATGATTAGCTAGACAGTTATGAACCCTTCCTTGACTGTCTTCGAGAATTTAATATTGGAGTGTTGAACGGCTTAAAAATTTGTGATTCTTTGTTGGCGATACGATATTTTCAAATTTTTTAATACTTTTAGACCTACCCTAAAGTCACAGACTCGGTCAATGAACATTTGCAGCACTTTTTTCCGTGTAATTAATAAATAAAATAAATCAAGTGATAGATATTATATTCATTGAAGGAACGTAAGTTCTTTCTTTCGGTGTTACGATAATTTTAAACTCTCAATTAAAATCTTGGAAAGTCAAACTTTATTCGTAAATCATTTAAGGATTTTACGTTTAACGATTGAAGAACGGAAGACTCTGTATTCACTGTTAATTCCAGAAGTAACTTTAAGATATTATTACATTCTCATCGCTTATGATAAAAGGTATTATATTTGTATGAATTTGGATTATCTATTGGTCTGTCTGTAGATTGACACGATAAATTTCGAAGGAATTGTCTAATCAGTATTCACGTTAGAATTTAGAAACATAGAAAATGGGGTGTTGGAAGGCGGTTGTGAAATATGGTCAGGAGTAGATAGTGAATCACATCGTAGTCAGGGGGTCGGTTTAATTATGAATGAAAAAGCAAGTCAACATCTCATAGATCATGATTTTGTATCACCCAGATTGCTATGGGCTAGAATGAAGGTAGGAATCAGAAGATTATTTATCATAGCGTGCTACGCACCAGTTGATAGCGATTCGAGGGAAGTTAAGGACGCCTTCTGGGACACTTTAAATGATACAATAAGTACTTGCGATCAAGGTGAAAGAATAATCTTGTTAGGAGATATGAACGGATGGGTCGGCGTCCAGCGTCAGGATACAGATACAGGAGGGGTGCTAGGTAATTTTGGGGACACAACAAGAAAAAATTATAACGGGGAAAAATTAGTTAGCTTATGCTTAGAAAAGAGCCTATTCATTACAAATACTTGGTTTAGACATAAAATGATCCACATGTACACCTGGTGTAAAGGAAATAGCCGCAGTATAATTGACTTCGTTATTGCAGATGAAAGACTAAGAGAACTAGTTACAGATACAAGAGTCATGAGGGGGGCCGAATGCAATACTGATCATTACCTTTTAGTCTGCAAAATAAACTTAGGGCGGGGATGGAGAACAAAGAAAACAAAGAAAACGAAACAAACACGAATAAAAATTGAAAATTTACAGAGACAAGAAGTGGAAACAGAGTTCCAAAAGAGGTTAACTGAACGCATAGATAGGGCAACGTGGGAAGCGCTTATAAGCAATAAAGATGTAGAGGGCGCGTGGACTTTATTACGGGATATCATTGTTAAAACTGCGACCGAAATATGTGGTACGGCATTTGTAGGAAGAAAATCTGGTGATGCATGGTGGAATGAGGAAATTGCGGCAGCCCAAAAAGAAAAGAAAAAAGCGCGCAATAGAACGCTGAACATGACAGGTCTTAGCGATGAGGAGAAAACTAGACTTAAAAATGATTACAGACACAAAAATAGGAAAGTTAAACGACTAGTCAAAGAGAGTAAAGAGAAAATCAGAACAGAAGAAGAGAACAAAATAAAAAACTGCTTTGAAGGAATTATGAAACTATTATATAAACAGTTGAAGGAAAGTAAAAGTACAGAGTTTGCTAGCATGAGAAACAGTAAAGGCGAAATGCTATATGATATAGACGGGATAGTAGACGCTTTAAAAGATTCTTTTAAAGAACTATTAGGAGGTGAAGATATAGGGCAACAAAACTGCGACATAGAACATAATGCACTAGAAAACCCAATTGAAAAAGTCTGTGTCACTGAGGTCAGAGATATAATTAAGAACTTGAAAAACGGTAAGGCTGCGGGTATAGACAATATTAGCGCTGAAATGCTTAAATACGGTGGTGAGTACATACCTCACAGGTTGTGCGAATTAATAAATTTATGTATCGAAACGGGAGAAGTCCCAGACGATTGGAGAAAAGCGATTATCGTACCAATATACAAAAGAAAAGGAGATAAAAGCAACTGCAGTAATTACAGAGGTATCAGCCTACTAAGTACCGTAAGTAAAATATACTCAAAAATACTTATCCGTAGGGTAATGGAAATTACAGAAGAGAAGATATGGGAAGTCCAATGTGGATTTATGCCAGGAATGTCATGTACAGATCAGATATTTAGCCTAAGACAGATCACAGAAAAGAGCTTGAGAGTAGGAAAGAAAGTTTTCTGTGCATTTATTGATCTAGAAAAAGCATTCGACAAGGTAAATAGAACTAAACTTTGGGAAATCCTTAAAGAGTATGGAGTAAATGGAGGGCTCCTACAAGCAATAAAAACAATTTATACAGGCAGTAAAGCGAGTGTAAGGGTAAATGGGAAACTGAGCGACTGGTTCGATATTATGCAAGGGGTGAAGCAAGGATGCGTTATGTCCTCGTGGCTATTTATCATATTCATGGATAAATGTCTAAGAACTGCCCTCTTCGACGAAGAAGGTGTAAATCTCGAAACCGTCAAGGTACGTGGGTTAGCTTTCGCAGATGACAAGATTCTTATGGCAGAATCAATCGAGGACTTGCAAAGAATGTTGAATAAACTAAATACAAGCATGGAGAACATGGGCCTCAAAATTAACGTGAATAAAACGAAAATCATGGTGTTTGAGGGAAAAAGCGAGAAAACAATGTGCAACATTGTCCTAAATGGTGAGGGATTAGAACAAGTTGACAAGTACGTATATCTGGGTAGCCTATTCACTAGCGACGGAAAAATAGATGGGGAGTTAGATAGGCGCATAAATAAGGGTAAGCAGGTTATCGGTAGAGCAGGATCCATCCTCAGAAATAAAAACATATCAAAAAAAGCTAAAATGGCCATACATAACTCTATCTTCGTACCAACTGTACTATACGGTAGCGAGACATGGACCTGTCAAGAAAAGGACAGGAGCAAAATCAACGCGATCGGCATGAAACCTCTCCGCATAATATGCGGGAAAACACTGATGGACAAAGTCAGAAATGAGACAATCCTCAAAGAATGTGGTACACAAGAGACACTAGTTGACATATGGGAAAGAAATCAGCTAAGGTGGTTCGGACATCTTGAAAGAATGAAAGATGAACGACTGACGAAGCAAGTGTATAAAGGTAAAGTAAATGGTAGAATGCCCAGAGGTAGACCGCCGAAAGAATGGTCAGAATCTGTGAATGAGACATTAATCCGAAGAGACGTAAGAAGCCATAGGAACAGAAGAGCTTGCGTGAAGAAATGCATGGACGTGAAGGAAGCTAGAGTAGTATGCCAGGACAGAAATGTGTGGCGACAAATAGTTTGTAAACAGAGTAACAATAGTGTGAATGGCGCCTGAAACAGAGACTTTGGATACTAATGGGCCCAAGTGGGGAACCATACATAACAATTTTGTGAGGTTCCTCACTTGGGGTGATCGCTAGAGAGATTGATCAGCAACCTGGGTCGGAGCAGTGTTGCGGAATGAACGTGTCATCTAAATAAATGACACGAGAATTCCAGATCGATCTAAAACACCTATCCCTAACACCTATAAAACTCCTATATACCTTATGCCCATATACCAACCTACTCTATACCTATTCACCTGTTTACTATTCCCCAACCGAGCAAGTCACGCCTACCCCGAAAGGGAAATGGCTTAATGGTATAATAATAATAATAATAATACTTGTTTGTAATCCAAAGACGTAGGTCAAGTTCGTTGCCAGCATTCTACCATCATTATTTATGGGTTTAGTAATGAAAAATAAAAATAGACAAATTCAGCTTCCCCACTAAACCATACTAGATACGATAAAAAGTCGAGTCCAAGTTCTTCGTTTTCTGTTTTAAACGTGAGGAATATCATGAAAAAAAAATTCAAATTTATAGCTAAACAACGAAAAATATGTGATGAGAATGTATTCCTCAGAGCCGAAGGAATGTTGAGAAAATTATATCAACATGTAGTTAACTCGATTCTTAAGCTTACTTTAATCTAATTCACCCTAAAAGCGGTCTAAACACTTGCCTAATAGAAAAATATAATGCGGATATGTGCAAATCTATATACAAATTTCTATAAATAAAATACAATTCATTGTGAAAATAGTGTGATAAAGGACACTGCATTGCAAGATATGGTGATAAAAACTATTTTTACTGCAGTGAAATATCAATATTATCATGCAAGAACTAGAAGATGAATTTCATTTTTAAAAAAGTACCCTGTTGATGCAGCATTGCAACACTGCGCTGTTGAATGTGTTTTTGTTGCAATTGTGAAGGTTTAGGTTGTGTTGGTAGAGGAACCAACTGCGGGTTCGATAGATTATGGGTTCCGCCCATTTGAGAACCCAATTGAATGTAACCGCGAGAACCCAGAGCGTCGTACTCACGGCCGTCATAATTAGCATCGAAGAATTTCTTAAACCATTGCAGAAACTCAAAGTTGTCTTGAAAACGACCTTTAATCAGCTTGTCCACCGGTATCACCTGAATTTTTTTTTGTTGACTCTCATTATATTTATCCGCATAAAGATTGTCTTGCAAATTAATCAAATAGCAAAACACTCCGCCTATATTTTTGTCATTTCTAGAAAAGCTATCTAAAATTTTGAAACTCTGGAAGAATGTGCTTCGGTACAAATATTTTACTCAGGTATTCTTTTAGCCAATTTTATTACTCAAGAGAAATTTGATTAACCCTTGGGACATTAGCAACACGATTTTATGAAAACAAAACTGGAAACGGAACATGGGGGATCTCAACTGACTTCAACCCAAAAGGGCGTGCACCAACCGGTTTTTTTCTGTTTGAACTTCTGGGATGCCTCACGATCATTCCGAGTCCAAAAAGAAAAAACCGCGAGGGTTTTTTTTTGGGAAAGCTCATGAAAATAAGTTGAAAGGAAAATTTTATTGGCTTAAACCATTTAGTTTAGCATCCAAAGAAGTACTGCAGGAGCTGAATATCTTGAGAGAACTGAAACCCAGTCGGTCGAGACCCAGCTTGGGAATATTTTTTAATTTGCATGAAAAAATCTTTGAACTATTACAGGTATCACAGCGCAAATATAGTTTAAAAAAGGGGAAATGGGTCGGGGAGAAATAGGGGGAAAATTAAACATTTAGTTTTACACGAACAAAAGACAATATTTTTATTAAAAAATTTTAATTATTTTTTAATTATTCCAGAGATTAAAGAACTTTTTTTAATTTTATATACTTAGGTCATTGGCGATGTAAAAAAGTCCGATAAAAAATTAGATTGGTTAAATAATCCATTTTTATACCTTTGGAATCGTTCTGATAATCAAGAATATTTTGTCTTTTAACAATTCCATCATTAATAATTAAATCGTGAATCTAATAAGTATAATTATATTTTTTCCCCAAGATTTGTTATTTCGTTTTCACTTTAATTAATACTTTGAATGTAAATTTTAAACTACACTCTTTAATGCTCATAAACTGAAATTAAATATAATTCAAGTTTGAGCGCCTAAGATAATATTGTATGTAAATTTCAAAAATATGTATTCAATTTGTATAGATTCAGCATACAAATATTTTATTAAAGCTTCATTTGGCCAATTTCAAACAAAACTATAGTTCAGTTTGAATAAATAGTTTTCAAACAAATACTTAAATTTTTTATCAAAGAGATGGATCTTCAATAAAATTAATTGTTAAATTAGTAGAATTTTCAAAGAAAAAAGATAAATTCTCCACAAGAAATTTAATAGGCGAATTTTTAACTAAAACCGATTAATTTTCAACCAAAAATAGAAAAATATAATTTTCAGTTAAAAAAGTGAATTGGCAACCAAAAACCAAATTTTGAATAAAATAGTTGAATCTTTAACCAACTTTCTGCCAAAAGAGATGAATTTGTAATAAAAAAGTTGAGTTTACAAACTGAATTTTTTAGAAAAAAATGTGACTTTTAATCCCGAAAAGATACATTTTCAACCAAGAATTTCATAATTAAATTTTCAACCAAATAATAAAATCTTTAACCCAAAGAGCCATTTTCAGCCATAACAGCTAAATTTTTAACCAAATAGATGCAATTCTAACCAAAAAATATCAATTTTCTACCAGAAGAGATGAATTTGTAATTACAAGGATGAGTTGAATTTTTAATAAAATAATTAAATTATCAACAAAATAATAAAAATTTTAACCAAAAGAGATGAATTTTTCTACCAAAAGAAGTTGATTTCAAACCAAGAAAGATTAATTATCAACCAAAAAGTGTAATTTTTAAGCCGAAAAGGCGAATTTTTGAGAAGATAGTTTAATTTTCAACCTAGAAAGATGACTTTTTTATCAAAAAAGATTAATCTTCTATCCAAAAAGACGAATGTTAAAAAAAAAAACAGTTTAATTTTCGACCAAAAATATGACTTCGATAAAATGGTAAATTTTTCAATAAAATAATTAAATTTTTAACCAAACAATTAAAATTTTAACCGAAGAGATGAATTCCTAACCAAAAATATAACAGTAGACTTTTGATTTAAAAAGAATGAACTTTTAATGAACAACAGTTGGATTTTCTTATTCAGCCGTATTAATTCAGTTCGCACCTAAGCGAAAAACGATAAAAATGAAGTTTCTTGAAAACAGGGGAAAAAAGGTAATTCAAGCATTTAAATCGATTGTTATTCACATTTATGTTTCATGTGTGATTTAACATTCTGTGCTAACCCATCCCACCCCTTCGTCACAATATCTGCCCCCCCCCCCCCCAGACAGTGTAACGTAGTTTTTGAATGGCCCCTATAATAATTTTATAGATGCAAAACAAACCATGGTTCTTATAGTTCTTACGTACATTTACACAGCGAATTTTCCGCATAATTCAAATATTGCAGTTTCAAATATCGTATATTTGAAGAGAAAAGGGGAAGTTTCTTGAGAATGGGAGGAAAACAGGAATTTGAAAAAAAGGGAAAACACAAGGGGATACAGGAAAAAACTGTGATCCCTGCTATTATCGTTTTCCTACTTTTCAGATCACAAGACAATATCCCAAATAGTAGGGAGACAGGGGCGAGATAAGCATGCGGGGTCAAATGAGACACTGCATTTTCTCTGAAATTATGTGAAATTAAACAATGTTTAACAAATTAAATAAAGTGAAAATAAAAATGATTAAAACTTCAACACCTAAATCGTGTTCTTCTATGGTGGTATCTTAGAACGAAAATAAATTATTGAAAATAACAGGCAATATTAAAATGTTAATCATAATTGTGATTTGGGGCGGAATGTATCGGGTTTATAGGGCGGGATTAGACGTTCTTGTCTTGCTTCTTATCATCTCTTTATGGAGCTGACAGAAAAGTTTTTGTTCACAAATTTTTAGAGGAATTTTCGAAAATAGGTAAGGATTTAAAGTAGAGTGATAATGGTAAAATCTAGCGAAAGAAAAATTGACATTCGTGGTTAGAAAAGTCTAAAGCTGCTACTGTAAAATCGTTTGTATAAAGAAATGCTAGCATATTCAATACGGAATTTTCATTAATATTAACACCGAAAAACTATAGAGATCTTCTAAAATTTGCATTTAAAATTATTTCTTTAAATTTTGCAGAAAACACTGCTTTACATGCAGTGCAAAATAATGTTCTTTTTAGGTGTGAATTTTATAAGAGCAAATTATGAATTACTTTTCAAAACCAAGTGTCTCATCGTCCCGAGATTCGGGACGAGCAGTCAGATATTTTTCATAAAATTGGCATTTCCGGACGACTTGTCTATCGCCTTTTCCAGATACGGCAATTTTTCGGGACTAGACGCAGCCTTTCAAAAATTGTAAAAATATGTCATAATTGAAAAATTTCAAATGAATATTAATTCGACAGCAGGTTTTAATAAAGACAATTATAGAAAAATATGTCTTAATGATTAATTAATTTTTTAATTAATTGCATTTATACTTTCAAATATTTATAAACTCCTTCCCCTAAATTTCAATTCTCACAAAACTGTAAATAATCTTTTATGCGTACAAAAAACACGAAAAATAATCTTCTATTAACAAAAACTAATAAATAATTGAGGTGTCTCATCTCGCCCCAAAGTATGGGGCAAGATGAAACATGTGAACAATTTATAATTTTTATCGCAATTACTATTTTTGGAACACTTCGTCTTCAATGAAAATGATACATGAAGGTTGATAGAATGTATAAGACCACCCACACTTTAAAAAACCACTATAGATTGTCAATGTTTCACTGAAAATGATAACTGTGCTCATCTCGCCCCGGTCTCCCCAACTATTCTTCTAAAATTGTTCTCCTATAAAGTCACATAAAAAAAAATAAAAATGTATTTTAACACAAAAGACGTACCTTATCTACATTCATCTTCTTAAAGCCACCTTGAAGTATTTTAAAGTTCTGTATGTACTCGTGCTCGAGGTTGGTCCTGTATTTGACTCGCTTGAGTGGAACGCTTCCTGGGAAGAGCATGTCCATAAATTGGCAATACGCTGCGCCGGTACATAGTTCCTCGATTTTCGTGAACGATGACTGAAGGCAATCGTTGACCCATGCCAGCATATCATGTCGACTCAGATTCTCGGTCGTCACGTTCGTCGCATACACGTTTACAGCCATTCTGATTTTGTTGTTGCAGGTCTATTTGTCACTTGACAAAATAAAAACCATAACCATTCAATTACATTTAATACCTAGCCTACATGTTACAAGCCTTGTGGGCAACGACAAAATAAAAAAATGCTCTAAAATCGCGACTTGTTTCAAAATCCAAAATTCAAAACTAGATAATACAGACAAATAATTAACGACGATCTTAATCGTCTGCAAAGCCAAAAACGCATGCCAAGGTCTATTAGTCTATTTACCTTTTTGGCGCACAGCAACAGCGAGGAAAACGGACTCGAGATGAATCCGTCGTCGGCGCTTTAACCCAGAGAATCTCTTCAACCCCCTGATTAGTAATTCTGACGAAACAAGTCTCGATGCGAGTCAAAATTGTCAAAAAAAGATAGGATTGGTGAGGGAATGTAGAAAACTTACCGATTTTTGCAAAAATGCCGCAGACCACGGGAGTGGTTAACGCCGTAAATGACAAATGTGCACTAGGACCTAGGCCGTTTAAACGCGAATACAACGGAAATTTGTAACGGTTTCTTTGGTGGTGATTGGCCGACAAATCTTGTCGGAGAGGAGATTTAAGAGTCAATACCCAGAGAAAGTACTGCTCAAAATTTGCTACAACTGTTTTCGCTTTATTAAAGTAACAAAATCTCCTTTAACTCGAATAAACAATTTTTCTATGAACTGTCAAATGGGCGTATAACAGAGGAACGTAGCCATGCTTTAGAGATTTCTTTGAGAGAATTTCAATTTACAGGCAACTTCATTTGTCAATTTCCACAAATTTGTCCATCTTTTATTAGCTGTCCGCCAATCAGAAGACTCTGTGGCAGCGCCACCTGGCGACATGAAAAAGGCGCGTTTTTATGAATCGACGAAAAATGACGAATCATATTTCGGGATTTTGACCCGGTTCAAGCGGCATCGCTGATCGCTCCGATGACAGACGATTTTTGTGGAGAAGCAAGTGATTTTATGTTTGGAGGTGTTTTGTAACTTCAACGATTAGTAGACAAGTTTTATTAAAAAAATGGAGTGCTCGATTGGAATTCAGTTTAAAGATTTTGTGCTCGTTGCAGCCGATATGACAAATGCGATGTCGATTGTGGTTTTAAAAAGCGGTGAGAAAAGTTGTTTCAAGTTAACCTAAAAATTGGATCATTTATTTCTTTTCTCATTCGATTTCTATTGTATTTTATTGTAATCAATCAACATTCTTTTGATTATTAAGAGCTTTTCAATACTTGCATTTCTTTCTTTCTCGATAGAAATTTAATTTTCTTCCTTGCCTTTTGATCCTTTTGATTTTGCGTGTTCATTTTTTACGTCTCATCGTTTTATTAGGAATTATAGGGAAACTATCAACCAACAAAAATTAATTTTTTTTATTTATGAACGTTCAATAGCAATTATAAAGAGTTCAACAATTTGATTTTCAAATTTTTTATTGGATTAGTTTGTTACTTCCCATCTTGAAATAGCATGTGTCAATCAGAATTTGGTAGTAACTTGTTACTAAGTTACTGAAAAGTTACGTTATTTGTAACTTTTAGGGTAGCTTCGTTGCTTTTTCAAAAAGTAACTTGTAACGTAACTTAGTAATGATTTTTTTAATAACTCGGAACTTTAATTGTAGTTATTTTAAAGTTACTTTGTGTTTTTTGTGTATCTTCTATTAAAAGATATTTATGGCTCAGTTATGGGTAGAAAATTAATATCTTTTGGTTAAGGATTAAGCTATTTTGTTGAAAATTCGTCTTGTTTGATTGAATTCAACTATGATTGATTTCAAATTAAAATCTTTTCTTGTCGAAATAATATCAACTATTATATTTTTCTTTGGGAATTCATCAATTTTGGTTTAAAATTAATGTATTTTGTTAAAAAATCAACTATTTCGTTAGAAAGTTCATCTAGTTGATTGAAAGATAAGAAAAGTTTTTATTGAAAGTTTAACTCTTTTGTTAAAATTTCTTGTTTTTGGTTTGAAAATTTATCTCTTTTGTTAACAAAATTTCTGTATAGGGTTCAGCTATTGTTTTGTTTAATTGGCCTTTTCTCGTTGAAAATGTAACTACTTGGTTGAAAGTTGAACTGCTTCATTTAAAAATCTGTTGTTTGTCTGAAGATTCATAACTTTATTTGAAAATTCATCTCTGGTTGAAAGCTTAAATTTTTTGTTGTGAATTTAACTCTTGTTAAAAATTCGTCTTTTTAGTTCAAAAATTATAGAAAATTCAACTATTTAGTTGAAAATACGCCTGTAGGGTACCTGTTTGACCTTGACAACGGTACCACCTGGCGAACTATTGGGTATCTCAAAGTGATTAGAGCAATGTTAATTAAAAAGAGCAGTAAATATCAATTCATTTTAATCAAAAATATTATACTGAGGTTTAAAATGAATTATTTATTATAAGATTTCTTCTTAATATTGAATTTAAATTGAAATTTGTTCCCAATAGTTCCAAATTGGTGGCGCAGTCGTAGCTACCCAACAGGCGTATAACCTTTTTTGTTAAAAATTAATATTTTTGGTATGAAAGTTCAACCAGTTTGTTGAAAATTCATATTTTTTGTTAAAAATCAACTATTTTGGAAGAAAGTCCAACTATTTGGTTGAAAAGTAACTTTTTGTTGTTGAAAATTCATACTTTTGGCTTGAAAGTTCATCTCTTTTGTTCAAAAGTGTTCTTTTTTTTTTAATTAATTTCTTCCGGTAAACAAATTTCGACTTTTTGGGTTAAAAATACAACTGTTTGGTTGAAAAAGTCAACTATTTTGTGAAAGTCATATTTTTTATTGAAAATGCAATATTTTTGCTTAAAATATTAGGAATTAGAAAGAAATGTTCGGAATTTATTTCAAAATATAAATAAATTTAACTGTACGTCTAACCGGTTTGATTTCCTTGGATTATTGCAATTTTTTAAATCAAAATAACTTATCTTTTTTTTTGTTAAAAAATGAATCCAAAAGTCAAGTCGAATCTTCGAAATTCGATTTGTTCAAATTTTTGAATAAATCTAATTTCAAAGATTCGAATTAACTTTTGGATTCATTTTTTTTACAAAAAATGTGTTATTCTGATTTAAAAAATGTGTAATAGCTTAAGGAAATGAAACCGATTTGATGTACGTTTAAATTTTTTCTTTTTCGAAAAGTCCAATTTTCCAGGCGTGTCTAAATTTGTGTTAAAGATTCTAATCAACGACGGCACACCTCTAGTTTGTATGAATTATCATCTTCGTTATTTTTGTTTTCAAATTATGAAATTAATGAAGTGAAGAAAGTCACTTTTTAGGTAACTTTAAAGTTACTTTATCTAGTAAATCTAACTAGTTACAGTTACAAGTAACGTGTTACTAAAAAAAGTAAATTACCCAACACTGGTGTCAATTTTATGTAGTTTTTATTTCTTTTTCAAACATACGGAGATGTATGTTTTTTTACAAGGCAGTGAAAAACTAATTAAAACAAAAAATTTGAATTTCAGATGAGAATAAAATCCACAAGATTTCGGATAAAATCGTGATGGCAGTATCCGGGGAAGCTGGAGACGCAATTCAATTTTCGGAG
This sequence comes from Andricus quercusramuli, assembly GCA_932178445.1. Classification (NCBI taxonomy): domain Eukaryota; kingdom Metazoa; phylum Arthropoda; class Insecta; order Hymenoptera; family Cynipidae; genus Andricus; species Andricus quercusramuli. The sequence goes on from CAKNXH010001012.1 coordinate 246,700, forward strand.
TACATAAGTAAAAATATGCAACTCTACAAAATGCGAAATGGATACGAGTTGTCTCCGAAAGCCGTAGCAAGTTTCACTCGTAGAAATCTTGCGGATTACTTGAGATCCAGCACGCCCTACTTCGTAAATCTTTTGATGGCTGGATACGACGATCAGACTGGTCCTGAACTCTATTTTATAGATTACTTAGCCTCTTGTATCAAAGTACCTTATGCATCACATGGGTACGGAGGATTTTTCTCCCTCACAATCCTAGACAGATTTCACGATCCTTGTAAGTTTTCTCATTTTGGATAGTCTCCATTATGTGTTGTTTAAAAACTGCTCTAATGAAAATTTTATTTTATCACAGCAATGACGGAGGCAGAAGCCTACGAACTTATGAAGAAGTGCGTTCGTGAAATTCACAAGAGACTCATCGTCAATTTGCCCAACTTCAAGGTTCAAAAGATATCCAAGGATGGAATCACGGAACTGGCGCCAATAATGGCACAAAATCTGGCAGTAGAAAATGCTGCAAAGGCTTCTTAATTTTACGATCCTTGTTTTATACGGAATCAATGTTCATATTCTATAATTTCAATAAAATACAATTAAAAAATGTTTTTTGCTGATTTCCAACAGATTCAAATTCAAGGAAATGTTAAAACGTGTAATCGAAGATCAGGGTTGCTACAGCAGTATGGTTTCAAGATTCCATGACTTTTCCAGTCTACTTTTTTTTAATCCAATAAATTATATTAGATTTCAATACATTCTACTGGTCGCAGACGAATTTAGCAAACAATTTCTGGAAGGATATGTCCAAATTAAAAATAGAAGTGGGTTTTTATCTCGATAAACTGTGATCAATCATACGAACATTTAAAATCTGTTGTTGTAGTATTGTAAAAATCCATTTTTTTGTATGAAACTATTTTTTCAATTTAATTTGTCACTTTTCAGCCTTCTATTTGTTTCTTAATGCATTTATAATTTTTAGGCATATGTTTTATGTTAATTGGGATCTAAAAATTAAAAAAAAAATCCATGGACTTACAGTAGATTTTTGACGATCTGTATGTATGTCAAAAAATATTAACTATTTAAAAATTTTTTTATTTAGATCTCATCAAATCTCAAGTGCACTTTCTAATTTTTTTCTGAGAATCTGATTTTTTGAGAAGGTTTTTACTCTCCTGGAAAATTTGTCTCGATGGACTTACATGCTTTTGCTGCGACATCATCCATATATATATTTAATTCTTCAATTATAATCATATTATTTTTATTAGTAAAAAAATTAATTCGTATCGACTTGAAAATTTCAAATTCGCCGTAAGGGTTTGGGGGACCACTCTCCATTATAGTAAAAATTATGCGCATTTTTCAAACATAAATCAACGCTATCATTTTTACTGTTCACAATTGAATAATTTTCAAATGCAAATCTATAAAATTGAATAAATTTCAATCTTAAATCTCGAAAATTAAACTATAAAAAAACAGTCAAATTTGGGGGAAACGTTCCTACAGTGGATAGTCATTATTCAAACATACTAATGTTTGAAAAATAATTAATTTCAAATTTAAAACGCTATACGTGCTAATAAATCGAAACTAAAATTAATTCTTTTTCTTTTATTTGTGCTTCTAATTCAAAATGAAAAAAAAAATCATTTAAAATAAAAGAAAATATTGTATTGAAATAAAAAAACCATTTTATTGAAACAATGAAATTTCTTTAAATCAAGAGAAACTTAATTGAATCAAAGAAACCTTTCTTTGACTGAAAGATAATGAATATTTTTCTTTGAATTAAAGGATATTTTTCCTGGTATGTCTGATAGGAACATCTTATTACGATATATAAATTCTCAAATATCTGATTAATTTATTTCTTTACTTCTAATTCCTACAGGGATAAAGTAATCTCTCCACAGATTGCTGAAAGCCAATTATAATTAAATTATATAAATGTCGATATAGTAATTTATTTTGATAGTTATAGGCAATCAAAATGAGAAACATGTTATAAGCGCATTATTGTGCTCATTACTCTGATTAATATGTAATGAAACAAGATTACAAAATTTTATCAAATCATTCAACTTTATATTTTTAACAACAATTTAGAAGGTTGTAATTCTTTACTTCTTACTAGTTAACTATACTCACTAGATACTTTAATTTCCTTTTTAATCTGTCCAGGGTTCACAGCGCAAAAGGAGCTCAAAAAAGGGGAAATAGGGTTATTTTCTCACGAAAAAGGGGAAAGATTAAACATTTATTTTTACATGTCGAAAAGAAAAAACAATTTTTTTATAACAAATGTGACATTAAAAAAAAAAATTCAATGATTTCTGCCATTAAATAATTTTTTTTTAATAATTGGATACTTTCAATGTAATTTTAAAACTACTGTCTTCAGTAGAGCGAAGTGAAAATACTGAAATTAGTCGAATCGTTTGACTTACAATTTGTGGATCGACATCAAAAATAAGTAAAGAAACACATTTTTTAATCGGTAAATATCTTCAGTTGTCTTTTTGAAATTTACAATTGAAAGCTGTAACAATAATTTTCGAATTATTCGAAAAAAATTGGCCTTATTCCAATTTTTTTTTAATGTACTGAAACATGTTTTTTGGATTTATTCGAACCTGAAATTTCTTCAGCTTGAACCAAAGAAACATGTTATTATTTTTTATTCCTGAGAAACATTTTTTTCATGGTGTTTATAACGTTCCAAAATCGCAAAAAAGATAGGAAATCCCAAAAATCCTAACTCACGACAACATTTTTTTCCGAAAAACCAAAATAAAAATAAGATAAGTTTTGAACAAAATAGTCAAATTTTTGAATTAAGAACATCAGTTTTTAACCAAAAATGGAATAGTTACATTTTCGCTTCGAAAAATTAATTTTCAATTGAAAAAACTGAATTTTCGCCCAAATTGTTACATGTTGAAGCCTGAAAGGAGAATTCTCTACAATTCAGTTGATTTTTCAACACAAAAATATGAATTTTCAATTAAAAAGTTAATTTTAAACTAAAAATTAAAATTTTCAATTAAAATACCTAGTTTTTAACAACAACAAAAACTTTATTGATGAATTTTTAACTGAAAAATGACCAATTTTTTACAAATTACATACATTTTTAACCGAATATTTGAATTTTCAAAATAAAAAATATCAATTTTGAACCAAAAATGAAATTACTACATTTTCATTTGAAAAAACTAATTCTCAAATGAAAAAGCCAATTTTCTGCCAAATTATTGAATTTTTGAGCAAAAAAAAACTTTCTACAATATTTTTAACTCAAAAATATAAGTTTTCAATATAAAAAATAATTTTCAATCAAAAATTGCAATTTTCAGTTTGAAAAAATGAATTTTTAACAAATTAGTTTGATTTTCAACCCAAAAGAAAGGTTTTTAACAAAATATATTTTCAACCAACTTTCCGCCAAAAAATATAACTTTTGAACGAAATTTAAACTTGCCACAAAATAGTTGAATTTTCGACTAAAAAAGATCAATTTTCAAACACAAATGGAACAGTTCAATTGTGAGTTTAAAAAAATTAATTTTCAACGAAAAAAAAAGTTTCAACAATAGTTAAATTTTCAAGTGAAGATTTAAAAATATTAGAAATTGCTGAAGTTAGAACATTCAAAGTTGCAGTTGATGAATTTGGAATATTCCATTTTTTAATTAAATATTTAACTTTGTACATTTAAACTAAAATGTGTTAATCTTCTAACACTTGTTTGAAAAGTACTGTATATTTTGTAACTGTTCAAATTTTGTATTGGATAATAACTTCTGTCTCCAGCTTTCACATTTTCAACTTGCTTTAAAATGTTTCATATTCAAATTTTTTTAAAGATTATTTATTTTAAATGGTCTGCACTTGAAACGTGTACCTTATTTATTCATAAATAATTTATTTGAATGCTATAATTGACTTAATTATTATTTAATACTTGGTACAATTTCAAATATCATATATTTGAAGAGAAAAGGGGAAAAAGGGGAAGAGTTTTGAGAACAGGGAAAAAAAGGAGAATTTCAAGAAAAAAGGGGAAACTAAGAAAAAAAGGGAAAGACTGCACCCTGTCTCGTCAAATTTAGAAAAGTAGATGAACAAACCTAAGGGTGTATTCAGAAAATAGTGCAAAGCCAAAGTCACATAAAAAAGTTTTAATAAGCTTAGGAGTAGTAGTAATTTCAAAAACTGTAAAACAAACTTTGTTTTCATGGATATTTTTCTACAGAGTAATGGATAAAAATCAAAATACTCTAATCTAAATATTCTAAATATACTGATATATTGAAGTCTCTATAACGTTATTATAATTTTTGAATATATGTAGAACATTGTGCGCTTTGTGCGCGCATTAATTACCCTTCCTTTAGAGCAAAAACTCGTCTCATTTTTTAGGAAAGTGACAAGATACATTTTTTATAGGTTTTACAGAAAATCTCATATTATTTCAGAACGTTTTATGTTATTTGCAGAAGCTCCTCTAATTATATCAAAAAAATTCCAGTAAATTTAATATAAGTGACACAATTTATTTTTTAATTTGTTAAGAGTTCTTAAAAATTATCATATTAGTACTTTCAATATTTTTAAAATGTTTTATAAAACATAAAAAATTAATTTTCAAGGTATTTTCGGAAGATTTAAATTCATATATTTGAATTTGATTCTAATTTTCTGTACGAGTTCATTTACCATGTTTTAAAGGTGGGGATTTGTAAAAAAATGTTGCCCTTTCAAATTATATAACCCAAGTTGTCTTTTTACTAATTTAATTTTTGTAATTTATTACATTTCTGAAAAATGTCTAATTTCAATACTAAAATAAAGAATATACGATTTTTTAAATCATTCATAACTTTCAATTTTAATGATATTAATAGTTTTATTCATCAAAAACTTTATTTACATTTTAGATTTAGTTGCTGAAACTAAATTTTTATTATTACGCCACGTACGTCCGAGAATAAAACAAAAAATTAGCAAGTATACTCATGCTTGATTTTTTAAAGAAATTTTTAAGTAATACTCCCTATCTCCACCTTTAAACTCTATGCAACTACATATATAAAATTAAATACAACATTTTTAAAACAGCTTCAAAGCAACTTTTACCATATATGCAAATTTTTTAATTTGTAATTTAAAAAATGGACTTATCTCAAAAACGGCTCAGGCGATGATTTCAAGTTTAATTTTTAAGTTCTCTTAGCAAAACATGGAACTATAATTAACCAGAAAACCCCACAAGTAAACACTTTTCATTGGTTCAGCTCCACCGTGGCTTGTGTGTGTTTTTTTTCTCGTAATATTATATAGATTTTTGAACAGTTTTTCTTTATTTTCATAGCATTATTCCAGCTGAAATATGTATTTTTCAAAATCCAAGTTTCCATGAACGGTTAATTTTGGCCTGTTCTATTAAAAATTTGAAATCGTTTTTACCAATTTCCAATTTCTTGTTTTTATGAGTCACTCAACTTACATAACTTATTAAACACTTTATTCACTAATATTTGCCATAACATTATTTGTAAAGAAAATTAAATTAAACAAATACTTTCTCATTTAAATTTAGTGCTATCAAATCACTTAAAATTTAGCGCTGCCAAGAAAGCGAACTTCAACCTAGCCAACCCAAATGCCAAACCTCAAAATAGCAATTTTTTAGGAATTATACAAAATTTAATTTCAGGGTAAAAAAGCCTAGTATTAAAGCGAATTTTATAGGATTATTAGATGAAGCACTGACTCAAAAACTCTGTAAATCTCAGATTTTTCCGTTTAGCTCTTTAAGAGATATTCATCTCGAAAACTGTGGAAAACCAGTCTAAAGTGTTCATTTAAAGAGAATGTTTTCATATTGTAGGATCGAAAAGTAAAAATTTAGGTAAAATTTTGGCTAGAATAAGTAAAATTTAACCTTAAGGGATCAGTTTTGGTTTTCAACAAGAATTATTTCAATTTAAATAATGCAATGAAAAAAATGGAAGAATGTAAATTTTCACCTGTTGTGGAAATACAACTTTTGATTGATATTTGAGCGTAAATAAGTTACTTTTCCTCATGTCAAGTACATATGAAACTTTACAATAATGAATCTTCAATTTTTATTACTTTTATCCTGCACTTAAATGTGACATTCTTCTTAACCCTTGAACTGAAACTTAATCTTAATTCTGTATATGATGTGTGTGAATTTGGCAAAATTCCTTTTTTTATAGTTGTAAATTACCCAATCGGCATTGAGGAAAAACGACAACAAAGCTTTCGAGATTTTCGTGACACACCTATTTTTTAGAAAAGCAATGCTGAACTTTAACGTTATTCTATAATTTTGGACACATGTGTTGTCCATAGGGTTGATTTGTTAAAAACATTACGTAAGAGTATCAATTCCCCCGCCCCTCTATGTAATATATCGTAACATTTTCCCAAGCCCCCGCTTCTCACAAATTTTTATGAACTCCATGAATTTTCCAAGTCTTGTAGTAACCCTAAAGATATTTCAAGTTTTCCTCACTCGTAAGAATGGAAGATGATAACAATTTCTGATTCGAAACATGGATCTGATCATTTTGGTTCGAGGAAAAGTAAAAAAATGCACTGTATTTAAAGGACTTACAGATGATATTTATTAAATACTTGGACACTTTCAAAACGATGCCAAACAGCGATTCAATTTTTACATCTAAAACACCGCATGTAAATATCCGCATAGGTAACAATTTTGTCCTTTGGAAGAGTACAAATTTAAATTTTGTGCGAAATTGGCCCTCGAAATACAAATTTTGTTTTTGCATTACCAATACAATTTTTTTCACCCGCACATTATCAATAACGCGAGCGGTAACATGCCAGAGATCTCTACACTAGTTAAAATGCTGTAGATGTTTTGAAATTGCTTGATTTTTTTAAATATACATTTTCATCTACTATTGTTGCAAAATATTATCAAAAAGCTATAAAGTCTTGTTTATTGGCAGAAAATCGAGCACTTAAATTACACCATATTACCAAAATGGAATGAAATGACAAGAATTGACGGGGAAAAAACGATAAAGGAACCTGGCACGTTTCCGGTTGCAAAGAGCGAACATATCTTCGATTTAAAAAAAAAATCAAAGATGGAATGACTTTCTTGTGTGTATCAACAGTTAATTATTCTAATTATTACGGACAGCGTAATACGTGAAATATATCGAAAAAACGTCTAGTATTTCACTAAATTTCAAGGTTCAACTACTTTTTGTCACATTAAACAGATGACGAGTCAAAAAACGAAGTGTATCGTAACAAAAAGTAAACTTTCATCGACACAGACTAAGGTTTCCGATAAAATCAGTACTGTTTTTGCTCACTGTGATGCGTGTAGTGTATCATTGACTAATGATAGTAGGGAAAGTTCCTCAGATTATCCAGAACTTTGCCTTCGACCACATTAGTGTGAAATATAGATACAACTCTCATGAGTTAATTTGATGAATATATTACATATATCTGGTCTCTTTTTATATGATCTATAATTTATGATACAGAATTTTCGTCAGGAGAGATGAATGAATCACTGAAATTGGTATCTATGCTTCACACGTTATCACGAATAATTAAGTATGCAGAATTACTTTTCCTTCTTCGCGTCGACTGGCTCCTGTGGCTTCGTTTGCGTTTCCGTCTCTTCAGTGGTATTGTTAGGGTGATCTTCATACCTTTAACGAATTATTTTTTTTCAAAGACAGATCATTATTTCTTATATTAATTTCAGGCCTCAGGCTCATCCGAGAAATTGTAAATAGACTCAATAGTAGCATTAATGTTGAAAAACATTTGGAAAATAATGTCACTCAATTTATTAAATATTAAATCGAGGGGTCAACTTTTTTCAACCTGGTATACAATATACATTTTCCATAAAATCGTGTAAAATAGTAGCGAACCCCTAAAATCTGTGCAGGCCCTCTAAGATTCCTGGATAGCTCGTCAATATTTTTAAATTCCTTAAAATCCGTTTAAAATCCTTTAAAATTTTCTGAAATATTAAATTACTTGGAATCCTTAAGAATACCATAAAAGTCTAAACTCTTTAAAATCCTCTCAAATTGAAACTGAAATATTTTAAATCCCTTACAATATGTAGAAATTCCTTGACGTTTTAGAATTTGTTTTTAAATCATATGAATCCCTTAAATCTGATGAAATCTCTAGAAATTTGATTTCATTTATTCCCGAACGTTCCCTAGAAATCCGTTGAAAACCCTTGAAATCTTTTTATTATCATTGATATTTTAAGACCTTTTTAAAATCCTTTACAACTTTCTGAAATCTTGAATGCATTGGAATCCTTTAAAATACCCTAAACTTTTTTACACCCTCTGAAATCCCTTACAATTGTTAAATTCCTTAAATCTTATGATATCCCTAATAATCCCACATAAATCGAGTAAAATCTAGTAAAGCATCTTGAAATCTATACTATCTTCCAAAATCCCTTTGAAATCCCTTGAAATCTTTGAAATTTTCTGGAATTCCTTTAAATCTTTTAAGATACCCTAAAAGCATTGACATCTTTTAAAAACCACTGAAATTTCTTAAAAGCCCCTTGAATTCTCTGAAAATCCTCTGAAATCCCTGAAAAATTCTCCAATATTTTAAATTCAAATCTATAGAAATTCCTTATAACCTTATGTTAAATCAATTTCATTTCCAATCATGCAAAGAAGTCCAAGTTAGGGTGTCAGAATGAATCGGCCTTTAAATATATCATTCTGCAATAAATATAAAGGGGTACGTATTTCATAATTTAGCCGAAAAAAACCTTATCTTAGAAATTACGAGCTATTGAAATTAACCTTCCAATTGTCAAAATCTGTCGAAAACTGACAGATTTTTTGTTTAAAATGCTGTATTTTTCTGATTACATATATTTGTATATCTATTTTTCTAAATGATGGCAGAATCCTTGATCTATCGAATGATCCAAAGAAAATATAAAATTATATAAAATGACAAAATGGCGGCTATTTTTCCGAAAATATTAAAACTGAATTTTCTCAAAAAGTCCCCCTTTAAACATTTTTATTTTGTTAAGGAAGATTGTTGAGAATGTGCACAACGTTTTTCATAAATGCTTTTTTTTCTTGGTAAACCATTTTTTCAGTAAGAAATTTTTTTTTTAAATATCAACATTTTTTATTTTGCGTAAACTGCTAAGAAAAAGTTTTTAAAAGCTTGCATTCCATCGACTTAAATATTTACGAATATTGTCAAAATAATCATAATTGACAATATTTATCTACCACCACTGAGCAAATTAGATCCAAAATTGCTTTTTAAATACATTTTTAAATACATATGCAACTTAATATTTATTTATAAGAAGAATAAAATATAATAAGAAAATACACAATATAACAATATAAAATAAACAATAAATGGAAAATGTGTTTAACGGATTTTTTGTTCAAAAATAAAGAAAAGCAACAGTTCGAACGAAGACATCGAGTTCAGAGACAGCCATGATTAACGAAGTTAATTGTAAATAATAATTTTGATTCTAAACAAATTTTTACTCTTTACATTTACCCATTTTCATAGCAGTTTACGTAAAAGTTAGAAAATTTGATTCTTGTAGAAGAATTTCTTGCTAATGAAACGGTTTACCGGAAAAAAGCATTCATGCAAAAATAGATAATGCACTTCATCAACAATCGATAGATCAGGAACTTCCTCCAACCATTTACAAAAAAAATATCTAAATATATTATGTAATCAGTAGAAAAAGAAAGCATTTTAAAAAATCTGTCAGTTTTCGACAGATTTTGGCGTTTGGAAGGTTAGCTTCAATAGCTCGTAATTCCTAAGATACATTGTTTTCGGCTGAACTATGAAATACGTATCCCTTCATTTTTATTGTATAGAATAATATGTTTAAAGGCCAATTTATTCTGACACCCTATCCTGGACATCTTTCCATGACTATAAATGCAATCGGCCTGGAATCTTTTAAATCTTCTAAAATATGTATTAACGAAATCGATTGAAATTCTTTAGAAATATTATATGTCTCAAAATGTTCTATATTTCTAAGAAATTTTTTTAAAACTCACGAAATTCCTCGGAATCTTTTAAAATACACTACGCTCTTTAAAATCCTTAGAAATTAAAAAAATTCCTTCAATCTTGTGGAATTCATAACGTTGATTGACCAGAAATATTTTGAAGTCCCGTATAACATATTGAACTCTTTAATATCTTTTAAAATTCCTTTAAAAATGTTTTAATCTTTGAAATCCTCTGAGACCCCATAAAATCCATAGAAGCCCCTTGAAATTACATTCCATTTAATTAAATTCCTAAATTTCTCTATAAATTCTTTGAAATTTCCAATATCCCTTAAAATATTTGAAATCTTTTCATATCTGTGACACCCTTTTTATATTCCTTGAAATTTTTGAAATCTTCAAATTTCTTAGAATCTCGCAAAATATCGCAAAATCCTTTGAAATCCATTAAAATTATTTAAATCTTCAAAGACCTTGGAGATCCTATAAAACCACGTAGGTATGTTAAAATTCCTACAAACCCTGATGGAAAAAATGTTTACATGAAAGTATAAAATTTCTAAAAATGTAATTTTTTTCTTATAACATGCATTTTTTGTAATTAAATGTACAAAATTTAACAAAAAATACAATGGAATACAAATAGCTAATTTTCACTTGTATTTTTTTGTAAAAAAATTAACAATAAAGTACAAAAAACTAAAACCATTTTTACAGAAATCTACAAATAAATACAATGAATTACAACCAACATTACAGGAGAGTACAACTTGTTTCTATTATTCAGACGAATTTTGTACTTTTATGTATTTTATTGTATACTGCTGTATTTTATTGTGGTTTAAATTTTCCCGCAAGAATTACGAAAAAAGTACATTTACGAGAATTTATAACTACAAGAATCTACAGAAATTTACAGGTTTTGCAGCGAAAAAATGGTTATTTTTCGACCTGCAATGACAAAAATTTAGAATATCACAATAAGATCATTATAAATTAACATTTGCACATACAAAGCTTCTATGTTTAAAATTTGAAGGAACGATAGAATATTAAAATACAATAATGAATAAACAAAAAATCTTATGTTTGAATTTTTTCTCAAATATATAGCAATCGATTGGATACCATATATGTGATTTAAAGTTACGTCTTTGCAATGTTTTCAACAGTTGTCAGCCTGCATCGAAAAAGAACAACTTTTTGACTACAAATAAAAATTGAACGATTGAGAAAGAATTGATCACGGTCATTGAAATTAAAAGATTCGAACTTTTGAAGACACAAATTTTGAAATCTGAAGTTATGAAAACTCAACTACAAATTAAAACACTCAACTTTTGAAGTTTAAACTTTTAAAATAAAAATATTTTAAAAATTGAAACGCTCAATAATTTACGCGTATAAAATGGAATCTTTTAACAGTTTTCAATTTTAAAATTTTTAATTAAAATCCGTTAAACTGCAAAATTTTCAACTTCAATCAGATCAATTCTGTCTCAATTGTGCAATTTTTATTTGCAGTCAAAAAGTATTTCTTTTTCGACCTAGGATGACAAACATTGAGAACATTGCAAAGACATAATTTTAAATGACATATATGGTGTCCAATCGATTGCTATATATTTTATGAAAAAAAAAACATCAAACGTAAGGATTTTTGTTGTTTAATAATGATTATTCATTATTGTCTTTAGATATTCTACCATTCCTTTAAAGTTTAAACATGGACGCTTTTTTGTAATGGTGATTGCGTACAAATCTTAATTTAAAATTATCTCATTGCAATATTCTAAATATCTGTCATCCTAATTCGAAAAAGAACAACTTTTTGGCTGCAAAATCTTTAAATTCCTGTAGATTCTTAAGAACTGTAAATTCTTGTAGATGTACTTTTTTTTGTAAATTCTTGTAGAAAATTAAAACTGCAATATAATACGACAATATACAATAAAATGCAGCAACAAAAATACAAAATTCGTCCAAATTATTAAAAAAGTTGTACTTTCCTGTAATTTTGGTTGCAATTTATTTGTAGATTCATGTAAAAATGGTTTTACATTTTTGTACTTTTTTTTTTATTTTTCCACCAGGGAATCCCTTGAAATACTTTGAAATCCTGTAAATTATCTTCAAATGTGTAATATCTCTTAAAATTTCTTCAAAAATGTTGAAATACCTTGAAATCTTGAAAATATGTATGAAGGCAAAATGAAATGAGAATTAAAAATAGTAGCATTAGTGTCACTGTTTTCAAAAACGTAGCAAAATAGTTGCATTGTTTAAGAAAAAGTGTCAATTGTGTCGTGAGCCCGAAGCCTGTTATTTTGACAGATTGAACACATTAAAGGGTTGAATAAAAGTATGATACTTACGAAAACAGAGCTTTGATGTCTCCCTTGACGAGCGCAAGTAAAAGTGGAGTTCCAAGACACATAGGTACCAAATAGAGAAGTGCTGGTTGCGCGTGATTAAATAAATGCATGATCAGCATCGTCAACAGTAGTCCCATAAAGTATGCGAAGAAGGTAGAGTAAAAGTAAGTATTCGACTTTCTACTTAAACTACGATCGAACCTGAGCAACAAGGCGATGAAAATCCCAGGTACGACGATGTCTCCTAAACCTAACATTGCAAAATTACTGCCACTGAGTCCCTTCTCGAGTAAATCCTGGGGAAAAACTAGCTTGATTGGTGCCTCGAAAGATTTCGCGACCGTCACCATTACGTTCGTTCCAAAGACCCAGAAAATATCGTAAATAAAAAGACCACATAGCAGAATGCATCCTGTAACAACGTTGTTCAAGTGCAAAAGTTCAACTCCATTAATCGCGAATGCGATTCCGAAGAGATTGTTTGCAATCCAGTGCTGGAACAAAAAAATATCGTCAGTTTTCTATCCTTTTATTGATTGTTTTGAAAAAGTGACATCAAGCCTCACAGTCCCTATGAGATAAAACACAGGGACCAAAGGATACTTTTCGCTCATAAGGTACTTTTTTCTCGCCAAAAGGGTAACAAATTTAGGATTAATACATAAGATTTCAAAACAATTCAAGGTGAATTTAAAAAAATCAAATGAATTGATAATAATTTTCAAATATAAAACAACTTCATTAAATTCAGTAAGTTTTAAACGAGCTTAGAAAAATTTAAGGGAATTCAAAAGAATTTGATAAATTGCCTAAGAATGCAAGGTGAAGTTAAAAGAATTTAGGAGAATTTAAGAAAATTAAAAAAAATTCAAGAGAATTCCAAAGAATTCAGGGTAAATTCCAGAAAAAAACTTCAAATTTCTTTAAATCTTTGAAACCCTGCAGACTTATAACCAAAGAAGTGGCTAATGACTACAAAACAATTCAAGTTAAATTTAGAAGAATTTAAATGAACTGGACACATTTGTGAATATCGAAAAAATTCCATTGATTACAATAAAGTTTGAGTGCATTTAGAGGAATTTAAGGGAAATGAGAAGAATTCGATCAAAATCATAAAAACTCAAACTGAATTTGAAAACCATCAAGTGAATTCAAAACAATTCAAAAATATGAAAAAATGCAATGAATTTAGTGAGTTGGAAACAAGCTTAGAAAAATTCAAGGGAATTCAAAAGAATTTGATAAAATGCCTAAGAATCCAACGTGACTTTTAAAGACTTCAAGATGAATTCAACAAAACCTTTTTAAAAATTCATTGAATTGAGTAGAATTTAGAAGAATTCAAAAATATTCAGGATTAATTAACAACAATTCAAAAGAATTTCAAATGAATTACAAAAAATATTTAAAAATCTCTTGAAATCTTTGGAACCCTACGTAATCCCTCACTTCTTGTGAATAACTTGGTGCTTTTAAAATCCCTTAAAATCATTGAAATTCTTAGAAAATTTTATCAAATCCCTTAGAATCTTTTAAAACATCTTAAATCCTTATAGGTCCTGAAAAATCCTTCCATATCTTCCGAAATTTTTTAAAATCGTATGCAAAAAATGTTTAATCCCTTAAAATTATTAAAATCCTTGGAAATTCCTTGAAATTGTTTAAAACCCTTGAAATGCCTGGGAACCTTTTGAAGTACCCTATACTATTTCAAATCCTTCGAAATCCCATTACATTACTGAAATCAATAAAAAATGTCTTTGTAATCTTTTAAAATAACCTTAAATATTTCGAATTCTTTAAAATCTTTTTAAATCCCTTGAAACTTTGTAAAGCTCTTGAAAATGCCAAGGAATTTGAAAATAAACATTAAAATATTACAAATCCTTTGAAATCTTACAAAATATCGCACTTCTCATCAATAAATTCTTTGAAATCTACTAAAAGATTATAATATCCTGTGAAGCTCTATGAAATTTGATATTTTCAGAATTCCTGATGAAATTATTAAAATACCTTGGGTGCTTTTAAAATCCCTTAAAATCATTGAAATCCTTGAAAATCTTATAAAATCCTGTGAAATATTTATCTTAAAACCTTATAGGTCCTGTAAAATCGATCCTTGCAATCTTTTAAAATTCACTAAAATATTCCAAACTAAAAGCTCTTGAAAATACCCTAGACATTTTAAAAAGTGACACTGTGGGCTGCACATAGGGTACCATAGGGACCAAATCATAAAAATATGGTACTTTAGGGACCTTAACTGAATATAGGGTACAATAGGGGATATAGGGACCGTTCTGTGAGGCCTGTGATATGAGGCATTACATTTGAATAATGGGTAATTTACCTTTTTGTAAATATACCAAGCTCCAACTAAAGAGCAGCAAAGGAGGCAGACGATATCGTGAAGATTGAACTTGTAATTGATAACGTCTTCGTCATCTTCAGTAAAATGTATCTGGTACCGAGTTTTTGGTATCGCAGCAGGTACTAAGGATGAGATCAGTGGGCTGTAAGGTAAAACAAAATTGGATTTACATTTATAGACCTAAAATATTGATTATATTTTTAAACATTAAATATATGCGTTTGTGGAAATAAATTAAATACTGACCTTGCAAGATGGCTCAAGGCCAAAATACCGATGAAGAAGAAGTAACCGGTAAGTAAATAATTAATATACTCTTTAGAAAATATCTGGAAATAATGTAATGAATTAATTATGTAATAATTGTTCAAGGGATTTATAATCAAGTCATAAACTTAAACTCGTACCTGAAAAAATATGTAGAGTCCAAATAAAGCTACACTCGAAATAAGTGGAAACATTGCTGCTTCCTTGTGTGACATTGTCTCTGGTTTCTCTCCGCTAACTTCAAAATGTTTCTGAAATAAAACACAAAATTACATACATTTTTGTTTAGGTCAAATAAAAATTGCATACATATATTGATATCATTTTATAATTTCCATAAATATTTGCAGTAACGAGATCTCGCATACATTCGTGTCCAGTAACTCACTGATTGACTTACTGCATGAATATGACTTTTAGTGGCGGTTTTGAATTTATCTATTGATAAAAATTACAAATTTGCTGCACCATCAATTTTTTAAATCAAAATTTCCAAACAACTAATTTTATTTCACGAAACTTCTAAAAATCTAAAAGTCCTAAATATCTTCTAAAATGACATGAATGTTTCCTAAAATCTTGTAAAATCACGTAAAGTAAAAATTTATACTTTTTCGAATAATTATTCGTAATTTTTATTTATTATGGAAATTTATTTTCCGTACAAATTATAATTTGCTTAACATTTTTTTTCTTTCTCAATTGAAAAACCTTTTTTGGTTGAAAATATATAAGTTTTCGGTTGAAAACCAATCTGTTTTGGTTAAGAATTTTATTATTTCGGTGAAAAATTCATATTTTTTTTATGAATTCAACTCTTTTTTATTTAAAATTGATATATTTTTTAGTTGAAACATAGTCTATTAGATTTTTCATCGAGAATTAATTTCTTTTTTGTTGAAAATTAACTTTTTTGTTGAAAATTTATACTTTTGGGTTAAAAAATAACTGTTTAGTAGACTGTTTTGTGGTTGAGAATTCACATATTTTGTTTGAAATTCGCATTTTTTTATGAATTCAACTGTACTTTACTCAAAATTTCTTTTTTTTTTTGTTGAAATACTAATTATGTAATACATTTTTCGTTGAAAATTCGTCTTTTTTCTAGTTAAAAATTCAACGATTTAGTTGATAATGAACTTGTTAAAATTTTCATTTAACATATGTGAAATCTTCAAAAATCTTCTTTAATTTTCTCAAAAATTTCAGAGAAAAATATATATAACCTTCAAAACAAATAACGAAACAAACTTAAAAAACAAATAGTTATACACAATTTTTATTTTGTAGTAAAAATAATTTTTTCCCTCAAATCGAAAAACTATACGCGCACATAGCGCGCGATTGATGATGCTAGTTATTCGAAAAGAATTAAATAATAATTTGAATTGTTTAATTCGAAATAATATTCGCACTCAAATGTACTGCATTTTCTGCGATACAATTCAAATTTACTAAACTTTGAACTGCTATTTCTAAATTCGGGTGAAATTAGATATCTGAAATTACATTAATGTTTTACAATATAGAAGACCAGAAATTTGTATCTGCAATCAGCCAGCAAACTAGAATACAAAAAGTTAATTCATCTAAGTATTCATAAACATTATTTTAAATAGAAACGAAAATAAAAATTATAGAGTATATGTGTTCTTTTTAATTTAAAATTTTATCGGCAAAATTTTTCATGAGTAGTATGCATATTAAATTGTTCTTGAAACAAAAACTTCTTTTCCTTATCAGAACGCCATCAAAATCACAAAGCAAATACTTTTTATCTCTCAATCTCAATGAAGGTCGCTTGAGAAATATGAATACTGAAAAAACAAGGACACGTTATACAAACTTCCAATTTTAAGAAATTCAAATTACTGACTAAAATTTCAAATCTGTACAGTGATCACATAATTTTGTGGCATTATTTTAGGAATTTCATCAGCAGCGCAATCATTTACATTAAATATATAAAATATGCTTCCTTTTTCAATATCTAAATGCTGGGGAAACCCGAACACAGAAAATGACTAAATTTTTCTTTCAGGGAAAGTTATTTTTACAAGTACTGCTATCAACATTCATTATCAATGTAAAAGTAAACAGCAGTTTAAAAAGAAACTTAAGAATAACCTTGCCTATACGTGGCCTATAAAATTATGAAAATATCTGAAATATGGATTCAAAATATGTTGATCAGTTTAATACATCTAATAAAACATTTTTCTTTTCACATTGCAATTTTTTGTGAAAAGTAAAATCATAATATCTTAATAAATGAAGACGAAATCTTCCTTTCAATTTCAAAATGATAAAAAAAACTTAAAAAGAAACTTAGAAATAACCATTCCTACACGTGGTCTATATAATTATTTAAGTATCTCCAATATGGATTTAAAATATGTAGGTCAGTTTAATACATCTAATCATTTTTTTTCAGATTGCAACTTTTCATAAAAAGTCAAATCAAAATATCTTAATAAATGCGGACGTAATCTCCATCACAGTTAAACATTTGTTTGAACAGTTTAAAAAGAAACTAAGGTATAACCATGCCTACACGTGTTCTATATAATTATTTAAATATCTCCAATATGGATTTAAAATATGTAGGTCAGTTTAATAAAATAAAAAAAATATTTGTCAGATTGTAACTTTTCATAAAAGGTAAATTCAAAATATCTTAATAAATGAAGACGTAATCTCCCTCTCAGTTAAAAATGTATTCAAATGCTTTTAAAAAAAACCTTAAAAATAACCAGTGGTCTAAAAAATTATGGAAATATATCACATGTAGTTTCAACATATGTGGGTCAGTTTAATACATCAAATAAAAAAATATAATCAGCAGATTGTAGCTTTTGATAAAAAGTAACATGAATATATCTTAATAAATGAACACGTTATCTCCCTCTTATAACGTGTCACTTAAACAAATATATCACACGTGGCAACAAACAAGAAATCTGCCAAAATGACTTAAATCTCTAAAACGAAGTTACAAAATTCAACTAAATCTCCTTTATAAACTAAATTATAAATACCATTAAAAAAAACCTTTCATGGTCTCAAAAACATAATACAAACGAAAAATTTTTTAATCTGTCAAATGACAATTTTATTTACAAAATTCACTCAATTCCAACGTATGATTTAAATTTAAAATACTTCAATATGAACGCAATTACTTTAAACATATATAATAAATTGAATGCGATATTTTTTAATTTATATAAAAATTTTAAAGGAAAAGGTGAGCTTATGGGATATTTAAACAAGTGTGTAAAGTACACGTAAGAGATTGATCACAAAAGTAGGAAACCGAGTAACTAACCTGCTGCTCCTTATGGTGCCTAACAGACCGGAAACTACCAAAAAATATCGGTAAAACTGCCATAATAATGAGACTCCCATAGGCGACGGCCATTCCTTCAGGAGTTGCAGGGATTTTAGCCGTAATATTAGCATTTTTAGTTAAATTTTCGGCAGCTTGAGCAATAACATTGTTCACCGTATCTGCCATCTTGGAACTGTGCTGTATTCTGCGCACTCTGTGCAATGAAGTAGTGAACTGAACGAACTGAATTTATCTGATACAGAATCAGACTGAACATTTTCCGCTGATATATATATATACACATGTGTGTGACATTTTCCAGTGCAGCCACGCGTTCCAAAAAAAATGTTCCTTGTTCCCAGGGTAGCGGCAGCCTGTGTGGTAATTTGTCAATATTCCCAGACCATACAAATTCCCCTAGGAGGACCTTCATCGACTTTTGACGCAAGACGAAGGGCCTGTCAAATTTCGTAAATAATTTTGACATTTTCTTTACCGTGAGTTGATTGATTATCATTATTTTAATAGAATCTTGTATAGATTAGTTGGAATCAGGTGTTGCAGGTGAAATTAATTAATATAGGCACTTTCAGTAAAAGTTATCGAAATAATTCTGGAGAAGTGAGAACTCTTCCAAAAAAACATGGCTCTTTTTTTTTAGTTTTTTTGTTTCTTGAGTATTTGGGGGTGGATTTAAAGTCTTTGTTGGAGTTTATTGACATTTTTTAATAGTTCAGTTATTAACTATTAATCATGATATTTATTAGTGATAGGAACTTTTAAAAACATATTTTGCGCATATATAAATTTCAAATTATTTTCTGTATTAATTAGAAAGCGTTGATATTGTGTAACATTAAAATGTCTTTTCTTCCTTTTATACTGAAGAATAAAAGCATTTTTTTTAGTATTGTTTTAACTACAAGACTAAACAGTTTATTGTGCACTATTTATGTAATTTATGAGGATGTTGATGATTTTATAGGGTTAATTGCTCAAATTGTTCATTATTTCTGTTTATATTTTTGCTAATAGATATCAATATGCGGTTGTTTGGTCGGCGATCCAGTACCGACCAAACCAGAAGACCTATCACAAAACTACAGTATGAGGTACGAAACTGGACAAAAATGTCTGATGAAGAAGTGATAGCCGTACTGAAAGAAGATTATCAATGTCTTCCATCAAAAAAATTGAAGAAGCCCATTCCCAAGGAAACGAAAAATCTGACTCCTCTCACACTAGGCAACCAGAATATTTTGATTCCTCTAGTAGCAGGATTATCAGGCGTTGCCTTTGGGTATGACATGGGAATTGGGAAGCCCTTAACACCTTTCATGAAACACGATTTTAATCTGAATTGCCAAAAGGAAAATACAATCCTCATAGTATGGTTCGTGGGTGCACTTTTCGGTGGCTTAGTCGGAGGTAAGTTATAGAGTAGTACATCAATAGTGGTCTAATATATTACAGGGTTCACATTCTGTTCCCCCCCTGCATTTCCCTTTTTCAAATTCCCCTTTTTCCCTATTCTCGAAGTTCTTTTCTCTTCAAATATATGATCAGGGTGACTACTAGGGTGGGTCGAAAATAAATACTTTAAGAATTCGAAATCGCTACAGCGCGGAAAAGTAGCGTATTGGGGTCCTAAAAAAGTATAATTAATTTGGAATCAATCGACATGCAGCTTGGTTACCCACGCTCGAAAAAAAGGTTTTAAAAATTTCTTGTTTCTAGAGTTTTTCAATTTTTTTCTACATACCTGGAGGTCAAGAAAGTCTTCTCAATTTTTTTCGGATTTTAATCTATCATTTTCTAAGAGATAATTCCTATTTAATTTACCATTGTTTCCGGAATTTTTTTTAGCACGTTTGAAAATAGGAGGAGAATTATTTGAGGTACATGCAAACTTTTTAGTGACAAAATTGCATTAGAAAAAAAAATCCCAAGACCCACGAACCGAAATTGGCAATACAGCGAATTTTTTAAATTTTGATTTTAGTATTTTGTGAACTTATCTTCATAACTTTTAGTTAAACATTTTTGTGATCATGTGTGGGTTTTTCAAACATAGAGATACACTAGACAAAAAGTCCACAAGACCCAGGAAACGAAATTAGCAATAGAGCGAATTTACAAATGTTTGATTTTGGTATTTTATGAACTTATCTTTATAGCTTGTAGTTTAAACATTTTTCTGAGCATGTGTGGGTTTTGAAACATAGAAATACACTAGAAAAAAAATCGACAAGACCTAGGAATCGAAATTGTAATTACAGCAAATTTCAATTAAGGTTTGTGGATCTTGCCGAATTTTTTTGTGGTATATTTCTACGCTTAAAAATTCCACACAAGCTCGAAAAATGTTATACTTATAAATAAATAAAATAATTCTGTTAACTACAAAATTCAGAAATAATAAAATTTGCGGTCATTTAATTTCGATTCCTGGGGTTTCTAGATTTTTTTAGTGTATTTCTATGTTTAAAAATCCCATATATGCTCAGAAAAATGATTAAACTACAAGTTATAAAGATAAATTCATAAAATACAAAAATAAAAATTTTCGTAATTCGCTCAATTGTCAATTTCGATTCCTGGGTCTTGTGGATTCTTTTTCTATTATGTTTCTATGTTTAAAAAAACCCCACATGCTCACAAAAATGTTTAACTACAAGTTATGAAGATGAGTACATCAAATACCAAAATCAAAATTTTTTTTATTCGCTCCATTAATTTTTATTCCTGGGTCTTGGGGATTTTTTTTCTAGTGTATTTCTATGTATAAAAAACCCACACATGCTCACCAAAATGTTTAAACTACAAGAAATAAAGATAAGTTCATCAAATACCAAAATCAAAATTTTTTTAATTCGCTCTATTGCTAATTCCGATTCCTGGGTCTTGGGGATTTTTTGTCTAGTGTATTTCTGTGTTTAAAAAACCCACACATGCTCACAAAAATATATAAACTACATGTTATGAAGATAAGTTCATAAAATACCAAAATAAAACATTTTTCAATTCGCTGTATTGCCAATAACGATTCCTGGGTCTTATGGATTTTTTTCCTAGTGTATTTCTCTGTTTAAAAAACCCACTTATGCTCATGAAAATGTTTAACTACAAGTTATGAAGATAAGTTCACAAAATATCAAAATAAAAATTTTAAAAATCCACTGTATTGCCAATTTCGATTCCTGGGCCTTGGGGATTTTTTTTCTAATGCATTTTTGTCACTAAAAAGTTTTCATGTACCTCAAATAATTCTCCTATTTGCAAACGTGTTAAAAAAAATTCCGAAAACAATGGTCAATTAAATAGGAATTATCTCTTTGAAAATGATAGATTAAAATCCGCAAAAAATTGAGAAGACTTTTTTGACCTCCAGGTATGTAGAAAAAAATTGAAACTCAATAAAATTTAAAAATTCTACAAACAAGAAATTTTTGAAACCTTTTTTTCGAGCGCGGGTAACCAAGCTGCATGTCGATCGATTCCAAATTAATTATACTTTTTTAGGACCCCAATACGCTACTTCACCGCGTTGTAGCGATTTCGAATTTCAAAAGTATTTATTTTTGACCCACCCTAGTGACCAACCACCCGGGAGAACCGGGAGACACTTGCACCGGGATAAAGCAGGGAGAGAAATGTTACACCGGGAGATTTCTCGTAATTTATAATTCACGCGTTTTTTAAGTTTTTAAAGTTTCCAATTAGAAAGCCCTGATGGACAATTTTTTACAAGAAAGTACAAAAAACTAAACCATTTTTACAGTACAAATAAATGCAATAAATTACAACCAAAATTACAGGGAAGTACAACTTTTTTCTTTTATTCGGACGAATTTTGTACTTTATTTTTTTGCATATTACTGTATTTCATTCTAGTTTTAATTTCCTACAGGAATGTACACGTTTCCCAGCCAAAAAGATATTCTTTTTCGACCTAGGATGACAAATATTTAGATGGCCAAGAATCGAACTTTTGTGAAAACGGTAAAAAGAATCGAACGCTAGATACCGACAGCAGGGTATATGGCTTAATGTCTCTGTTTATTAAATATTTGAAAGTACATTTCTTTAAAACATAAACTTAAAACAGTCAAAATGTAACAAAATTACAGAAGAAGGCTTAAAAAGATGTATGTTCAGTAAAAAGCCGTTTTTTTAATAACAAATATTCAAGAAAGTCCATTGCACGAGTTAACCAGTTGATTGGTAATGACGCATATATACGCACTTGGAATAACTGTCACAAAATTCAATGTATTTCGATAAATATTGGTATGCCCTAGTTTTTTTGGTCGCTGATGACGAATTGATATAATGTATTAAAATCCATCGCTTTTATTATCAATGCAGCAGTGATGGCTGTATCGCTGAATATTAATAGCTTACAAAATAAACCTAGACACACTTTCAAATAAGGTTTTAAAAAAATCAAAATTCATTTTCCAGTCTGAATTAATTTACATGAAAGTATTCTGAAAAATAAGTAACATCTCTGATCACTGAAATTGCTGCTTGATCTGTGATTTATTATAATAACAAAAGTTTTTGGCAAAAGTTTAATATTTTTTAAAAGTTGTAGTTTCTTGCAGAAACTTATATATTAAATATGCTACAAAAATTGACATTAAGGTACAAGTCAAAACGTTGATGGGGATTCTAAATGTACTGCTAGTAAAAATTTATATTTTTGGTTCAAATTTGTACAATAAACTACCAGTATTTATAAGATCATTTTAAGTACATTTTCTCAATATTTTAACTTTGGTGAAATCTTTTAATTTCTTTTGTAAATATTTGTAATTTTCTACAATAATTTAT
The DNA here is from genome assembly GCA_932178445.1 of Andricus quercusramuli. Lineage (NCBI taxonomy): Eukaryota > Metazoa > Arthropoda > Insecta > Hymenoptera > Cynipidae > Andricus > Andricus quercusramuli. The sequence goes on from CAKNXH010001012.1 coordinate 269,980, forward strand.
GTCAAATTAGAAGTGTTTTTATGACGTCAAACACCCAAATTAAAAATCCTGTAATTTTCTGTAATACCTTGTTGATTTTTACAACAAAGTAAAAAAAGATAATAAAAATCTATATAAATTTTTGAATTGTAGAAACTTACACTTTGTTGTCGATTTTTTTACTCTTCTACAAGATAATACAAGAAAAAAATAGCTATTTGTATTCAATTGTATTTTTTTGTAATTTTAAATGGTTATAATTTCAGAGTTCGGAATTAAAATTGAATTGTTTGAATATTGGAAAGTATAATTAGCAATTCAAAAATATTGGTTTTTAAGCGGTTCAAATGTACTTCAAATAATTGAAATTTTAAATGGTTTGAATATAAAAAAGTTTAAATATCACAATTTTTGGCGTCTAAAATTTTTTTCAGTTTTAAATGAAGACATTTTCAATCTTTCCCATTTAAACTTATCTACTATTTATTTTGAAAGAATTTCAGAAGCTTTGACTTTGAAAGATGCAATTTAGTTTTAAATTTCATATTTTAATCGCTGTGAATTAAAAATTATTCAAATTCAAAAGTTAAAAAATTTAAATTATATAATTTCGTACGCTTATATTATAACTAATACAATTTCGATTCCTTTGAATTTTAAAAAGCCCATATTTCCAAAATTTAAATGTTAAAATATTCAATTTTTAACGTTTTGACATTATCGTATTTTCGCAATTTTAATCTAAAATCATTTAATTTCAAGATTTTTCAATTCAAAACAAAATAGTTTAATTTTTAACGCTTCGACCTACAACATATACCATTCAACTCCTTTCTCTAACTAAATTGCCCACAATCGTTCAATATATATAATTTTCAAATTTCAGGCGCTTTCAATTCGTGAATTGAGAAATTGTGAAAAAATGCTTACATTTTATTTAAGCGGGTTTTTAAGAGAGATTTAATCAATAATTTTAATTTCATTTATTTCAGTAGAATTTCGAATGATTTCTACTTATTTTGATGGATTTATACGATTTCAAGGGATTTTAACGAATTTCTAGAGAACTTTAGGGAATAAATTAAATTTCATTTCAATGGTTTTCTACGGATTTCAACAATTTCAAAGGATTTTAAAGATTTTAAGTAATTTAAAAATATTCGAAAGATTTTATTTCAAAAAGTTTTTGTTATGAATTTTTAAATAAATAGTTTATGTTTTTAATATTACAAAATAAAAACTCAGGGATTTTTTTTATTTCGCCGTAAATGGTTTTTCAACAACCTAAGTACATCCAGTTAAAAAAATAAATTGTTTAATGGCAGAAATCATTAAAAATTCATTGAAGGTTTTAAAAACTACACAGTTTCTTACGGAAACATTGTTTCTTCTTTTCTAAATGTAAAAATAAATGTTTAATCTTTCCCCTTTTTCTTTAAAAAAATGTCCCTATTTCTCCTTTTTTAAGCTATTTTTGCGCTATGATCATGGTTCATACAACAAAATGCAATATTGAAAATACTATGTAATTTTGCTTTCAGGATTTTCAATAGACACCTTCGGCCGACGGTTAACGATGATCTTGTCCCTAATATCCCTAACCTTCGGTTCGATGCTATCCGCCTTGGCCAACCACTACATTTTATTTCTCGCTGCCAGAGTAATTTGTGGTTATTCCGGAACCATATCTGCAATGTCGCACTGTATTTACATGGCCGAGGTTTCCGACAAAAGAAAGAGAGGATCGAATATAACTCTACATCAGATTGGCACAGCTACAGGTCTTCTCCTCGCCATAATCATCGCAGCAGCTAAAGGCACAGAATGTCAATGGAGAATCGTCATTGGACTTACATCCGTTCCAGCATTAATAACATCCATCACAACTATAATTTTTCTTCAGAGATCGCCCTCATTTCTTCTGCTCAAGAAACTATCAAATATGCCTAAACACGTCAGTCAATTATCAGCATCTATCACTGCCTGGTGTTACATCCTCAAGATGTTTGTCATCATGACCTTCATGTTGATTCTGCGACAAGGAACTGGAAGACAGCAAGTTTTAACTTATGCTCCGAGGCTCTTTGCTCTTTTGGGCATGTGTGCAGGTAGCAATTACATTTCAATGATTTTTATCGACCTTGAAGAAAAAGTTCTAGAGGTTAGTGAAAACTTCTTTTTTGATTTTTAGATGATGCAGAGGTTGCAGCTTCAATAGCTCTGGGAATCATCAAAGTCTTCAGCACTATTCTGGCTTTGGTTGTTGTCGAAAGATGCGGACGACGAACTGCTTTGATAACTTCAGCGACAATATGTATGACTACAATTTCTCTCTTGTCTCTTTTGGCAACGATGGATAGAGGAGACGATTCCCTCAGCTTCATTCGTGAACCCTGCAAAAATATCGTATCTGGTCCGAATGTCACTGACGCTATTAATAGTCCGAATTTACCGATCGGATCGCCTCCACCTTTCCCGTTATTGCCGACTCCTTTGGCGATTACTGCTCCTGACGCGATACCCTGGACACAAGTGAAGACAACCTGCGAGGTAATATCAAGTATCACATACATTTTTACATTTGAAATTTATTCTGCAATCCGCAATTACAACTCGAAGTTAATCCACATTCTATAACTTGAAATTATTTCATAAATAAAAATATTTCCAGTCTCAAATTACTTCAGAAGGATTGACCGGTGGTCTTCAAATTCTTGCTGTAATAACTTTGTTCGTCTACGAATCGGCCTACGCTCTAGGAATTGGTCCAGTTCCTCTTTTAATTATCTGTGAAGTTTTCCCCGCGACCATCAGAGGAAGATCGATTGGCTTTTTTGTAATTGTCCTTTGGATTTCTCATGTACTCGTCTCTGAATCGATTTTTAAAGTAACGAGTAAGTATCTCTATTGGGGTTCCCATTTTAAAACTAAATATATTTTTCATATAAGCCCTGTATAATTCCTGTTTTTTTTTTCTTCATATAATTATTTTCGAATTTTCACAAGCCTTTCAAAGTTATGTAATGTGTAACACATGAAAAAAGAAGAAAAAATAGATGATAATTTCTTTTTAGAAAAAAATCGGATAGAGTAAAAGTTTTAAAATGTTTAAAGATAGCAGATTTGGTATAACAAAGTTGCTAAAGTTTGTAAAAGTATCATGGTCCTTCAAATTTTTACTCACATGGAAAAAATGCCTTCCATATTGTATTTCTTTTTAAACAAGTTTTCTAGGACATGTTCAAAGCATTTAAAGAAAAAGATTTGTTTCTTTTGAATTTGTCTCTAAAACCATGAAGTTTAGAAACTACATTAATGGAAAAAAATATTTAAAGATTTTTGTTTCCGAAATTTTCGCTCTTATCTTCTCTATCTCAAACCCATATCATGGGAATTTTAGAAAGTACATTACTGCAGGGAAAGGTTTTAGTTTTTCACGGCTAGAATTTTTTGTTCTTACTTTGCTTATCTTATACCCTTTTTATGAACACTGTTTCATTTTTTAAAAAGAAAGTTTATTTTCCACTTTTTCTTTTAAATTTATGCTTTTTAGAAATTACGAAATTAGATAAATATATTTTTTTACAACCAATATTTTACTTTTTCGTGAAAACAAACTTTCATTCTTTTCTAAAATAGTTGCAATGTAAAATTGTTAAGATAAAAAAAGGCAAGAGCAAAAAATGTCAATTTTAAACAACCAAAATATTTTTCTCGAACAATTTGGTTTCTAAAGTTCATGCTTTAAAGGAAAATCCCTTCTTCTTGAAGAAAATCTTCTTAAAAAAAAAAAGTGAAACACTGTCCACAGGGTGCACAGTCTTCCCTTTTTTCCTTATTTTCCCCTTTTTCTTGAAATTCCCCTTTTTCCCCCTATTCTCAAACAACTTCCCCTTTTTCCCCTTTGCTCTTAAAATATACGATATTTGAAATTGTACCTAATAATAATTAAATCAATTATAGCATTCAAATAAATTATTTATGAATAAATAAGGTACACGTTTTAAGTGCAGACCATAAATAAATACTCTTTAAAAAAATTTTAAGATGAAACATTTTAAAGCAAGTGGAAAATGTGAAAACTGGAGACAGAAGTTATTATCAAATATAAAATTGGAACAGTTACAAAATATATAGTACTTTTTAAATAATTATGAGAAGATTAACACATTTTAGTTTAAATGTACAAAGTTAAATACTCAATTAAAAAATGGAATATTCCAAATTCATCAACTGCAACTTCGAATGTTCTAACTTGAGCAATTTCTAATTTTTTTCAAATCCTCACTTGAAAATGTAACTATTATTGAAACTTTTTATTTTCGTTGAAAACTAATTTTTTTAACCTCACAATTGAATTGTTCCATTTGTGTTTGAAAATTGATAATTTTTAGTCGAAAATTCAACTATTTTGTTGCAAGTTCAAATTTCATTCAAAAGTTATATTTTTTGGCGGAAAGTTGGTTAAAAATTTAACTATTTGGTTGAAAATTCATTTTTTCAAACTGAAAATTGCTATTTTTGATTGAAAATTATTTTTTGTATTCAAAACTTATATTATTGAGTTAAAAATTAAAATATATTGTAGAAAGTTATTATTTTTTTTTTGCTCAAAATTCAATAATTTGGTAGAAAATTGGTTTTTTCATGTGAAAATTAGTTTTTTCGAATGAAAATGTAGGAATTCCATTTTCGGTTCAAAATTGATCTTTTTTATTTTGAAAATTCAAATATTCGGTTAAAAATTCATGTAATTTGTAAAAAATTCGCCCTTTCGTCATTTTTCAGTTAAAAAATCATCATTTCAGTTAGAGTTTTTTGTTTGTTAAAAACTAGGGTTTTTAACTAAAAATGTTAATTTTTAGTTGAAAATAAATTTTTAATTGAACATTCATATTTTTGTGTTGAAAAATCAACTGCATTGTAGAAAATTCTTCTTTCAGACTTCAACATTCAACAATTTGGGCGAAAATGATTTTTTTTCAATTGAAAATTAATTTTTCCAATCGAAAATGTAACTATTCCATTTTTGGTTAAAAACTGATGTTCTTAATTCAACAATATTGAACTATTTTGTTGAAAACTTATCTTATTTTTATTTTGGTTTTTCGGAAAAAAATTTTGTCGTGAGTTAGGATTTTTGGGATTACCTTTTTTGCGATTTTGGAACGTTATAAACACCATGAAAAAAATATTTCTCATGAATAAAAAATAATAACGTGTTTCTTTGGTTCAAGCTGAAGAAATTTCAGGTTCGAATCAATCCAAAAAACATGTTTTAGTACATTAAAAAAAAATTTAAATAAGGCAAATTTTTTTTCTCGAATTAATAAAATTTTCAATTGTAAATTTCAAAAAGACATACTGAAGATATTTACTGATTACAAAATTTGTTTCTTCACTTATTTTGGATATGGACCCACAAATTGTAACTTAAACGATTAGATTAATTTTAGTATTTTCACTTCGCTCTACTGAAGAGATAGTAGTTTTAAATTTACATTGAAAGTATCCAATTTTCAAAAATAAATTCTTTAATGGCAGAAATCATTGAAATTTTTTTTTAATGTCACATTTGTTATAAAAAAAATTGTTTTTTATTTTCGACATGTAAAAATAAATGTTTAATCTTTCCCCTACTTTCCCCATTTTCGTGAGAAAATTACTCTATTTCCCCTTTTTTGAGCTCCTTTTGCGCTGTGAACCTTGTGTACATAAAAAGGGCTTAAGTTGAAAAAAGAATATTATCATATGAAAAAATAGGGCTTAATTATTTTATTAAAATGTATGAATTTGCGGTGTAAGACTTTTAGAAAAAAATCATTGGTATGATCCTTATTTTTATAATTTTTTTCAGAAATGCTGACATTGGCTGGTGCCTATTTATTATACAGTTTCGCATGTCTCATCACGATATTCTACGTCTTTTTGTTCATCCCTGAAACGAAAAGGAAGTCCCTGAATCAAATTGCTCACGAGTTATACAGAGTTTCTCTAAAAACCAGAATCTGCGAAAATTTAAGAAGCTTGCCACTGGTTTGTCATATCGAGTGGATCATGAAATATGGAGATAATACGAATCACGAGCAGAGCACTCCGATCTGAAAAGGAAAGTTAGTTATTAGAAATATAAAATCGAAAGGGTATTTATCACAGACGTATGAAGAAATAATCTGTTCAAGTCTGTCTGCGAATGCGACTTTTACACTATAGTGTAGAAACGTAGTGTTTTTTACGTTTCTTCTAAGTAACTAGATGATGGACTGAATATCTGATTCAAAAATTTTTCGTTGTCTTGAACAAAGAAACTTTGAAAGTATTACTTTATTCAAGGGTCAAGCCTTAGCACGACTGTGCAAAGCATAATATGATGATTGTAATTCATACAAAATGGCTACAACCTCGCCAGAACGTAAACGTATTTTACGTAATTTATATCATTTTAGAAGATACATCAAGAACTGGTTTTGTCTTTTATGTAACTCGTTCTGTGAAATTTTAAATCGAAATATTTTTCTATACGGATTTTTTAAATGTGAGATTTTTTTAAACTTATTATTGCCTTGAAAAAGTAATAACGACGATAAATGATTGGAGATTATAGTTTAGTATCAGTAAGTTCGCCATTTTATATTCATTTTTACGTATTTAATATTTGTGACTATACAGCCTGTGATATTCTCTTTTTCTTTAAATGACGGAAATCAGCGAATCAAGTTTATTTGTCATATTTCCCAATATTCTAAGTTTAAATTCTCCGATTGACCAGTTTTTATACTTTATTTATAAATATTTATATTCATATTGTCAGAAGAGTAGTTTGTCTTACTCGAATGCAAATTTTCTCGAAGCTTCACTTCAGAAATGAGTTTTTAATTCCAAATGTAAAAATGATCTCACGAGGGATGCTGATTCTTTTATTGTCTTTTATTTATAATTCCATTGCTGCATGAAATGATTACAAATTATTATTTTTAAATTCTCATTAAATTTTATAATCGAATAAATGATATAATCATACTAATAATCGCATTTTCGGAATACAAGAATAGAAGGTATTTGAATATTTTTAGGCCAGTTAATTTTCAGTATTCCTGCAAGATTAAACGATAATTTTTACTCTTTTGTATATATTTTTCATGTTATACATTCACAAGCGATCAATAGATTTTAAACCTTTTGCAACTAATTAAGTTGCAATTTCAATAACACATGTGTTGACATACTGAGGACGCTTTTAATGAAAAGCAAGAAGAAACAATATGACGTTTAGTATCGAAACTTCGTTTCTTACGTAGTTTTTGTGTATATAAAATCATACAATGAACATTTAGAGAATATTTATAATTGAATTAGTAAAATAAAGTACAAAAGAAAAGACTGTTATTTTTCATTATCCTGATTAGTCTGCGTTATTTTTTTATTTGAAAATTCTGCTTCAAAAATGTTTCATAATTAAAATATTTTTTCTAGGGATTGAAAATAATGTAAATATATGTAATTAATCAAGAGTATTAACAATTATCATTTTTAAATCAATTTAAGGAACGATTTGATTACTTTTGAAAAACTCCATAATAACTACGTAAATATAACAAATAGAAATTATGATATTGAAATAAGAACTCAGTTGCAATTTAACATCGACTTATTTTTATTGTTTTATACAAAAAAGCGGTGTTGTTTGAGAAATTTGTATTTTTCTGTAGAAGGCTGAAAATACATTTACATTCGTAGATGTAACGATCTAAGACTGTTCTGCAATAAAAAAAAATAGTATACAAAAATTAAGAAGAAAAAATGAGAAGATAAAATTAAATGGAGAATTCGACTTTCTGATTCTACGGAAATTTCTGAAGAAACAGAAAGTAGAATTGAAGACGACTAAAGAAGAAATGTAAAGAATAAAAAAAGAGTAAATAGTATGAGTATCGCATTTTTAGAGCTAGTATAAAAAATTTGTATAAAAGTTATAAACTATGTACACGCACAAAACTGCGATCGTATTTTATAAAACGTAAATGATCTTGTCACATCCTTAAAATAATACTGTATTATTTAATCAGTTTCTGTTAATTTCAAGGTTGTCACTATTGTTTTGCAAAATTTCGCAACACCCCCATCTTAATATAATAAATGTAATAATCAAAACAAATTTTTAATATTCAAAGTCCTCAAGTGGAAAATAAAAATGTTCGAATTAAAAATGAAATGCATATAACATTGTTAAATCATGTGACAACCTTGAATTGTGATCCGAATTAATTGGATTGCTGTCATGCGGAAGACTTTCGTTTTGCGGATGCAACCTAACGTGGAACGCACTTAAATCTATCTACAACAGTTAAAAAAATACTATATAAGAGACTTAAATGTACATAATATCATGAGATCATTACGTTTTATACAACGTAGATAATACCAAAATCTTACAAACATCCTCACTCAAAATTAAAGAGCCTTAGGAATAATCTCAGTACTTGGACTAAAAGCCTTTTTTCTATTCCAACTCTGGAACTTCGGTGGGGACAGTACTTGCTTCAGAAAAATACTCCTCCTCTCTTTCAGATTACACCTACCATCCTCAATCTGATCCCTTTTTTCTGTAAAACTCTTTCTAGTCATCGCCGGAAGATTTTCCTTTTCATACACAACCACCGAATCATCAATTCCCTGGCTGTTAAAACTCCTTAAGATTCTCTTATTCGAGTTTAAAATCGACTGATCTGAAATTTGTTTCGATTTCACTTCGAATTTTTCCCTCAATAAGGAAAATTTTCTTCTCGGACGACAAATGGATTTCCTTCGTTTTTCATTTGACAAGGAAGAACTAGATCTCGGACTACTAAACTTATAAGATAGATTTTCAACCGACATTGAATCCGGTTTTGGCACGACAGGTTTCAACAGAATATCACATAAAATACCTTCGTTCGAAAAGGTTTTCATTTGAGGTTGAACATCTACAACAACAGCCTTTTCTCTAAGAGGTATATTTTCTTTAAGTACTTCGCAAAATGAATTGTTCAACTCTTTGTAAAAATCGTTATAGTTCTCAGCCTGCAAAGCTTTCATATCAACATAAACATTATTCTCATCCATGTGAATATCATCTTTCGTATACTTCTCAGTTTTCGTCCGCGATTCCAGAACCGGAGAATCGGACAAAATGGCACTAATTAAAGGAGTCTTTCTTATAGAGACTCTGGAGCAAACATTTGAAATATCACTGATACCCAGAGAATTGTTCTCTCTAATAAACAAATTCCAGGGATTCTCTGGACGATCAGTACTAAACTCATTCCCTGAAAGTGGACCCTGGAACTGATAATTCTTCATCAGGAGAGAGTGACTTAGATCTTCATACTGCTTCTCAGTTCGATGATAAACATGCCTAGGAGAATTTTCAGCAGCGTACTTTCTGATTTCGTCAATCGTAGCCACGAGCGAACTTGCAGCAGTTTTTCGTTTAATATTTTCATTAAGAAATATACCTTCCGAACTACTTGTAAAATCTTCATGCTCTTCCAAAATTGTATCCAAGGCTAACATGCCACCTCTATCGTCGATGACAATTGGCTTAGCTGAAAATAAATTGGAATCTTCATTGACTTCAAACTTCGAAGAATCATCTTCATTAAAAATGTTCGACTCCCAGTCTCCCAAATCATAAGCTAGAGTATCGAGGTAGTCATCCTGTCTTGAATTCTTCGCGAGTCGTTTTGAAAGTGTGCTCGAAGAATAAGTTCCATCAGAGAAATCGGAACTGAGAGTAGTTCCTGTGGCTGTGCTTGTTAAAGTGTCTCTTCTTCTATCCCTGACAATGCTATCATCGTGGATATAAGTTTCAATATCTGTGTAACCCTTCCAACTTCTGATGCACCAAGGCGGACGAGCAACTCCCAACGGACAGAGATTTTCGTAATCGTGAATCGAAGTAATCTGACTCATCTGAGAATTACTCTCCGACGCTTTTTCACTATCGGTTGCTTCACTCACATCTGAAATCACTGGAGTGTCCATTCTTCTTCTGCCTTTTATATTTTCAGGGATTATGTTACTATCATTCGAAGCTTCTGCGGGAAGTGGAACGACCTTGAAACCTTTGAGCTTGTATTTCTCCTCTGAGGAAGAGAGAGAAAATCTTTTTTCGACGTAGTTATCAACATCAGTGACGAGTTCGAGACCAAGTTGAGTCAGGGAGCAAATTCCTCTCCTTTTCTGAAGAGAAAGATTAGTAGAATCGAGAGAGTCGTCGGTTTCGATAGCTGAACAAATGTCTCTGTACATTTGATGCACGTTTTCGTTGTTGTATCTCTCTGGAGAAATTTTTCCTGCAGCTTCTTGTTGGGTTTTCGAATCCGTTTTCTTGGTCTCAGAAAACTCTTCGATTTTAGCTTCGTATTTTTTCAGCGAATTGGGAGACTCTAGTTTACTGGATTCGATAATTATTTGAGGAACTTCTTCGGGATCGTCCGAATGGACGAAACTGGAGTTGATGATTCCGCGTTCTACTGATTCGGCGTTTTGTTCGATGTTTGTCAGGAGGGATTTCTTGTCTGCTGTGACTTCCTCGGAAAGGGCATTTGTAGGAGAAATATCGGGAGCTTGCGGCAAAGAAACTAGGGATTCATTTTTTTTGCTCTTGATTGTTTCCGATGGTGACTTTTTCGGAAGCTCGAAATCAGTCTCGGGGTTTCGTAAGAGTTGCAAACTCTCGATAAATGTTGTATTGTCGCTAAACTTACGATAGTAGAGAAACATACTCGCTAATCCGAGAAGTGTTCCCCCGAGAATTATAATGTAAGCGATCACAAAAATATTTGTGCTCAGGGTTTCTTGAATGTAGAGGGTGTACACGGTTAAAAATGCTACATTTTGAATCATGATTAGGACGTAGTAGGTGCAGATTCGATACCAGAGATAGTCGTTGTTTAGAAGGAAGATGTCGAAGGAGTAGATGAGTCCTAGGATGTAGTTGTAGACATAGTTCTCCCATTTTTTTTTAGAAAGAGTGTTTTGAAATGTTATCCAGAGGGTCATTATTAGAGTGTGGATACCTGGAAGTAGTGTGGCTTATTATTAAAATGCAATGCAGGGATTTTAAAATATGAAATAAATAATCAAATAGTATGGTTGATAATTTTTGTTGAAGAGAAATTACCTAGGAAGACGAAAAGCCAGCTTTGTAAGCATAAAGCAGCAAGAACTAAGGCTGTAATTCTCGAAGCGAGCAAAGAACCCCGCCAGCAGAGTTGAATTATTAACGCTGACCATTTAGATTTCTGATGACCCCAATAAGGGTTTAGTTTAAATTTTATGTATCCAGATATTGCCCATGTTAAAGAACAGAGTGATGTTGCAACTGAAGCACCTGGAATCATATAATTACACAATTAAATGTCACGTCAAGAATTTAAAAATCAAGAAACATTGCAAGATATTTTATTTTTAGAGGGAAAGTTAATTTTATTTTTCAAGAGTTTTTTCGAGGCATCTTTCGATGTAAAGATACATATTTGAGAGAATTTTCTTTCTATTATTTCCTTAAAAGACGAAACAGAGTTAGTTTTTAATTTTGGATGTAGAATCAGAAACAAACCGAAACACTTTTTTGTTTTAATTTTATACGTTAAAAGAATATCCTTTTTAAAATTTTGAACAAAATAAAATTTAACAAATCTCGTTAATTCGTTTTCGAAATGAAAAAAACAAACAGAATTTAATTAAAATATAGAACAAAAGTTTTGAAAGCAGCGTATAAAATTATTAATATGAGCGTGGACTATTATGTGTTAGCAGTTAGCATAATAATGATGCGTTATCTGATAATGAGTGTGGGAGTATTTCCGCTTTTTCTTTGAGAGATGATGTACCATCAATGATAGTATCTCACAATGCCATTTGACAGATGCTAATATCTACCCCTTATCTTTTATGCACACGTTTCGGGATGGAGATACATGTTAAATTTCAGATTTGACAAATTTTCACAAGTAACTTTTATTTACAAAAAAAAAAAGAACTGACTTTAATTTTCAAAACATCACATTTTTAAATTATTCAAAATAATATTATTTTTATATTTTTTAACATGTTTGTTTATAATTGATATTGTAATTTTTTTATCTTCTTTGAGAATCAATGAATTATTAGGTCAAGAGCATTTCTTTCCTCGAAATCAAAAAGAAATGTTAGCTTATTTTTAGGTACTTTCATATTCAACCACCAGCTATGTGAAGTATTTTTATATGAGCTCCAAATAGCATTTTTCTTGGGCACGCGGCACAGCTAAAAAAGTGTGACTTCTGTTAGAAAGAGTATCATGATAACGCAATTACAATTCTCGCAAATTTGTAAAATATATTAAACCTAAATTTATTATTAATAAATTATTAATAAATGATTAGGAATAAGATATTTTTATTAGTTTTAGTTAAAGAAGCTAATAACTGGATGATTTATCAATACATATAATCAATTCACTAACTAAACAGAAAATTAATAACAAATAAGTACATAAATTAATTCAATTATGTAAAGTATAACGTACAGAAAATAATATGCATTAAATAAATATACAATTTATGGTTCATGGTCTCTAAAATCTATCAATTTTCATTTTTGTACATATTAGCTTCTAATAATTTTTATTAAAATATAGAATGAAAAAATGCATATAGAAAAAATGATCTAATTTGTCATTGGCTCTAAAATTTAAAGAAGAAATTGTTATCTTTCAAATCAAATTTTTAAACGTATCAGCTTCTCATAACAGATGTGGCTATCTCTCATCCCAACGTTCACTGAAAGAATTTTTCATTTGATTCCGACTTTCAGAGCAAGCAACACAACGGGGTATGTGATAAATATGAAACAAAAATGTGAAACAAAAAGGAGTGAGTGAAGTAAAGAAGTTAGTTTTTTTTTTGCGTAAACTTCAATATCTGTTTTTCCAAACGAAAGATATTATTCTTGTGATAAATATGAAACAAAAATGTGAAATAAAGAGGATTCAGTGAAATAAAGAAGTTAATTTTGTTGAATGAACTTCGAAGATCCAACTATATTTGCAAAAGAAAGATATTATTCTTTTATTCAGAAAGAATCTTTAAAATTATGCAGGTGGGTACAAAATTAATAAGCTTCGTTTTATAAATAAATTACTATTCAGGATTAAAATTTCAATTAACAAAGTATAAACTTGACTTATTTTAGGCAAACAAAAGACTTCAAGTGGTATTTTTTTTGGGTGCAACATTTACTTGTCTCGCCTTTTTAAACAAGCCACTATATATCTCATATAAAATAGAGAGTGATGATAGTGATATTTCTATTTTAAATTTAAATACAGTCACAGTGTCGAAGAGTTATATACTTGATATTCTTTCCTCGAAAACTCGAAAAAGACTGAGAGATGAAATTCAAGAAAGAGTAAATAAGCTAGAAAAACTTTGTGAGATTCATGGAAATCCTAAGCGCTTGGAAACTGTTATATCGAAAATGATTGTCAATGTGTAAGTATAAGAAAAAGAATATCTAAAAAGTGAAAAGTTACCAAATTTTAAGCAAATAAATTCTCCATTGTATGTTGAACTGCGAAATTACATTTTAATTTGCAGAGAACACGGAATATCATGGTGCCCCATATACAAATCTGCAAGTTCAACATGGATGAAATATTTTGCATCGCTGAAAGGAATTTTAACAGAAGAAACGAAAAAGCTTGTGGAGCAAAATTTGGTTCAAATAAATACTCTTGTCCACAAAGTTTATGAAAATGAATTAAACACTAACGCGACAATCGAGGTGAGGATTCTTCTAACCTAAAACTAAAACAATAACGTAATTTAAAGTTCAAAGAATAATTTTATTTACCAATTTTAAATGTAACAATAAATTTGAAATAACCACTATATTTAAAAATTTACAGAAACTAAGTAAAACGAAAAAATTCTTGGTGGTAAGACATCCATTCGAACGTTTACTCTCTGCTTATAGAGATAAATTAGAACATACTGAAGATCGAGAATATTATTACCGACGATTTGGAAGACACATAACATACAAATATCGTCAAAATAAAAAAGAGAATGACACAAGACTCGAACCATTATTCGTCGAATTTTTGGAATTCATAGCAAAAGAAAATTACTTTGACGAACACTGGGTTCCATACTATGAAGCCTGTATGCCATGTGATATTAAATATGATTATATATTAAAATTTGAATCACTAAACGAAGAAATATCGTTTTTACTTTTGGAGACTGGACTACAAGATCATATAGACTTTAGACTTGAATTTAAACATATTAATCCTCGAGGAGCAACTACCAAATCTGTGACAGAAAAATATTATAAGGACGTTCCTCTTTCGCTGTTAAAGAAGATATACAGCGTTTACGAAACAGATTTTAAATTATTTTTCTATTCGCCCGAAGAATATTATTTAATGGGGAAGAGCGAATAAGAAAAGACAAATGTGATACAATTTCGACTGTTTATGATTATACAAAAGCCTTTGTAGATAAAACTTTATTTTAGCTTTAATTACTGTCCAAATAATAATTTAATTTTGCTAGAATAAATTTTCAAATCAAGCGAATTTGATTTTTTTTAACCTTTCTTCTTTTTCGAAAATTGGATGAGTAAATCGATTTAAAATATATTAGTAAATTAATGATAAATAAAACTTACCAGTCCAGAAAGGCACGCTTTGCTGAATCGCCATAAGGTAAAGTTGGAGAATTAATTGAGGAATAGAAACGGCAAAGGATAAGAATAAATGCAAAGTGTATGCATCGTTTTCATTTTTTACAATCCAGGCTTTACTTTTTGAAGAATATTTAGGATTGAAACTCCTAAGAACTTCTTTTAACAAAATTACGTATCTGGAATAAAACAACCACAAATACATTTTTTGTGATTTGCACTTAAAAAATACTTTTTGTTTTAAGACTTCTAATAATTCTGGATTTAAATTCGTTAATTTGATGAACAGCAAATAAGCTAAACATTGAAAAAAAATATGCTTTTATAATATTTGAAACTTATAATTCCTTGAAATACTGCAATTTTTGGAGAGGAACTAAATGAAATCAAAATATGTGAAAAGAAATGTACCTGTATAAAATTCCGAAGAGGAAAGTATGTGAAATCCAATGCATATTTTTAAGACCTCCATCATTGTGATACCATTTTAAACTGAGTATCTGGATTAAAGTCGATGGTATGATAAAAACTCCGAAATTGAAATAAAACCACCTGAGATATCCATGGGAGAAATATTCAACAGCCACTAAAATATCTACAAAATAAAAAAAAGTAGAATCAATTTCTGAATGCTTGTAAACTCCAATTTATTTAACGCTAAAACCGCTCCAAAACTTGATTTACACTTTTAAAATAAATTAACGAAACCATTTTCCTATGTTATTTATTTATACAGGATGCAAATAAAATCATTTTTCTCAGATTTCTAAATTCAAAACGAGAAATAAAACAAATATCAATTTAAATTAGAAGTTCTAGTCACGCGTCACAAAATAAAGGAATTTTTCAAATGACTCTTGGGTATTAAATCATTCTATTTTTGCAATTAAAGAAAAAAATCATTGAAAACAATTAAAATCACTTGATAAAATAAACGTGGGTAAAAAATCACGATAAAACCGCTATTGGGTGAAAAGATTGAAAAATCAATAACAAAATCAATAGCATGGAGTTTGTTTATAACCTGTCACGATACTTGTCAGGATGATTCCAATGGAAAATGTGTACAAAATTGTGTCAAATATCCTAAAACTACAATTCTCGATTTTCTTTTCATAATTAATAACTGAGGCATCTTGTTTATTCATTTCTTCTTGTAAAACATGGTCCGTTTTTAACTCTGCCGCCGCCATCTTCTCCGACGGACGCCAATTCGTTTTCAAACACGTCAATTAAGCTTCGTTTTCAATCAGGCATTTTCACTTTATCACCAGCTACCTTCGCTCGGTCGAGTGCTGAGAGAGGAAACCCGGGAAAACAATGGCACAAATGCATGGGCAAAAATTTATTTTTGTGATATCATCAATGAACAATAATGATTATTATTTCATTATATAGTTAAAAAAAATAAAAACTAATTTTCCTATACACTTATATAGAAAAAATTAGTTTTCACGTTGATATTAACAAAATAGGGTGTCCCATGCATTTGGTCAAGTTTCCCCCGCAGCACTCAATGAAGTGAAGTTGGCTGGTGGTGAAATGAAAATACCGTAACATTATTGCTGGACAACCTTAAAAAACGAGCTGTGATTGGTCTGAATTTCATAATACGCTCTCCTACTCCTTTTCATTCAAAAAAACGTTTATTTTGTTTTCACCTTTTTTCGATTTTCGGCGATTACATTATATTTAAATAAATATTGAAAAAATTGAATTTCACCATTCAAAATATAAAAAGTAATTAAACAGATTAAACAATTATTTTGACTAGATAATTTTATTAATTTTTATATACAAATATGTGATGTGACGCTTATTCAAATTAAAGAGGGAAACGCTTCTTATTTGCATTCATTCATTATCATGTTTTGATGAATGGTATTATTTAAATAATTTCATAAATGTGATTAATTTTTGAAAAAAAGTCCTAATGTGCTTGAATTTGAATAAAGGAAGCGAAAAATAAAGACATAACCCCTCCAAAAAAACATGCTTTATATCCCAATATTTAAGACTGTTGCTTTGGATTACAAGTTTTAACATTCATTTATCTTTTCAAATTTCTGAAAGATTTCAGGGCTTAATTATTCAAACAAAAACTTTCCAGTTTTCTGGTTAAAATGATTTTCATGAAACGGGAAAAATATTTCTGGAAGAAGACCATGGTCTTCTTCCTGCAGGGTTGGCTACGCAAAATACTCGGATGTATTTTACGTACTTTACATATTAGACGTGACCGCGTGACAAGATATTTAATTCTATACATATAAATATTTATATATTAGTTTCCAGATTTTCCTTAATTATTGATTAAAAAATTCATTTTTGTACAGTTTCAAGATTTTTAATGACATTTTTTTCTAAATGGTACTTAAATTAAAAAGAGATGAAAAATTGTTTTGCAATTTCAGCGGTTCCTAATTATATAAGTTTATATAAAATCTGTATTAAATCAAAAATCGCAATTTACCCAAACATTGGAAAAAATCATTTAAGTTATAGAAATCATTATTATCGAGTCAGGAAAGATAAACATTATGAACAAATATAGAGTTGCCTTTTAAAACTGGCACAAAAATTTCAGTACGTATATATATTGAGACCCTTTTTCCAGGTTCAGCCATTCGTACCAACAGATATACGGCTTTTTGTACGAAAATTGCGAAAGGCGTAGACACGGCCTTAAAACTTTTTTAATATTCTCTAATCAACTCATATGAAAAACAATTAATTTTAAAAAGTGCTGTGTTCGCCACGCAAGTTACGTGTTTTACGTATAACTTCCTAGCCCTGACGAACACGGAACGACTCTAGTGGACTCTAGTGTTTTTCACGTTCACGGCGGGTTGCCGGCTGCCATCTTGGACCTCGCTAGATTGAGAAGCCGGCCGCCCGAAAAAATCTCGAGTTTCACGCGTTCGCGTGGCTCCAGGTGCCCTTTAGGCTAGTTTCGTGAGTGTGTGACAAAGTTTGGTTAATCGGCGGGATTAATCTGTTCAAGATTCGGGCCCGGAATGCTTTAGGTGAGCCTGAAACTCAACCATATCAAAGACTCCAATCGTGCTGGCGTGTGATTTTTCTTTATCGTGTGTGTGCGCGTATTCTCATGCGTGTGTACATATGTTCTATACTTTGAATATTAATTTTTGCCCTTGTTAAAAAGTACGATTTGCAATCGAAACCCGATTCCTGGCCGTCTCCTTGGCCAGACACGAGGCGATGTAACGCGCAGTTCCGAGAGCCACTGCCCGTCCTCGAAGCTCGTAATTGAGCGAACCACGAGAATCCTTAACTAATTACGAAATGCAAAAGTGCTACGTCCTTCGATGCAATCCGCTCTGCAAAACTCCCAATCACCCTGGGACATAGGTTTCGCAGCAGTTTTAACCTGTACGCGAGTCTTATTTCTCTTTCACTCGACTCCTAACCTTAATTTTGCTACTGGTCCGCCCACAGCGCTGACCCTGTTCAAATTCAGTACCCTTTGCACTCGGAGCGTCTCTCCACGAGGCAGTCTTTGTTTACTTGTACTTTTTTATTTCCCCCTAAAAGCAAGTAATCCCGACCCTTTTGCATTTGCATTTTTTTAAATTTAGAATATCGAAGAAATTGAAAGTATCCGAGCTTCTGCTTGGTGTAGGCTGTAGGGGATAGGCGAACCTAATCCGTTTTTTGCTTTGGCTAGTTTCTTATTTTAAATTGATCTTAGTATAAACGAAGAATAACGAATTTTGCATGATGTTTTTTTTTTAAATAACTTTTACGTCCTCATTAGACATGTGCACCCGATTTTCCAAGAGAATTATTGTGATGTTTCCAGGAAGTAGTAGAGGGAAATTTGACTCTATTTTTAGACATGGTAGAACTATGCTCCGAAATCTGATTTTATTTCATATTTTGATGATTTTAGCATTATATCAGATAAATTTTTCAAAAATGTGTGTGCAATTAATAATTGCCAGGTATTTTTGTTCACTTTAGTAGTGAGTGAAAAAATTTTGATAAATTTGATTCAATGAAACACAAGAAATAGATGTAAAAATGTAACTTCATGAAGCGTTTATTGAATAATTTGAATTTTCAAGCTAATAGCTTTTATTGCGAATTAACGTCCTACAGAATTTTGTATATTTAAGGTAAATGTTCCAGCAGTAATCTTAACGGTCCTAATAATCGTGAAACTTTGCTATAATTTGAATGCATTCTTAAAAAGTATGTTAAAAGTAACATTGAATGATAAAATTGATATATTTATATCATTTTGTAGCATCAAATGTAATTTAAATTGATTCAAGTTAAATAAAAAGCAAGGAATTGTTGTCATGATTACTGGGACGTTTACTTTATTTTATTCTGCTTTTTTGCAAAAGCTGTTGAATTCTTTTTTTACTATCAGAACTGTACTCGGAATTTTGATTCAGGTGCCTGTAGTCTATCAAATTTTCAAAAAATTGAGTAAAATCACTATAATATATGTAGAAGAATAACTTTATGGATATTACATATTTCATTTTTTTGCGGCAGCTTATATATATTTTTAATTCACTGGATAATTTAACAATTTTGTTTTAATAATGACATAATAGTTGTTATTTTTGATACTGCAAGTTACAGTTAAATTGATGTTTTGCTGGTTTTTTCTTTTTAATGTGTTAGAATTATAATTACATTCACCATATCAGCCAGTGAGTCACTCATTCCACTTTGGGTCAATTTTTTTTACTTTCTCCGTTTTCTTTGATCTTTTTCTACATTTTATACACATTCGAATAATAAAAATCCTTAAAATGTACAATTTTAAATTCAAAGCTCTGGGAATTGAAAATTATCGAAATATCTTTTAAGGTTTTGGGTTTATTTAAGTTTTTTTATTGCATATTTTATGTTTACGATATAAATAATAATTTTGAAACCAATAATATTCTAGGATAATATAGTTGATTCATTATTCGGAGGGTAATATAATGAATTAAATTATCTTCGTTTTTATTTGTTGCATCATGTCCCATCAATTTATTATTTTCTCTTCAATTATTTTAAAAAGAATTAGGGTCTTCAGTTGAATTCCGGAAAAATGGAAAATGTTCCAAGCCCCAAAACACCCAAATAAAAAAAAACGAGATTTAGAGTAGAGAATTCCTATTAAACCTGGAATGAATGAGAGTGTGAAAAGACATCTTCATTGCATTTAAATCATTTGTATCATTATTACTAAATGACGTCATTTCAATTAGTTTTTCCAACAAGTATTTTTCAGTATTTCATATTTAAACTTTATAAATGAACTTATTTATTTAATAGTTGCAGCTTCAAGTTAAAAATCTTCCTAAGTGTAACAATAATGATGAAATATTGTCTATATACTCAAATCCCCACCGAGTCTGCGGTTTTCTTTTTCTCAGTATGACTCATCTTTCTAATTCTTAAAACGCAACTGACTCACTTGCAAATCATTGAACTTACTGTCTTGAAAATTGATACAAAAGAAGCAATGAAATGTTTTTCTATTTGCCTAGGTTTATTGCTGCACTCATATGTTGGTAGTTGGGTGAGCAGAGGAGACAAAGTAGTTACTGGACGTACATTTTCATTAGGTAATCGAGACATTGAGGTGGCCAGTGGTGGAAACAACGCAAGCAAAATCAACAATCTTCTCGAGAGGATGGCGCTTCCAAGTAGAGCAAGGGTTTATACAGATGTTAATTCACACAAATCCAGAGATTACTGGGATTACGAGTCGTATGTCGTCGACTGGGGGTGAGGCAATTTTCTTTTCAATCAAATAAAACATGATTTTAATTACATTACGAAATGTAAAACAAAATTCGTTTTTCTTACAGGCAACAGGACGATTACCAGCTAGTGAGAAAACTGGGACGTGGAAAATATAGTGAAGTCTTCGAGGCTATTAATATCACAAATAACGAAAAATGTGTTGTCAAAATATTAAAGGTAACTCATCTTGATAAATGTATTGAATGATTGGAAAGACAATAAACCATATGGTCTTGCCAATTGCAAATTGAATGTATTTAGTTTGTAAGCTACTTTAGATACGGCAAAGTCTAATACCCGATGAATTAATTTGCAGCCGGTTAAAAAGAAGAAGATCAAGAGGGAGATTAAAATCTTAGAAAATCTTAGAGGTGGGACCAACATAATTACGCTTCAAGCAGTTGTTAAAGACCCAGTATCAAGGACACCAGCATTGATATTCGAACATGTCAACAACACAGATTTTAAGCAGCTCTATCAGACGCTGACAGACTACGACATAAGATACTACCTCTACGAATTATTAAAGGCAGGTTTCAATCTTATTTTCAAAAGTAGAAACCACCAAAAAGATGTATGCATTTTCCGATGTCAAATTGCATTTTTTTTGTCTTTCTAATAAAAGTTTTTTCAATTTCCAGGCATTGGACTATTGCCACAGTATGGGCATAATGCATAGGGACGTGAAGCCGCACAACGTGATGATAGATCACGAAAATCGAAAACTGCGGTTAATCGATTGGGGTCTCGCGGAATTTTACCATCCAGGACAGGAGTACAACGTTCGAGTTGCTTCGCGTTACTTTAAAGGGCCAGAACTTTTAGTAGATTATCAGGTTCGTTCATCCTGCATCAGTTTCAAATAGATTTTGTGTAATAGTTAAATTTTGAATTGTGCATTGAAGGTAAACGTTTTTTTTTGTAGATGTACGATTATTCACTGGATATGTGGTCACTGGGTTGTATGCTTGCGAGTATGATCTTCAGGAAAGAGCCCTTCTTCCATGGACACGATAACTACGATCAGTTAGTGAGGATCGCCAAAGTTCTCGGCACGGAAGAGCTTTTCGAGTATCTTGACAAATACCATATCGAACTCGATCCACGCTTCAACGATATACTCGGTCGGCATTCGCGCAAGCGTTGGGAGCGTTTTGTACACTCAGAAAATCAGCATCTGGTTTCCCCCGAAAGCCTCGACTTCCTAGATAAGCTCCTTCGCTACGATCACTACGAGAGACTCACCGCGCGTGAAGCTATGGAACATCCCTATTTTTGTGAGTACAATGAATTTTCTGTTAAGCGATAAAAGTGCCAGTAGCTTGCAACTATTGGGTAGCAATTCGTCGCATGAGAGTTAGGACACGCCATGTCGACTGGCTGTCTAACTGAGAAAATGGGGTTCAAAGTTTTAATAATATTGTACACTAATTAAGTGTTAAGAATAATCAAATTTATTATAGAACTTGTAAATCGTATGTAAAAAAAGAACGCACTGAAATCCAAGTTGGTGTATTGAACAATTTAATTTAGCAGGAATCAAACAGCTATTTTGGACACGTAACAATATGGACTTTACAAAATTCGCTTTTTTAAAGTTAGAATGTGCCATGTCCAATAACAGGGTGTCTACTTTGCGGGAAATCCGGGAATTGTCCTTGATTTTTTTTTATGTGGGAAGTGCATTTTAGATCCTTATAATTTATTATTGTCCGTTTGAGCTATTTGCGCTACCTTTTACTTACTTGAAATTGAAATTCTTAAAAAATAAAAAAATTCAATTTATGTATGCTTCTATCTTAAGAGGGACCTTATATTTATAAGCGGGAATTTCGTGGGCAAAATTTAGTAGAGACCTTGAATAAACTTTTAAATTAAAGTATTTATAAATCAAATTTGTATTGAAAAGTAACCAAGACTGATTTTCTGTTCTGCTCTATTTTATTAAATGCTTGAGTAATACAAATTATGAAGAAATTATTTCCTACAAATATTAAAAACCCTACTTTGAAGTTATTGTAGAATTTGATGTTTTCAAGAAGGACCATGCGCAATTTTAAGATTATAATATCTGGAAAAAATGTGTAAAGACTTTCTTATAAAATAAGGGAATCACATTAAAATTTTCTGGCAAATGTGTATTTTGAAAGGTCTGAAAAGAATCAACAAATTTTCTTAAGCTTTCTGTAACAATTTCGGGTTTTTCATTTTTTTAAATTATGTTTGAGGGAATATTTCAAAGCATTTCAAAAAATTCCCAAAATTGTAAAAAAAAAATAAGAATCCAGAAGATTTTGAGGCAATTTTTTCAATTACGCAAAATTTAAAAAAAATATCCCATAATTTTAAAATATATTTAGAAGGGTTTAGACATTTATGCGGAATTTATTTCAAAATTTCAGGCATAATTCGAGTCAGTTTAAAAGACGTTAGAAAATTCTTCTCTTGGTATAAACATTCAAATTTTCGTTTCAAAATGCAAATGTTTGGTTGAGGATTTAACTATTTCTTGAAAATTCGTCTTTTTTGGTTTAATTCATCTGTAATTTGTTTAAAAAAAAATTGTTTTCAACTTTTTTCACTGAAAATTTACCTATTCCATTTTTGGTTGAACATAGATCTCTTTTAGTTGAAAATTCATGTATTTTGTTAAAAAATAGTTATTTAGAAAATTAATGCTCTTGTTTGGAAAGTCATCTTTTTGGTAGAAAATTCAATTGGTTAATGTATTTCTATGCAATGACCATGTTTAAATTTTGATTGGGAACATAGGCTCGAGAAGAGGTCGAGTGTTCGCTAGGTAGAGGTAGAATTGTATCTGAAGATTCGAAGTAAGGGATGAACATTGACGGTACCGAAGATCGTTGATACAGAGGTGGAGAGGGTATTAGACTCTCTAATTATTAAAGATGATTTATTGTTGTTGTTGGAAATTCATATTTTCGGATTGAAAATTTATCTCTTTGGTAAAAAGTTCAACTATTTTGTTGAAAATGGGTCTTTTTTGGTAAAAATTTAATATTTGTTGGTATAAAATGCAACTGGTTGAAAAATAATCTTTGATTGAAGATTTAACTCTTTTCTTGAAAATTCGTATTCTTCAAAGATAATTTAAAATTTGAAAAGATTTTAACAAATTTTAAACAAGATGTGCATTAGGGGAAACTACCCTACAGTAGATAGGAAAAAATTCAACAGCATTTACGTGCATCAGTTTCCACAAATAAAGAAAAATGTACTTTTTGAAATAAAGCTTACATATTTAATTTAATACTCTTAAAGAAAAAAATATGACGAAATTAGTCAATTAGCTTCATTAAACATTTTTATTAGACTTGGCCAAGAGTACGATTTTGACACCTCTGTCCATCAATAGATAATTATTTCTGGTTTCTCTCCTGGGCATGATAGAATACTCAATTCTTGATAATTATTATTTATCATTAATATACTTACAATTAAAATCAATTTATTGAGTAAATAACAGTTGGACCTATGATTATTTTACAAAAATCACAAAATCTTAAATTATTGACATTTTTTCATCTCTGATATTCCGTGATATTGGTACGATTGTTACTAGATGTTTAATCTTCATACCATTTAACCTGGCTTGCGATGGCAAAAAAGTGCAGAATTTTACATACCTTAATCCTAAAAATGATGTATTTTCTGAAAGTCTCCTTACATAACTTAAATTTAAAACTTTTAGAATAAAAAATTAAGGTAAAAAGTATGAATAAAGAAGAGGGAACTTTTTTCAGATTAATTTTTTGCGCTCACACATTAATTAATTATACAATTCCAATGAAACTTCTTCAGAAAATATAGCAACCTTGCTGCAATGTTATACTAACAAAAATAATTAACATTTTTTGTCAGTTTTCCAGTTAATTAATATTATCTACTGTAAATCATCATTTACTGTAGGGTGGTTACCCTTATTGAATATTTCGAAACAAAATTTATAAGCGTTTTAAGAATTTTTAAATGTTTCAAGAGAATAAAAAAGTTTCCTTAAGATTCATGGGAAAATTTTATATGATTTTTTCATTTTGAAAAATGAATTCTAAGAGAAAATTGAAAAAGATTTTAAAGCCTTTCAAATGAGTTCCTAAAATTTTGGAAAGGAATATAAAAGATTTTAAAGGAACAATTTTTTATTTTGCACGATCATAAAAATTTAGAAAAAATTCGATATTTAGGAGTTTTGAAAAGACTCAAAAATAATTTTAAACTTGTAGAGGTTTAAAAAAATCAAAACAAAATGTAGATCTTTCGAAGATTTCTAACAAAAGGTTAAGATATAGCTTTTAATTTATTTGGTATTAGCGATTAATTAATGAAGAGTTGTAACAAATAAACGATTAATAATATTATTCATTTTAGTACTTAGTGAATTTTACATTAACTATGTTATAAACACATGTAATTATAATTAAACCATTAAAAATAGTTTTTTGTAATTCCTCTTTAATAATTAATCATTAATTAATCGCTAATATCAAATATTATCTGCAAACTAATTTTCTGAATAATTAACTGATGTGTAAACAAATTTTCTGAATATTTTACTGGAATGGGCCACCATCGTGTGCCGAAATGTTTGAAGCATTTGTAATATAATGGTATTAATTTTCACTCGGCACCATAAATTACAAAAGTATTATTTTGTTTAAGTATTCTAAGATAAAATATGAAATTGGACGTAGGAAAATCTTACGTTAAATGCGTTTTATTCGTGCTTCTAATAAGAGATTGATATTGGTGGGTGAAAATTAGTAGACACTCTGCACATATATTGCGTTTCTACTTAGAAATTATGTTAAATTTCTAAAAAGAACATTACATTTCACATTTTATCAACAGCATTTTTTTCAGACATAACCTGTGCTAATACCAATACGAAAGAACAAAAAATACTTTTTCACTCCCAGAAAGTCATAATAATATCAGATAATATACTAAAATATTTCCACAATAGCTCTTCACTTTTATCAATTTAATTAAATATGATTATTGAAGTTTTCAGGTTTTCATAGACGCGACTAAATCATGGTTAGGTTTGGCAACTGAACAGAAGTTGGAAGCAATTTGTCTTCATTTTTTGTGTGTTATCATGTTGGTACCCCTGTTGGCATTCACAATATTCAATGAGTTGGTTTCCCGTCAAATTGGCGTTCTCATGCAAGGTTGCCAAATTCCATGTCAATTTTCGTTAACAAGTTGAATTACATCACTTGAAAATTGATTATTATATATTAATCGGTGGTGAGTTTTCAGTTTATTAATTTGTATGATTTTTGGAAAGACCCTTCTGCACTTTCATAAGTTTTCCGATTAAATATCTTTGATTTTAGAACAGAAATTTGAGATTTATATGATTCTGCTAGGTCGGGTCCATAAGACAGGGTGCACAGTCTTCCCCTTTTTTCTTAGATTCCCCTTTTTTCTTGAAATTCTCCTTTTTCCCCCTATTCTCAAAAAACTTCCCTTTTTCCCCTTTTCTCTTTAAATATACGATATTTGAAATTGTACCCATTATTGAATAATAATAATTAAAGCAAATGAATTATTTATGAAGAAATAAGGTACACGTTTCAAGTGCTGTCCATTAAAAATAAATACTCTAAAAAATTTTGAAGATGCAACATTTTAAAGCAAGTTGAAAATGTGAAAACTGGAGACAGAAGTTATTATCCAATATAAAATTGGAACAGTTACAAAATATATAGTATTTTAAGTAAGTTTCAGAAGATTAACCCATTTTAGTTGGAATGTACACATTTTTTAAAATATTTGCTTGAAAATTTAACTATTGTTGAATTTTTTTTAAACTCACAATTGAACTATTCCATTTGTGTTTGAAAATATATCTTTTTTAGTCGGAAATTCAACTGTTTGGTTGCAAGTTCATGAATTTCGTTCAAAAGTTATATTTTTTTGGCAGAAAATTAGTTAAAAATTGAATTATTTGGTTGAAAATATATTTATTTTGTTGAAAAGTTGTCGTTTTGGTTAAAAATCAAACTACTTTGTTAAAAATTCATGTTTTTAAAACTGAAAATTGCAATTTTTAATTGAAAATTATTTTTTGTATTGAAAGCTTATATTTTTGAGTTCAAAATTTAACTGTATTGTAGAAAGTTTTTTTTTGCTCAAAAATTCAATAATTTGGTAGA